>CM067363.1:8991250-9322745 GCA_034401795.1 Chaetoderma sp. LZ-2023a
AAGCAAAAAACTGGCAAAGTCCAGGATGCGTTTTTTGCTTACACGAGCTGAGATGCGTGCAAAACATGAAGAGGATAGGTCCGACGATCTAACTGATTTCGGAAAGAATATTGTGTCCACACTTCGTAAGCTAGACAATTATTGATTGTCCCAGATCATAGCAAAAGCAAAAGATCATAGCAAAAGCAAAAGATCATAGCAAAAGCAAAAGATCATAGCAAAAGCAAAAGATCATAGCAAAAGCAAAAGATCGTAGCAAAAGCAAAAGATCATAGCAAAAGCAAAAGATCATAGCAAAAGCAAAAGATCATAGCAAAAGCAAAAGATCATAGCAAAAGCAAAAGATCATAGCAAAAGCAAAAGATCATAGCAAAAAAGAATATTTAGTTTGTGGCAGAGATTGGGCCATTACATCATACTGTCACAGCGCCTTCAGCTATATCACAATATGAAGGTAGTGATGTGAGCTCACAATCTGTCGATGGCTCAACTATGGGTGAATATATTTGCTTATATTAATGGCTTCACTGCAATGATTAATACATATATGTATTTTTTCATTGTATAAAATAAAGAAATTTGTCAAAAGTAAATATACATGGATTTACATTTATGTCTTCTAACAATGGCTCAGTATTATCAACACTTAGTGCACTAAAATGAATATATTGAACAACCCATCAATTATTTGGGTCCTTAGTTAACCACATTAAGTGCACCTCTATTAACAACATTATCCTGCCGTGGCACACGACCTTCTAGTGAGTTAAAGTTATCTCTAAACCGGTCACGTATCTCACGTACATTACGAGATGGTGTGTTTGTTGACATCTTTGTAACATTACGCATATTGGTGTCTCAATCAATGATGTCTCTAAAATCACCCGTAATTACTGCACCTGTATGGCTTTCATGATCAACAAATCCCGGAGGAATGTATCTAGCCGTAGGTCTGGTGATGGCATCAGTTGCTTTGAGGTAGTTGTGAAGTGCTACAGTTGCTTTGATGATGAGTGTAACTGTATCTGGTTGCATTTCTATCGATAGCCCGTAAATCCGCCATCGAGCTGATAAGATGCCAAATGCATTTTCGACTGTTTGTCGAGCACGACTGAGTCGATAATTGAATACAGATAATTCCTGCTGTAGGCATTGACCTGAAATTACACGTGAATCAAACAAAAATAATAAAAAGGGGATCGTCACAATATTTTCCTTTGCGAGAGAGAGAGAGAGAGAGAGAGAGAGAGAGAGAGAGAGAGAGAGAGAGAGAGAAAGATGGATCATCTGTTAATCCCTCGTCTATGTCGAAATATTTATATTCCGCATTATATATTTATTAGCAAATCGCGGGTACGGGCAGTAGGCTTATCACGATTTGAATCAAATGGGATTAGCGCTCATACACACATGCTTACACGCACACATAATATATACCTGGGTATGGTCTCATCAAGTTCGCCTTCAGCGGAAATGCTGCATCACCAATGAATACGTGCGAGCATAAAATCGTGGATGACGGCAGTTGTGTGGGTTCTGGAAGAGTCAATTTCTCGTCTGTCATCATTTTCCCTAAATCTGATGCGGCAAGGACACTACCGTCGCTTTCCTTGCCAAAAGCACCTACGTCTACCATAATGAATCTGTACCTGGCATCCACCACTGCCATCAGGATTATTGAATTGGAGTGTTTGTAGTTACTTACCATCGATCGCACCTAAGCAATTTGGAAAGTTCCAATACAACCAAACGTCATTGCGGATATCCATCCATTCATTGGATGTTGACGGAAATGGTACATATTCATGGGATAAAGCCCACCACAAAGCTTGACAAGCTTCATGAAGTATTTTGTGCACAGTCGCTTTCCCGAGACGATATGTATGAGCAACAGATTGCTGAGATTCTCCTGTAGCCAGTATCCTGAGTGTTAATGATAATCATTCAGCTGGTGCCACTGGATAGCGATGGGTTGACTGATGATGGATGAGTGGTCCAACAAGACAAAAAAGGGCATCAAATCTTTTTTTGTTCATTCTAAAATATTGAAAATGAATATCTTCATTCATTTCACACTTGTCTTGCACCAAAACTTGGAACTACCAGCCCGTGTTGTGCAAAAAACGTAGTGATAAAACGAGCCGAGTATGAATGCTTGGGCAACAAATACCATGCAACATGCTGCCCGACAACGCCGTCAAAAGTATAAACTAAGTTGTTGCTGACTAAGGCACCAACAACGTTATCAATTGTTTGTCCATAGAATCACACGGCGGTCAGTATTACTATCTAAGTAGAGTGAGTATATGGCCAAAATACGCTTTGCCTACACAAAGTAAAGGCCTGACTCCACTACAGCGGATTACCGTGGCGGATATATTGTTTCCATTAGAGCGGGAAATCGTACAACTGTACCGAATCGCTTTTTGCATGTCATTCATTTGATAATTCAAGAGCCTTCATATCAACATGGCTGACGACTCAGATTCTGAGTTTACCGACATATTAGTAATGTATCTGTACAGCAAAAAACAACGAAAGCGAAAACATAAGTATTGGTTTCATGATATAATCAAATCACATAAAATATTCGGAGAATATCATCACCTAATTAGGGAATTATTTGGATACGAAGATAAGTTTTTCCAATATTTTCGGATGCTAGCAAACCAATTCAATGGGTTACTTGCAATGCTAAAATCTGATTTGACGAAGGAGACTACACGATTCAGGAAACCAATCACGTTCTACGTTGTCTGCCATTTTACTAAATGAATGTACATGTAGTCGGGGTTTTTCTGACATTTATATCAAAGCGATGACGTCATCGCTAAGTATGATATTTCAATGGTTGATGATATACAAAACCGCGTCGGAATACCGCTCAGATTGCTATTTTGGAATTCCAAATTTAATGCCTGGCGGAGCCGCAGCGTGGATATTGAGTGGTTTTCACAGCGCCGCCCTCGTGGAATCAGTTGTTTAGAATTTCATTAATCCAATCTCACGCGGATTATCGTCGCGGTTTCCGCGCCGGTAATCCGCTGTAATGTAACCAGGCGTTTAATAGTTCGCCTCGCTTCCGCACGTACGTTTCTGTTCGGCCAATGCATTTCAAACAAATGCACACATCTTCAACGAAACATGTATGCCGTTTGCTAATCATTCACTCTTGGCAAGAAAGCGTCTATAGCCCTACGCTCACTAACTAAATAGTAATATATTGATTGAAGGTTTGTGGATAATAATTCGATAATGTTGTTGCTGCCTTAGAAACCAACAGCTTACCGTCAACATTGCTATTCAAGCGAGAGTCGACAAAAAATTATGGTGATTATTTTAGAAAATAGGGACTGACAGCTGTTATAGCAACAATTTTCATTCAAATTACTATCAAATCTGCACCAGGTAGTAATCGCATTAACTAATAATTATTTTGACAATAATTTTACTGAATGTTGTTGCTGTCATTGATAGCAATAAATTTCACGCAAATTATTGTCAAAATATATAAAAGCTTTCTCTAATTTTCTTCTGGAAATTGACACACTTGAGCTGAACAGTATTGGAATGCAGGCTGTCGACTGTCCTGCCATGAATAGTGCGCCCTACGAGCATGCTTACGCTTCCAGAGCATGAGGACAAATGATTATCTGCACGTGCAGGCGGGTTTGCTTTGTTTGAGAAATCCTGGCCTATTCAGACAATCGACTAGACGAATATGGCGTCCAATAGTTACAACGATTACAACGATTACAACGATTATGGAGTCAGGAAATTGCATGCTGAGTAGCAAGGGCCGTAATTATACAGGGAAATCCTAAAACAAAGGGTTAATTTGACCAATTTGTGAGACGTAGCACTATAATAATGAGTTTCTCATACAGTGAGAACATTATGCTTTCCAGCGACGCTGCGATAGCACTACTCCGGTCATGCATCACTGAACACCACTGTTTTTGAAAGTGGTATGCGAAAGTCCATTGTGACAGTTGAAATAAACATGTGAAATGGAATGCCCATGATTTTCATGCTTGGCCTGGAAAACACTGGCCATGCCATGCGACAAGGGAGAATTAAGCCTATGCATTGGTGAAGGGTATTCAAAGTTAAAACATCAGCCTAGCACCGTGGTGCAACTTACCACTGAGCAAAGAGTGTTTGTTGTGACAAAATTCCATGAGAACCAGAGCTTACAAGCTACCCAGGATGCATTTAGGGAAGCCTTCCCTGATAGAAATCCGCCGGCAAAGTCGACCATCTGGGCAAATGCGAAAACGTACCGAGATCATGGAACAAGTCTCAATCGGAACAAGGATCATTCAGGGAGAAGACGCACGGTGCGAACTGAAGATAACATTGCTGCAGTTCGACAGCAACTTCTCCAGCATCCATGGGGAACCAGTAGCAGGAGAAATGGAATCAGACTCGCCCATTCCTCCTTTAACCGCATAACAAGGTTGGACCTGCACTTTCATCCATACCGTATGCACATTCGCCATCAACCTTTACCTGCGGACCTCAGGAGAAGACAAGATTTTGCAGAGTGACTGCTGGACCGATGTCTGAGAAATGAGCGGTTTCTTGAGTGCTTGGCGATTGGCGATGAAGCAGGATTCTCGATGGATGGAGAAGTAAAGACCCACAACATCGTTGAATATGCACCGGTGCGACATCCTCCAAATTTCAACTTCGATAGAAACATGAGTCGACAGACGATTACTGTTTGATAGGACTGTGTGGTAATGGTGTGATTATCGGACCATTCTTTTTTTAACGAAATGTGAATGGCCAAGCCTACCTGCTGATGATCAATGAAGATGTTGTGCCACAGCTCCAGTTGCATTTCGAACGGCAGCAAAATGCTGTCTTCCGACATCTGTGGTGGGCACAAGATGGCGCACCTGCCCACAGACTCATCGCTGTTAGGAATCGCTTGTGGGAACCTTTTGGAGACAGAGTAATTGCTCTGAATCATGCTGTGGAATGGCCGCCCAGGTCACCGGATTTGACACCCTGCGACCTTTTCTTGTGGGGGTATTTGAAAAACAAAGTATACTCCAGTCCACCGCGTAACATTCAGGAATTGCAAGCCCGCATTCAACATGAGATCGAAATCGTGCGCGATGATCCTGCAATGGTGAGACGAGCTGTGGCTGACATGCGCCGTCGTTGTGGACTTTGTATCGAAAGCGGAGGCGGACATGTGGAAGGTGTTGATGCATAATTTTTTGTAATTACTTAATTAAATATCATCAACTGATACAAATTTTGTTTCTCGTGCCGTCGTTGGATGTTCTCCTATCTTATCTTTGACTCACGGTTTTACCATGAACTGTCACAAATGAGTTTGGACATACCATTTGCTAATGAATGGTGCTCGGTCAAGCATGGCGGGGAGAATGCCGTCAGGACATCACTTGAAAGCATTTTGCTCCTGCTCGCTGGTAGACAAATAATTACAGTCATATACCACACTACTTGGTAAAATTAACCCTTTGTTTCAGGATTTCGTATTTTCTGGAACACCCTGTATATCACAATAGTGACTTGTTGACCTCAATGAACTCATTGAAATGGATTCTTGGTTAAAAGCTCATTCCTATTTTGGCATATGTAAAATCTATTAAAACAATATCTACATTGAGGATTTTGTGCATGTGCAATACTGTACTGCGTGCGCAATTACGCCATGATATTCTTCCACTAGCATCATGACATACTCTCTATTAGTGTCGTGTCATAATCCTTAGTATTACGAAGTAGCATCATGACATACACTCTAGTATCACGAAGTAGCATCATTACATACTCTCTAGTATCACGGAGTAGCATCATAACATACTCTCTAGTATCACGGAGTAGCATCATAACATACTCTCTAGTATCACGGAGTAGCATCATGACATACTCTCTAGTATCACGGAGTAGCATCATAACATACTCTCTAGTATTACAGAGTAGCATCATAACATACTCTCTAGTATTACGGAGTAGCATCATAACATACTCTCTAATATCATGGAGTAGCATCATAACATACTCTCCAGTATCATGGAATAGCATCATAACATACTCTCTAATATCAGGGAGTAGCATCATAACATACTCTCTAGTATTACGGTGTAGCATCATAACATACTCTCTAGTATTACGAAGTAGCATCATAACATACTCTCAAGTATTACGAAGTAGCATCATAACATACTCTCGAGTATCACAGAGTAGCATCATAACATACTCTCTAGTATCACGAAGTAGCATCATAACATACTCTCTAGTATTAGGGAGTAGCAGCATAACATACTCTCTAGTATTACGAAGTAGCATCATAACATACTCTCTAGTATCAAAGAGTAGCATCATAACGTACTCTCTAGTATCACGGAGTAGCATCATAACATACTCTCTAATATCACGGAGTAGCATCATAACATACTCTCTAGTATCACGGAGTAGCATCATGACATACTCTCTAGTATCACGGAGTAGCATCATAACATACTCTCTAGTATTACGAAGTAGCATCATAACATACTCTCTAGTATTACGAAGTAGCATCATGACATACTCTCTAGTATCACGGAGTAGCATCATAACATACTCTCTAGTATTACGAAGTAGCATCATAACATACTCTCTAGTATCAAAGAGTAGCATCATAACGTACTCTCTAGTATCACGGAGTAGCATCATAACATACTCTCTAATATCACGGAGTAGCATCATAACATACTCTCTAGTATCACGGAGTAGCATCATGACATACTCTCTAGTATCACGGAGTAGCATCATAACATACTCTCTAGTATCACAGAGTAGCATCATAACATACTCTCTAGTATCACGGAGTAGCATCATAACATACTCTCTAGTATCACGGAGTAGCATCATAACATACTCTCTAGTATTACGGAGTAGCATCATAACATACTCTCTAGTATCACGGAGTAGCATCATGACATATTCTCTAGTATTACGAAGTAGCATCATAACATACTCTCGAGTAACACAGAGTAGCATCATGACATACTCTCTAGTATTACGGAGTAGCATCATAACATACTCTCTAGTATCACGGAGTAGCATCATAACATACTCTCTAGTATTACAGAGTAGCATCATAACATACTCTCTAGTATTACGGAGTAGCATCATAACATACTCTCTAATATCATGGAGTAGCATCATAACATACTCTCTAGTATCACAGAGTAGCATCATAACATACTCTCTAGTATCACGGAGTAGCATCATAACATACTCTCTAGTATCACGGAGTAGCATCATGACATACTCTCTAGTATCACGGAGTAGCATCATAACATACTCTCTAGTATTACAGAGTAGCATCATAACATACTCTCTAGTATTACGGAGTAGCATCATAACATACTCTCTAATATCATGGAGTAGCATCATAACATACTCTCTAGTATTACGGAGTAGCATCATAGCATACTCTCTAATATCATGGAGTAGCATCATAACATACTCTCTAGTATCACAGAGTAGCATCATAACATACTCTCTAGTATCATGGAGTAGCATCATAACACACTCTCTAATATCATGGAGTAGCATCATAACATACTCTCTAGTATTACGGAGTAGCATCATAACATACTCTCTAATATCATGGAGTAGCATCATAACATACTCTCTAGTATTACCGAGTAGCATCATAACATACTCTCTAATATCATGGAGTAACATCATAACATACTCTCTAGGATCACAGAGTAGCATCATAACATACTCTCTAGTATCATGGAGTAGCATCATAACATACTCTCTAATATCATGGAGTAGCATCATAACATACTCTCTAGTATCACGAAGTAGCATCATAACATACTCTCTAGTATTACGAAGTAGCATCATAACATACTCTCTAGTATCATGGAGTAACATCATAGCATACTCTCTAGTATTACGGAGTAGCATCATAACATACTCTCTAGTATTACGAAGTAGCATCATAACATACTCTCTAGTATTACGAAGTAGCATCATAACATACTCTCTAGTATTACGGAGTAGCATCATAACATACTCTCTAGTATTACGAAGTAGCATCATAACATACTCTCTAGTATTACGAAGTAGCATCATAACATACTCTCTAGTATCATGGAGTAGCATCATAACATACTCTCTAATATCATGGAGTAGCATCATAACATACTCTCCAGTATCAGGGAGTAGCATCATAACATACTCTCTAGTATTACGGAGTAGCATCATAACATACTCTCTAGTATTACGAAGTAGCATCATAACATACTCTCAAGTATTACGAAGTAGCATCATAACATACTCTCGAGTATCACAGAGTAGCATCATAACATACTCTCTAGTATCACGAAGTAGCATCATAACATACTCTCTAGTATTAGGGAGTAGCATCATAACATACTCTCTAGTATTACGAAGTAGCATCATAACATACTCTCTAGTATCAAAGAGTAGCATCATAACGTACTCTCTAGTATCACGGAGTAGCATCATAACATACTCTCTAATATCACGGAGTAGCATCATAACATACTCTCTAGTATCACGGAGTAGCATCATGACATACTCTCTAGTATCACGGAGTAGCATCATAACATACTCTCTAGTATTACGAAGTAGCATCATAACATACTCTCTAGTATTACGAAGTAGCATCATAACATACTCTCTAGTATCACGGAGTAGCATCATAACATACACTCTAGTATCACAGAGTAGCATCATAACATACTCTCTAGTATCACGGAGTAGCATCATAACATACTCTCTAGTATTACGGAGTAGCATCATAACATACTCTCTAGTATCACGGAGTAGCATCATGACATACTCTCTAGTATTACGAAGTAGCATCATAACATACTCTCGAGTAACACAGAGTAGCATCATGACATACTCTCTAGTATTACGGAGTAGCATCATAACATACTCTCTAGTATCACGGAGTAGCATCATAACATACTCTCTAGTATTACAGAGTAGCATCATAACATACTCTCTAGTATTACGAAGTAGCATCATAACATACTCTCTAGTATTACGAAGTAGCATGATAACATACTCTCTAGTATCACGGAGTAGCATCATAACATACTCTCTAGTATCTTGGAGTAGCATCATAACATACTCTCTAATATCACGGAGTAGCATCATAACATACTCTCTAATATCACGAAGTAGCATCATAACATACTCTCTAATATCACAGAGTAGCATCATAACATACTCTCTAGTATCACGGAGTAGCATCATAACATACTCTCTAGTATTATGAAGTAGCATCATAACATACTCTCTAGTATCACGGAGTAGCATCATAACATACTCTCTAGTATCAAGAAGTAGCATCATAACATACTCTCTAATATCACGGAGTAGCATCATAACATACTCTCTAATATCACGAAGTAGCATCATAACATACTCTCTAATATCACAGAGTAGCATCATAACATACGGATGTAAACTGCAAATTACTTTTCCTGATGCCACGAGAAGAAGCAAACCTGCATGCTCCCTGTAGGCATAGTCTTCTGGCTCTAGTAGTGAGCCATTCTTTGTGGTATTCTCTGTCACATCAAGTTCGTAATATACTGAGTTCTGCGTATGCGGGCCATAGTAGTGTGGCTTGTAAGTGGCAAATCATGATGGGTGACGCCTTTTCTGTTGTTGTACATCGGTGGTCTAAGCTGATGCATTGCATTAGGTTTGCATTGCAGGCCGAGCCTTTGTGCAACAATTGCTCATGGTACTGTTTGGCACCAGTAGGCTGAGCCTCGAACTCATCTGAACAACCGACGACCCCAAAGCTCATAAATTATAGATCAGGCTGTGCTCGTGGGGCCTCAGTCCGTAAGGGTATATATTGCTATGGTAATACTGCAGATGTCAGATCTGATCATTGTTACCATTGTGTGAATATGGCGTATTGTCGAACCCAGTCCAGCCTTCACCCAAATCTCATGTAGTCCACAAAGTTGAAGCTGATGACAGAGATAAGGCATTAGAATGACAACATCACTATCTGATGTCCGTATAACTAAACCTGATTCACCTCCATCCGCAGCATGCACAGCATGGAGAATCAGGAGTGTGTCAACCTTCAAGTCAAGTTCAAGCTTTGATGTTGCTGTAACCTTCCACCTTCACCTGAAATGCATACACTTGAATGATCATCAGCCACCCTGCCTTCGACCACATCCTTTGTGACTGCCTCATGTTGGATATAGCCACTTTCTCATCCAGGTTTCTGTGTATTAGAGACTCAAGTAGATGCTTGGTTTTGTTGGAAGAGACTCAAGAAGCGTGCTTTGTTGGATGACCAGAACCTGGCCATCTCCATGGGTAGTACAATTTTGTTGTCGACTCTAGCAACATCAACTAGGTAGATAGGAATTTTACGTTCCCTCAGCGTCCTTGATCATACCATCCTTATAGAAGTCAAGGACATGATAGAATTGATCAGTATTTACTGCATTTTTCTTTATCATTATTATTGTACTGTAGCATTAATCGCCAAATACAGTCAGCTGTTTGAACCAAACCTTCCGAACATTGGCCATCATATCAGTTACCAGATGACAATATAAGCTGATAGTAATCACTAGCGAGCATCTTCTCCAACTCGGCTACCTGAGCGTTTTAAGTGTCTTTGTCATGAAACCACCTTCTTTTAAGAGGCTAAAAGCAGGAACAATGTCATACTCCAAGCGAGCGTCCCCTAGATTGAGCAATGCCTATCATTATCTGGGCCTCGCCATATGCTCTCCGCAGAGACCTCATCCAGCTGCCCTCTTGTTCGTGTCATGAATGCCTTTTCTCAACAAATCACTACTGTCGTAAGTCTGCATACATCTTATTCCATACGTCATCACTGTATAGCAACCGGTGACGTATTTCCTCAGACATTACCTCATGTGTCAGAATGTTGTGCAGGTATCAGGATGACGAACCCAATTACTTTTACAGTCACTTCTTATAGGATTCATAACCATGGAACCATTTCAGTGAAATTATCCTGATACAAGGTCTCGCTACAATTCCAATGGCAAGCAATAAGCTGGATGAAATCATCTCTCAGCTTATCAGAGGTCTCATCAAATGTCTGCATCAGTAGTTGACTAGATTCGAATCTTTTGTTTAAGGCATCTTGCTTGGGATTTTCGACAATACTAAGCACTTCTTGATCTGCAAAGAATTCTTCCCATTTGAATTATATGGAGAGTCTCGCTAAGCATAGTCATGCATTTTAATCATCTAACATAGTGCTTCCTGCTAATAACCACGTGGACAACACTGACTCAAAATGCTTCACTCTCGATCCAGGTACTCTCTGTACCATATCCACGAATGTATTTTTCAAGACAGCTGAGCACCACTTTAATCTCATGGAATGATACCATGCATAGAATTAAGTTCGTGAACCCTTTTTCCCCTGTCATCTTGATATCTGTGGCTATGAACCAAACAGCTTTATCACAGGCTGCATCCAGCTTAGGCTTGATTGGATGATGCAATATGTCAATAAGACTTTTCATTGCTCTACAGACACGTCTGTGTTCTGTGATTGGCTTAGGTATTATTGGTAAAAAAGATCCAATGTGCATCGAGTTGATGGTTTCTCTATTCAGAATGAATTTGCAACAACCCACGATGGTATGGATTGTGTCTCTTCCTTTGAACTGATTTCATTAATGTCACCCGGAGCTAAAACCTGATAAACCCATACCTTATCCTTAATTGCTCGTTATGTGTATTCTGATTGTGGTATGCTCTGCAATCCATCGGGGGGAAATCCATGCACAATATCACCATCTGAGCCATTGGGCTGCCCTATTACTTCACTAGTTCACCAATAGCCTGTTGAAAGAGAAATGTAACCGAGTCATGGCTTCCACTGATACCAGAGAGTGTAGCTTCTTCGTGATCAAAAGTGTCCATTGCAGCTGTTGTAAACATTCGAAATGACTTGGAAATGAGACATCATTATTGCCGCTAGCAGGCTAGCAACGGTGTATTAAGCCATGCCACCATGATATCTCATGAGCACCTCTTGGCTCGTGCTAAGACTGAATCGATTGAAGCTAGTGATTAATACGGAATTTTTTACTTTTTCTACCATGGTGTATATCATAGTACACGTTCTGAAATAAAACACGCATTCATTTGCACATAGCATTCAAATCTTTGCCATTGGCTGCTTCCATTCTAGCTCATTCAATCATCTCTATGGGTAATCATAAAAGAACTGCTCATGCCAACCTTAAACAAGTAATCAAATAGTTTATCTAGAGGCTCCGGCAGAACCATTCTGTTTCATGCTGGCTGTAATTCATTAGCATTGAAAAACTGTTTGTGTAGACTGAGGTCCACGTCTAGCAATGCGGTCCAAATCATTTCTCTACCTGTCTTTATTGGATCTAAATCATGAATACCTATCTTCATTTCACCAAAGTTGCACTATCTGCTATATACCATACATGAATCTCTAATTGACTTTCACTGAAAGCCCAGCCTTCAAAGTGGAAATTGGCATGCTCATGTTTCAGGAACGAGGAACAGCTGGTCATTATTATTATGAAATATTGTTTGTTTGAAGCTGTTTGTAGCTGGTGAAAATAGTTTGATAAATAGATAATATAATTTTGATCATGGTTTACATCTTTTTCAATATTTGAGAAAATGCGTATTCATTCCACCAAATATAATTAATGTTTGCAATTTACATATTTTAGTGTGGGGGTGGGGGTGGGGTGGGGTGGGGAGGGGTGGGTCAGATAGTATCCATTTACCAGCCGATAAAAACAGTATTTACCTGCACAAGCATGTTACTAGTAGGAGGATTTAATGGGTCAATTTTGGTGTATAATATGTATGGTTAAACCAGACAGCAGTTAAAAAATATAAAACGGCATAGCATATTCATTTTCAGCCGAAATTGCAACTTCATCAAATACACATCTAAAATTGTATTGTCTCTGTGTATACTTATCATTTTTAGTTTATATAAATGTGATATTGACATGACCGTGGCAATATCCTGATATTGCCGAATCTTTGCTTATTCAGCCATGATAATGCCAATTTTCTCCTTTATTGCCGAGGTAGCACCCGATCACTCTCAATTTTCTGAACTGCCAATGGGTCTAATTTTCTAATTTAAAGAGTAATTTATGGGACCTTTCACGACTGGATACAAACCCATGAATTACCTGAAAAAACACCGTGAATGTAACTCAATGAAAATCCCCTGACAATGCCATGAAAACCCCCTGAAAAAGACAAATTGTCATGGCCTGTAATTCACCTTTCCAGAGTAGGCACCCATGATATGACGTCATAATGAACTGTGTGATGTGTAGAATGACATCAAAATGAATGACGTCATGAATGACGTCGATAAGTACGTCACGAACGCATATTTGAAGACGGTCTATGCGTTGTTGTACAAATTGCTTGCTTTTACTATTTAATAAATATTGTGTTGAATATTTTGAAACTAATTTGACTGGGCGCTGTTGCTGCCAGCAACAGCACCCAGTCAAATTAGTTACAAAATATTCAACAGCGTCCCTGTGTAGTTTTCAGGAAATTGATAGCTAGGGCATTCGGGGTTCGATCAATCCCAACACGGCGAGGTGTGGGTGGAGCTTAGCTAGTGATGGGTGGGGCATAGCTAAAAATGGTCCATTGCATGTATGACGGACAATGTGGGTATTCATAGCCATAACCACTGTGTATATTTCCAGGGCATGAAACAAAATGATATCACCCATTTTCATAGGCAGGAAAAAACCTTGAACCATCAGGGAAATCATGGCCAGGAAAACTGCAAAATAATTTTTTCAGGGGTTTACAAAAATCACGGATATGAAAAGGCAAAATTGTCCTGGCCGTGGTATTCCCTGTCCAGCGTCTGGACTGTTCATTGCCAGGATGTGTGTGTTCCCATGGCCATGATTCATAACCCCCCCCCCCCCCCCGGACAATGGGACGCTCCATGGCCATGATTCATACCCCCACCCACCCCGCCGGACAATGGGACGCTCCATGGCCATGATTCATAACCCCCCCCCCCCCCGGACAATGGGACGCTCCATGGCCATGATTCATACCCCCACCCACCCCGCCGGACAATGGGACGCTCCATGGCCATGATTCATAACCCCCACCCACCCACCCCGCCGGGAAATGGGAGGCTTCACGGCCAGGAAAATAATCATGACCTGGAACAACGTCGTACCTGTATGGTTTATGATCCTGATATGATTCCTGGGCTGGCGACGCTCGTAGCCATGAATAACAACCATGACCATGAAAAATACATTTACAGAGGACAGGGCTAAAATGTACTCTCGAATACATTGTAAATGAAATATCAGTTAAACGCCAAATCGAGTTTTAACGTATAACACAACACTTGAATGCGTTCATGCCTTACAAAGATTAGTACAGTATTTACCTACTTGGGCATGATATGATGCCCAATAATCAGTATTCAGAATCATTTTGAATGTGAAATCTTCACTTTCAAACTCAGTAATTAACCAATGTATTCGAAAAACAGCTAATCATGTTGATTGCTCCTCGAATTGTGAATTCTTTATATAAGTTGACGGTTGGAATCAGACACCTAAGACAACGACCAAATAGAGAAATACTAAAAAATCCTACTATTGAAAGTACCATGGTGGAGGACCGTGTAAAAAAAGGGAAACACTACTCCTTTTTTCTACAGTGGTTGAGCCAAGTCAGATATGTTAGATCGCTGATTGGATCACAAAGGCACATGTTTGCTCACATTGCTCAAATTTATTAGAAATTTTAAATTAGTTCTGAAACCTACCTCCAGAGGGCTCTTGCAGCCAAATTAGCTTGAAATCCGTCAAGCGGTTAATGAGGACTAGAGATTTTAAACAAAGGTTGATGGATGGATGATGGATGACAGAGGGTTGCCATCCATATCAGTGACCTTCACATTTTACCTTTTGACCCCAACGTCATTGTGTGATGTCGCGTCATTTTCGGAAGCATGTGCTTAAGTTTGGGGTCAGTATGATTAACCAAAACGTTAATGTTGAAAAGACCAAGGTTTTTACCAAGATCATAGTGACCTTGACCTTGGACTTTTTCACCCCAACACCGTCGTGAGATGCAGTGTCATTATTATAAGGAAGCGTGTGCCCAAGGTTGTGTCCAGTATAATTAACCAAACTTTAGATATAAACAGAATAGTTGAGCTAAACGCAAATTGAATTACGCCGCCGCCACAAGATGGGTATCGCAATAGCTGGTTTTACTTCGTAAAGTCAAGCAAAACGTACAAATAATAAGGCTGAGTGATCCTATTGTCACTATTAAAGTGATTATTGACTACTTGCTACAGGTAAGACTGCTGAATTTTCTTTGGAGCCTATTGTGACCGATGGTCTGTGTTGCTGATGATAACAATGACTAGCAGTTAAATAGTCACGTGATTACATTGTGTGGTTGCTTTGGAACCTATTGTGACCGATGGTCCTTGTTGTTGATGATGACAATGACTAGCAGTTAAATAGTCACGTGATTACATTGTGTTGTGGCTTTGGAACCTATTGTGACCGATGGTCCTTGTTGCTGATTATAACAATGACTGGAAGCTAAATAGTCACGTGATTACATTGTGTGGTTGCTTTGGAACCTATTGTGACCGATGGTTCTTGTTGCAGATGATAACAATGACGAGCAGCTAAATAGTCACGTGATTACATTGTGTGGTTGCTTTGGAACCGATTGTGACCGATGGTCCTTGTTGCTGATGATAACAATGACTAGCAGCTAAATAGTCACGTGATTGCATTGTGTCGTTGCTTTGGAGCCTATTGTGACCGATAGTCCTTGTTGCTGATGATAACAATGACTAGCAGCTAAATAGTCACGTGATTACTTTGTGTGGTTGCTTTGGAACCTATTAAAGATTCAAGATTCAAGATTCAAGATTCAATATTATTTATTTGCTTCTTGGATACCAATTTACATACTTTTAATACAGGTTGTCCGCCGAAGGCATTGCCTATAGTGGTGGCGGACACCTAACATTAAACATACATGACCGATGACCCTTGTTGCTGATGATAACAATGACTAGCAGCTAAATGTTCACGTGATTACATTGTGTGGTTGCTTTGCAACCTATTGTGACCGATGGTGCTTGTTGCTGATGATAACAATGACTAGCAGCTAAATAGTCACGTGATTACATTGTGTGGTTGCTTTGGAACCTATTGTGACCGATGGTCCGTGATGCTGATGATAACAACGACTAGAAGCTAAATAGTCACGTGGTTACATCGTGTGGTTGCTATTCTTTCGCCACAAACCCACATTTCTCTGCAGGCCTATCCGCGTATACGCTTCAATGACCTTGACCACTGACCTCGTGGACTTTTAACCGTACGTGCACATGGATGCACATACAAACACACGCATTCACCCATTCATGCACGCACGCACGCACGTACGCACTCACGTACGCATGTACCCACACACGCACATACGCACAACCGAACTTGTTTACGCTAGAGGTGCGACGCTTCATGTAGAACCTAACGATAGTTCGCCAGTTAAACCTCATATCAATGTTCTTAATTGCGTGAGAGTTCAAACATCTTTGCTAAATGTCTGACAAATAGTCAATATCCGGGTTAGATGCAGTGCCGGATTAAGCTGTCGCGAGGCCCTAGGCTGGACACCCAAATGTGGGGGGGGGGGGAGGAGAGCATAAGACATGTCCCCTCTCCCACTGGAAAATCTGTAAATCTAGATGCTATGAGGTGCATTAAGACGCGTAATTTGTCATAATATAAGTAATTATTATTGAGGACAAAATGTGGTTTTAACACACTTGCCGTTACGTAGAATATAGAAAAAAGCCTAAAATGCCTTGTGGTTTAACCCGTTAATGTCTAAATGTGTCAGAAAAACTAAACAAATTTCTTATAAGAATGTCCATTTGCAGACCACGAGAAGACTATTTTTGAAAATTTACCACTGGAATAACTGGCTCGGTTACCGAGCCAGTTATTCCAGTGGTAAATTTCGAAATATAGTGTTCTCGTGGTCTGCAAATGGACATTTCTGAAGACAAATATAAAGGCTGTTCTTGGCTGTCTTAGGCAGCAAATGGTTAAAGAGCGAGGCCCCCTTAGGAGCGAGGCCCTATGCTGCAGCCTAGTTAGCCTAGTGGTTAATGCGGCCCTGGTTAGATGATGCACGACACTGACTAAACACTGATCTAAGCCAGGACGCACACCAGAGAATTAGGTTGATTCATGCTCCACGCGAATCTGGTATACGCGCGTAAAACTTGGTAACGTTTCCCACGCGAGAAAAAAAAAAAAAAAAGTTTCCCACGCGAGGCTCGCTGTTCGACACGCTTCATGACCGCTCTTCAGGGGGTCCTGTCAAGCGATGTCGATTTCAACACGCGCGTATACAGATAGATATAGATAGATATTTATTTTGCCACAATAGGCCATAGGCCCTTGAGTGTAACAACTCAAATAGATATATTCATGGAAAAACCATACAATAATTAATACAGAAGTTTAGTAATAATTTATGATTTAAAGTACATTGATAATTTACCATTAACAAGCCACCAGCCCACATATGAATAGTAATCGCCCCTAAATACTCCCAACCCCTCCCCTGATCAACCGGCGACAATACTCAATTCAATGTTGAATATTTTAAAACTAGTTCGACTGTTTACTTTCTCCTAGTACCATTTTCAGGTGTACGAATTGTATTGTGAATAAATTCTGCAGCTTAATGACAGTTGAATATTTGAGTCTGAATTGAAACTAATTTGACTGTGGAAATTGATCGATTTACTTTCTCTTAGTGATATTTTCAAATGGACGAATTGTATGTCATTGATAAATTTGCAGTTTAATGACTGTTGAATATTTTAAAACTAATTTGACTTGTGGTAATTTTCAACCTACTTTGTCCTTATGGCATTTTTCAAGTGTACGACAGGATATCATTATTAACTTCGCAATTTAAAAAAAAAAAAAAAAAAAAAAAAAAATTGAATATTTTGATGCTAATATGGCTGGAAAATCCATAATTTACTTTCTTCTTATGCTATTCTCGTGAACGAATTGTATGTCATTGATAAATCCGAAATTTAATCAATGTTGAATATATTGAAAATAATTTGACTGGTGAAAAAGCCCAATTTGTATTCTTCTTGCGTATATTGAAGGCTTGATATGTATATACTGCTAATTTCTTTACGATAGTCGGATTTTCATTTTGAAATAACTCGATCTGTTTGTAAACGCTTGGTCTTTTGTAGTAATAATGAAATACAATGATAATAGGAGGCCCTGATCCGAGTGTGCTCGGACTCAAAACTCCCCTTGTGACCGATATTTGGACAGACCGACAGATAAGACCCGTTAAGTCTGTCGAAATACCTGTCACCGGGGAGAGATGTAACATATTTTATTATTCCCAATAAGCCATGAGCCCTTGAGTGTACAGTAATACAATACGGTATACATTCATGATGCGTATCTTATATTTACATAATTTAAAATTAAAGTAGATCCTTCATATATTTAAATAAAAATCCTTAAATCGGACTATAAATCGGGCTCGGACTAGTTTGATCATTGCTGTACACACACGTACGCGCGCGCACACGCACATACACACGCACGCACGGACGCACATACACGCACACGCACACGCACGCACGGACGTACATACACACGCACGCACGGACGCACATACACACACACGCACACGCACATACACACGCACGCACGGACGCACATACACACACACGCACACGCACATACACACGCACGCACGGACGTACATACATTTTAGCGCTAAAACACAAAAATCAAAATTCCAATCATACAGTGTAAGTGTTAAAATCATAGAGCAAATCATTATTTAAAATCCACATTATATACATAATGTTCAAGAGATACATTTACTACGTAGCTCAAAAGCATGGTAAACAAAAGCGGATACTTTCCGTACAGCTGTCGCATTAGAATTTTGGAGCAATTCTGTTAGCTTATACACGCTAGGTCGTTTATAGTAATATGGCTTAATAAGATTTTTGCGCAGGTGACTGTACATTGGACATAACAAGATGAAATGATATTCATCTTCTATATCATCGTTACAAAAAGGGCATATTCTTTCCGGAAGCGGGGTTCGTGTTGGCTTGTGCCATCTACCTGTCTCTACGTGCAATCTGTGAGATCCCGTTCTAAGCCTAGATAGTGTTTGCCTATGTTTACTAATCTTTACATCATCTAGATACGATTTGTACGTCAACTCCTGACCAAAGTGTCTATACAACCTTGTTTTACTATTTGTGTTTAACTGACCTCTCCACTCTTGTAAATACATGTCATGCGCTCTCTGTTTATATTGCAAAATAAAGTTATTTCTATCTAAGGTATGACCCCGCTGTATCCAAACATCATTAAAACACCTTCTACATAACATATACCGTAATGTGCTGACCCAATTAGTACACTTGTTATTGTTCTCCCAGTCATTATATAAAACACTATATAAATTTTTTACTAACCTGTTTGGTTTTAGATCTAAAATTTTGAACCAGTATTTCAGGATCCTGATTTCTCGAACTAGCTTTAAAGGTACCCTGTCTAATTCACCATATACAACGCAATTCGATGTGCATTGTCTCACACTTAATTGCTGTTTACAAAATTTTAAATGACATTTTTCCACATCAAGACCTGGATGGCACCCCCACACTTCACTACCATAGCACAGAATCGGCAAAATGAGTTTTTCGAACGGGCTACATAAATGACCCGGCGTTAAGCCCACACATTTATTACAATGTTTCTTTAGAGCAAAAATGGCTTTCTGTACCTGCTCAGCTAGACATTTCTGCGCTAAAGAAAATGACCCCGTTGTGGTAAATACTATTCCTAAATATTTGATCTTATGGACCACTTCAATTTCGTTTGTCCCATACCAGAACGTGTCCCTCTGACATAAACGTCCTCCTCGCCTAAAGACTACTGCCTTTGTTTTCTCCGTATTTACTACTAAACGCCACCTCTTGCAATAATCAAGCAAAATATCTAATCCTTTCTGTATACCTGCTATAGTTTCTGACATTATAATTATATCATCTGCGTATAGAATTAAAAACAATTTAAGTAATGTTATGTCTACGCCGTCCACCCCTCCCCGAACAAATTCTTCTAAATCATGTACATACATTGCAAACTGAAATGGTGACAGGCTCTCCCCTTGGCGCACACCAGTATTGCATTCAAAATTGTCGGGTAGTTCTGAATTCACTCTTACACATGTTTTAATGCCCTTATACATCGACATAATAATGTTAATTTTGTTGCCCCTAACGCCCAGTTTTAACAATTTATACCACAGACAATCTCTCATTACATAGTCAAAACCTTTACTAAAGTCAACGAAGACGCAATATAATTTCTTTCCATTATCCAATACATGAGCAATCAGACCACTTAAAACAAAAATATGATCAACTGTGCTAAATCCCGCTCTAAACCCAGCTTGCGCTTCTATGTATATCCCATTAGTTTCGGCCCATTTATTTAATCTATTGTTTAAAACCTTGCTAAACAGTTTACCCAACGTGCTAAGTAATGTGATCCCTCTATAATTAGTTACATCATCTAGAGAGCCTTTTTTATGAAGTGGTATCAATATACCTTCTCACCAAATTTTGGGGAAGTTTCCACTTCTAAAAATACTATTAAATAACACTAAGTTATGAGGAATTAATTCATCTATTGCATTAATATAGACTTCATTGATAAGCATATCTGGTCCTGTACTTTTGTTGTTTAAGTGCTTTATTGCCTTGACGATTTCCTCATATGATATTTCCGAATTTAAATCGTTGAAGATTATCTGTACATCATCCGTCTCATTAGAGTAATCCACAACATAATTTTTAACATCTGGATCAGCTTGATAAAATTCATTATCCGGATTAGTAATAACTTTAAAAAAATTGTCAAATTCACTTAGGGATATGCTACCAAGTTTCTTATTGGTCGTTGTTTTCAAGAGTTTCCAGTACATTTTTGGATCTGTATAGCGAGCATTTCTTAAAGACCTGGTCATCGTAATGCTTTCTGTGACATTAAACTTTTTACGCAGTTTTTAAAAACAGTTCTTGCGGCTACCATATTAATGCGAGCTACCTCGGTTTTTTCTTTTCGGTACCGGTTTAAGGCAACAAGGAAACGTTTTCTTTTGATTTCGCAGTCGGGTGAATAATGTGGAACTTTATTTCTTCGAACTAATTTCCTGCCATTTCTATTAGTCATTAGAAATAAATTATCCGCTGCTTTCTTTATCGCCAGTATGATCACATTGACAGCTTCTTCTACGCATGCCTTTCGCGTCATTTAAATAATTCTTATTTCGAACGCTAGCAACGCACGAGTTAAATCCAGGTAGAAAAGTCTACGAAACACCTTCACATGAGAAAAGAAAAAACTACATGGAAATATGTCAAGCAGATGTTCTTTCTCAGTGATTGCATCAAACACCGTGAAACAGAAACCAATGCCCCAAGGTAACGAGTGTTAATTTGGCATTTGACTATATTAATAAAAAATACTTAATTTAATATAATACATTTTAATTACCCACCCCTACAAATTGTGATCATATCTGATTTTCATATATGTCTATTTGTGTGGTGGCTTGTCCGTTCGGTCATCAGTCTCTGTCAGTCCCCCCCCCCCCCTCACTCGTGCCCCCCTCCCTCCGTCCCTTCTCCCACTCCCTCGCCCTCCTTTTCTCTCCCTCCTCCCTCCACCTCCCCATCTCTCTCCCTCTCTCGCCCTCCTCCCGCCCTCCCTCTCCTCTACCACTCCATCCTTCTCGCTCTCCTTCCCTCTCCCTACTCCCGCTCTCTCCATCTTTCTTCCTCCATCGACCTCCTCCCTCCCTCCCTCCCTCCGCCCTCCATCTCTCCCTGCGTCTGTCTGCCTTTCAATCAGACTGCATGCATGTCCTCACACGCACACTCATGCCTGCCCATACGCCTGCCCCATCACCGACATCACGCCTGGCATCACCCGCCTTCACACACGCCATCTCACTTGTCATCACGCCCGCCCTCACCCCTTCCCATACGCCTGCCCCACCCCCCCCCCAACACACACTTACCCTCACACCCGCCCTCGCGCCCGCCGACGTACATGTATGCCCTTCCTCTTGAAAGCTAATTCATATCATGTTGCCAGTATTTTGGTGGATTTTATTCTAAATGTTGAGATATATAGTTGTCCTATTTATATCAACAATTAATCGACAAATTTCTAGTCATTTTACTAACCTGCGTTAAAAGGTTTTATTGCCCTCATCCGATCAAAAGTAGAGGCGATGATAGTGCAATTTGTTTGTATGTCTGTTTGTTTGTATATTTGCCTATTTGAACGTGTTTCTCACAAACTAATTACTCGATTTGCTTCAAATCTTAACAGAATCAACGTCATCATACTAGACTAGGACTTCCAAAGCTTGGCAATCGTCCGGCCAAAACGTCTATGATTTCCAAAGTTTCACAGTGATCCGGTCTAAAATATCTGGATCCGGATTCTGATCCCAATAAATTGAAAATGGCAATTGTTTTGTGATCTCGGGCTGGCCTTGTTTTGTATCGTTCATTTATCTGCCCGTCTGTGCATTCATTTTGCGCACATACCATTTCAAATGGTTTTGAACTCATCCAATCTTGGTGTATGGAACTTACCATAGGACAGATGTGTTTGTCATGAATTAAAAGAAAATCAACACGCCATGTTTCCATATTTCACTACATTTTCATAATTTAACTTCTCCAACTTTTATAATACAATCAACGAACTTGGTATATGGATAGCTTCAACATGGGTACAGCTAATATTTCTGGTTCTTCTTCTTTTCGATCGCTGGTATCACACTTGGAGAGCCGTTCTCAAGATGAAATCTGTGGTTTTCTGCAGTTCTTCCACAGGCCCATACAGCTTTTCAAGAAAAGAGGTTGACAAAGGCCATATCTCATCTCTCAGCAGCTGATATGTACTGCAACATTGAAGTATGTGCTCTGTGGTCTGTTCTGCTTCTCCACAAGGACAAGCGGGCGATGTCGTAAGGTGGAACCGCCTGTACATATTTCTGGTTAAAGTTGACATTGATGTGCAGTGAAGCATAAAAATAGGTCATGTTGACATACTTATAGT
Organism: Chaetoderma sp. LZ-2023a; assembly: GCA_034401795.1. Taxonomy (NCBI): domain Eukaryota; kingdom Metazoa; phylum Mollusca; class Caudofoveata; order Chaetodermatida; family Chaetodermatidae; genus Chaetoderma; species Chaetoderma sp. LZ-2023a. Next base: position 9,014,542 of record CM067363.1, read on the forward strand.
CCATGATGCAGAGATCTACACACCGATTTCGCTGATTGTATACAAAACGTTTGAAATCAGGTCAGAGCTACATGCTTTTCCATTTTCACACCACTTTTATTCACAATAATATCATAATTTGAAGTTGACATATTTTGGTTTTCACGCAGATTTTTATTGATCCAACAGGTCATCTAAGGATGAAAATGACACCAATGAGGGAGGTGATGGCAACACTACAAACCGATGCACCGCTGAGCTTGAAGATGAAAGTAACCAGGGAGATGGTGAGTGTCAAGATGAGAGAGATGCGGAGAGCAACATCCAAGCTGATGAGAATAAAGATTCTGCCAACTGCGAGGAGCTCTGGACAAATAAAGGAAGGGCATCTGGTGTCTCACGTTCGACTTCACCGACGGATCAACCACTTTCTGGCAAATCAAAGAGGAAGACGCCAACTGATGAAGTGGACAAGGCTTTCATTAAGTTTATGAGAATGCGGTCTCAAGTAATCGAAGAGGATGACAGAAACCCAGAGATTATTTTTGAGGAAATGGTTGCTTCGTCATTGACGACACTGTCACTGCGAACCAGGGGGCTTGCGAAGCTGAAAATCCAGCAGATTCTATATGAGATGGAGCAACGTGATCTAGAAACTGCCCCAGCAGTAACCACTAGTTCCTCCAATGTGATAAAAAATCTGGTGATAATTCGCAATAGTTCTCAAGACCGAGATGTGAGACGTGATTAGATATTATACACACATATATAACTCGAGTTTCTTATAGATGGCATCTATTTGCAGATTCGGTTTCTCCATGTAGTTCATCTGGTACATGATGGATTCGAGCTAATGACTTGTACTTTGTGAGCGCCAAAAGGGAGAAAGCCGGTCGTCCAGACGGAGTTAGTCCTGATGTGTGAGGAATATAGATAAATTTAGATTAATAACTATGTTAATAAGCTGATTCTCTGACAATTCTAGTCCCCATTTGACGAATCTGTTGGGCAGAGAAAAACCAATCCGTCTCTATGTCTGTCCATGTGCCTATAAGTCTGAATACAGTTTTCCTAACATTGTCAATGTGCTTGATTTATGTTAATGTTTACAGAGAAGTATTGCACAAGCCAGAAATAGCATACATAGAACATCAAAATTATTGCGCAATATAAGATAATCATCAATTTATTATATATGGAAGGGGTGCAGAAAAAGTGTACGGGTAGTTAAACCAGAAGGGGCCCTCCCGGTCAAATTTCGAAACATAGGTGCTCTTAGAGGTCTCTCCTGTATTTCCAGAGGTAAATGTGGATCCTCGGTTGGCTGCTAAATTATTCAATTTTACCTTGTTAAAGCTCCCCTGCTGGGGAGGGGGATGGTGCGTACCCCTGCCCCTTGTGGATCTGCTACTGAGGAATAACCGCATTATATATTCTATCGTTTGAAATGGATAAAGCTCCATTTTCACAGCAAAATATGTGAAAATAAGATTGTTGCAATTGCATAAATTGTGTACATAAAAGTAAACGAAATAAATCTTAACATCTGGTAATTTCATTATATTTAAAGTAATATAATTTTTTTAAATGTGAAATTGAAATAAAGACGAGAGCCACTATTTCAATTTCACGATATAAAATCTACCTTAATTTATATGGAATGAAATTATTATAATTATGTTAAGATCTATTTTATATAGTGATACACGAGCTCAGGTTATAACATTATATAATTGAAAAATTTTTAGTTTCGGGCATGTTTGTGTGAAGATGCAGCTTCAATGACATGTACAAACCAGTCTATTACATACATGAGCCTGGTTTGACTGTGACTGGCGTCAAGTAATAAAAGAAAAAGATAACATATTTCCGAAAATGTTGTTCCCAATCCCAGGATGATTTAAAATAAAGAAATATTAGTTACCTCTCCGGGATGATTGCGGTTTTGAGTGTAGCTTTCGTGACCATCTCGGTCACTTCTTCAGCACTAACTGACGTCACTGCTGAAGAAGTGACCGAGATTGTCACGAAAGATACACTCAAAACCGCAATCATTCCGGAGAGGTAACTAATACTTCTGTATTATAAAAAGACAACAGTTTAAATAAGGCTACTGAGTTTTGTTCAATTTATCTAATGGTTGTCATCCTCACGAAGATGTGGGGCTGTTCGATCAGCAACTGCAGCCTGCCACGGAACACTTCCATGGTTGGACAAGAAGTAAGTCATGAATCTATCACGAATCATGTTTACATCCTTTGAAGCCCGATTCGCTCCCTGGCGTCCCACAGGCCTGGGATTACCGTCATCACGAGCTATCCTTCTCCATTGTCCCGGGCGTAGGATACCATCTTCTCCTATGTGATCTGCAAACACTGGAGGAACATAGCGAACTTGAGGCACACTGTCGCTATCTGTACTCTTGAGGTAATTATGTAGTGCTACCGTAGCTTTTACTACAATATCTACGTTGGTGGGATTGGCTCGATTGGTTTACCAAGAATTCGCAAACGGGCTGTCAAGATACCGAACGCATTTTCAGATATTCTTCGAGCTCTGCTAAGCCGATAGTTGAATATGCTCCTGTCCCTCGTCAAGCCAATACCTAAAAAATAAATAAGGTAGATGACACATATAATATGCACTGACTTTAGTTGACAATGCAGATGTATCAGATTTACCCTACATAAAATCAGCCGCCACCACCATAAGTTCATAACAACAAAACTGCTACAAGAACCACGGTTGTTGCTTCTGCTGTCCCTACTCCTCCTGTTCCTGCTCCTCCTCCTCCTGCTGCTACTGCTGCTACTGCTGCTACTGCTGCTACTGCTACTGCTACTGCTACTGCTACTGCTACTGCTACTGCTACTACTGCTACTGCTGCTACTCCTCCGGTTCCTGCTACTCCTCCTCCTGCAGCTGCTGCTGCTACTGCTGCTACTGCTGCTACTGCTACTGCTACTGCTACTACTGCTACTGCTACTACTGCTACTGCTGCTACTGCTGCTACTCCTCCTGTTCCTGCTCCTCCTCCTCCTGCAGCTGCTGCTGCTACTGCTGCTACTGCTGCTACTGCTACTGCTACTACTACTACTACTACTACTACTGCTACTGCTGCTGCTATTACTGCTACTGCTGATGCTACTGCTACTACTACTACTGCTGCTGCTACTACTGCTCCTACTGCTGCTACTGCTACTGCTACTACTGCTGCTACTGCTGCTGTTGCTACTGCTGCTACTGCTACTGCTGCTGTTGCTACTGCTGCTACTACTACTGCTACTGCTGCTACTGCTACTGCTACTGCTACTGCTACCACTACTGCTACTGCTGCTGCTACTACTGCTACTGCTGCTACTCCTCCGGTTCCTGCTACTCCTCCTCCTGCAGCTGCTGCTGCTACTGCTGCTACTGCTGCTACTGCTGCTACTGCTGCTACTGCTACTGCTACTACTACTACTACTACTACTACTACTACTACTACTACTACTGCTACTGCTGCTGCTGCTACTACTGCTACTGCTGCTACTGCTGCTACTCCTCCTGTTCCTGCTCCTCCTCCTCCTGCAGCTGCTGCTGCTACTGCTGCTACTGCTGCTACTGCTACTGCTACTGCTACTACTACTACTACTGCTACTACTGCTACTGCTGCTACTGCTGCTACTCCTCCTGTTCCTGCTCCTCCTCCTCCTGCAGCTGCTGCTGCTACTGCTGCTACTGCTGCTACTGCTACTGCTACTACTACTACTACTACTACTACTACTACTACTACTACTACTACTGCTACTGCTGCTGCTATTACTGCTACTGCTGATGCTACTGCTACTACTACTACTACTGCTGCTGCTACTACTGCTCCTACTGCTGCTACTGCTACTGCTACTACTGCTGCTACTGCTGCTGTTGCTACTGCTGCTACTGCTACTGCTGCTGTTGCTACTGCTGCTACTACTACTGCTACTGCTGCTACTGCTACTGCTGTTACTGCTGCTACTGCTGCTACTGCTGCTACTGCTGCTACTGCTACTGCTACTACTGCTGCTACTGCTGCTGTTGCTACTGCTGCTGCTACTGCTGCTACTGCTGCTATTGCTGCTGCTACTGCTGCTACTACTGTTGTTGCTGCTACTGCTGCTACTGCTGCTGATACTGCTGCTGCTGCTACTGCTGCTGCTGCTGCTACTACTACTGCTGCTGCTAGTGCTACTGTTGCTCCTGCTGCCGCTGCTGCTGCGCCTGCTGCTACTGCTGCTGCGGCTACAACTGATGACGATGATGAAGCTACTGAATATCATCAATATGTGAAACCTAACATAGCAGTCGGAATTTATCTCACCCTCATGATCCATGAGCCTGCAGTAATTACTGTGCTCCTTTTGACATCCTGACCCCGCCCATCAAATTTGCTACCGGCGCCACTGCCAAATCCCCCCCCCCGCCTTGATAATCATCCGCTCACATATTTGTTTGCCTCCCCGTATATATTACTAATTATCTGTTTATGAGTTCGATTTTGCAAACCGATTTAACTTTGGAGAGTACGGTTTCGGTTGGATTTGAGAACCAACAAGCTAGATTATATTAAACTTCTTACCAGGATATGGCGGCATAAGATGTGTCTGTAGGGGAAACGCCTCATCGCCGACAAATACGTATGGACATCTCTCCTGGAATCATGGCAGGAATGCATCATCTGGCTGATCTAATGTGCCATTCTCGAGTCGCTGCCCAAACTCGCTTTGGCCAAACACACCACTGTCGGATTCTCTACCAAAAGCGCCCACATCTACTACAGAAAACTTGTATCTGGCATCGACGACGGCCATCAGTACAACAGAAAAATATTTCTTATAGTTAAAGAAGACGCTTCCAGAATTGGGTGGGGCCTTTATCCCGACATGCTTCCCGTCGATAGTGCCTAGACATAGAGGGAAATTCCAATATAGCCAGAAGTCAGATGCATTACAAATCCATGTTTCACGAGATGGAAAGGGAACATATTGTTCTTTCAAGGCTTCCCAGATTGCACTGCACGTTTCATGGAATGCATAGTGCACTGTTGATTTGCCTAGCCGATAGCTATCTGCAACACTGCTATGAGTTTCCACTTGCAAGTATTCGCAGGGTCAGTGACAACCGTTCCTCAGCCGAAACTGGAATTTTGTGCGTGTTTCTGTGGATGATCTGAGGGCCAACCTTGCTCAGCAAACCAGCAAACCGTTCTCTGTCCATCCGGAAATATCTTAAATGAATCTCATAGTCATTAAAATTTTGAATATCCCGCAATAAAGAGTGATATTCTCTATTTATGTTTCGGGAACTATTTACCGGACGAATATACCATTGCCTATTCCTGCGCCTCAACTTTCGCCTACGATACATAGCGTACAAGAATATGACATCATCGTCCATACTCGCCATTCTACGTAATCCACGTGTAGTGCTGGCGGTGCGTGTGAGTATGAAAGGCTATGCCACGTTCGCGGTCAGTTACCGGGCCGCGAGCACGAGCGTGAAATGTACAAAGCATGAACACGGTCACGTGGCAAGCTGTACTACTGCTTTGATTACGCGCGTATACCTGTTTCGCATGAGTATGAATCGACCTAGTCCGAGTCTGCTCTGACTCTACCCGCCCCTGTGACAGATATGTGGACAGACTGACGGGCCGGGGAGAGTCAGAGCAATTAGTATGTTCAAAAGTTGGAGAACTCCGCCACCGCTTTGGTAGCGCGCCTCTTAATCGACCTTAGCTACAATATTCGACACAACCCCCGGTTATTGCTTCGCATACTTCACATATCCATTCGCTCGCACCTTAAATCATGTTAAATATGCCCTATATCTCACGTTGTTTAACCTTTTAGCTCATTGTTGACGAATTTTATCGAATTTCAAGCGAACAGCCATTGCAAAAAACAGTGATGACGTAGTACACAACCTTTTGCCTCGAAAATCACGCAATTTCGCCCCGAGCAAATTCGAGCCCTTGGACGATTAAATTAAACTGGAAAGTAAAGGACGGATCTAGATCGCGTCAGTTTTGTTGGTTAGATAAAATATTCTATTATTTATGCTGCACTCATTATTCTCATTTTACATCCGTGGGTGGTTGGGTGAGGGTGGGTGGGTGACTGGGATGCAGGTGCGTGGGTGAGTGGAAAATTAAGTGAGTTATTCAGTGAGTGATTCAGTGACTATGTGATTCAGTGAATTAATGGGTGTGTGGTCAGTTGGTTGGTCGGTGGGTCAGTCGGTCGGTGGGTGGGTCAGTCCGACCTCTGCAGGTGGGTCCGACCTCGGTCGGTCTGACTGGTGGGTCGGACGGTCAGTCGGTGGGTGGATTGGGCGGGCGGGCGGTCGGTCATTGGGTGGGTCAGTTTGTCGGTCGATGTTTGAGTGGGTGAGTTGGTCGGTTGGTCGCTCTGACCTCGGTAGGTGGGTGGGTGGGTGGGTGAGTTGGTCGGTCGGTCAGTCCGACCTCGGTTGGTCGATCGGTGGGTGGGTTGGCGGGTGGATCAGATCAGTCGTTGGGTCGGTCAGTGGTTTGATCAGTCAGTCAGTCGGTCAGTCCGACCTCAGTCAGTCACTTGATCAGTCGGTGGGTCAGTGGGTGGATCTGTCAGTCGGTCGGTGGTTTGGCCAGTCAGTTCGACCTCAGTCGGTGGGTGGGTGGGTCAGTCGATTTGGGTGGGTGAGTTGGTCAGTCGGTCGGTTTGACCTGAGTTGGTCGGTCGCTGAGTGGGTGGGTAGGTGGGTTGGTCAGTGGGGCGGTCGGTCCGACCTCGGTCAGTCCAAACTCGGTTGGTCGGTGGGTGGTGGGTCGGTTTGTCAGTGGGTGGGTGGGTTAGTGGGTCAGTCAGTTGGTCAGTCAGTCAGTCCGACCTCGGTCAGTTGGTTGGTCGTTCTTCTAGCCTACAGGCCTAGTCCAACAGCCTACTATTCTACTAGCCTACATGCCTAGTCGACCCGCTTACTAGCCTACAGTCCTAGTATACTAGCCTACGGGCCTAGTCTAGCCTTCATGGTTAGGCCATAGCTCTGCCTTAGCCAGTCTTGTCTAGGTCTTAATTAGACATTAGCTAAGCTATGGCTAGGCCTTATCGGACCTTGAATATGCCTTATCTAACCTTAGCTTTGGTTACCTAGTCGTTACCTAAGCCTTAGCTAGCCTTAGTTAGATCTTCCTGACCTAATCTGTGCCTTATCTATGCTCCGTTTAGTCTTACCTAGGCTTAAGCTATGCTTACATAGTCTTTACTTTGACCGTACCTGGTCCTTATTAACACTTGGCTAGATCTTAGTTAGACCTTAAGCTGGCATGGCTTAGCCTTACGTATGCATTGATCAGGCTTTGCTAGGCATTACCTAGGCCTTAGCTGGGCTTGAGTAGGTCTTAGCCAGGCTGGATTAGGCATTACTTAGACCATAGCTAGCTTGGCTAAACCTGAGCGTGGCCTTATGTAGGCGTGCATATACTTTATATAGGTCTTAGTTACCGTAGGTTTTTGCCTAGCATTAGCTAGACGGCTACCTACACCTTAGCTAAAGTCAGGCTACGCCTTATATGGTTCTAAGCTATGCCTTATCTAGGGTTGGCTTAGTATTACCTAGGCCTTAGCTATGCTTACGTAGGCATTAGTTAGTCCTTACTTAGACCTTACCTGGTCCCTATTTAGACTTTGCTAGATCTTAGTTAGGCCTTAACCTGGCGTGGATTAGCCTTACATAGGCATTGACCAGGCTTTGCTAGGCATTACATAGGCCTTAGCTTTGCTTTGGTAGGCATTAACCAGGCTAGATTAGCCATTACTTAGACCATAGCTAAGCTTGGCTAGGCCTGAGCGTGGCCTTATCGAGGCTTGGATATGCATTATCTAGGTCTTAGTTAGGTTTAGGCTAGCATTAGCTAGTCCTTATTTAAACCTCATGTAGGCTTGGCTATGCCGTACCTAGGCTGGATTCTGCCATACCAAGGCATAAGCCAGACTTGAGTAGGCATATATAGGCCGGGGATAGCCTTGGTAGGCCTTATATAGGCCATAGCTAGGCTTGGTTTGGCCATACCTAGGCCGTACTCAGACTTTGCTAGACCATTGCTAAGTTTTGGCTAGCCTTGGTAGGCCTTATATAGGCCATAGCTAGGCTTGATTTGGCCATACCTAGGCCGTACTCAGACTTTGCTAGATCATTGCTAAGTTTTGGCCAGGATTGACAATGCCTTAATTAGGTCTTAGCTAGTCCTTCGTTAGGCTTAGCCAAGCCTTAATAAGACATAGCTAAGCCTGGAAATGGTCTAGGGAAGGCTTAGCCATGTCTGGCGAAGATGTAGCCAAGTCTACCTACGGTCTATCTCAGCCGGGCTAAGGACGAGCCAAGACATAGGTACGGCCCAGTCAAGGCTAGTTAAGTCCTAGATCTGGCCTAGTCAAGCATGGGCAATGTCCAGTTAACTGGCTAAGGCTTGGTTAATGTCTAGTTAAGCCTCGCTAAGGCCTATTTAAGTCATAGTGAAGACCGGCGAGGGCCTAGGTACGGCAAAGTTAAGCCTACCTGAGGCCTAAATAAGGATTAGCTAATGCCGATGTAAGCCCAGTGAAGGCCCACATAAGATTAAGACAAGTCTAGATACAGCATGGCTGAGGCCTATATAAGGCTTATCATGGCCTTAGCTAAGGCCTAGCTAATGCTAGCCAAAACCTAACTAAGACCTAGATAATGTATATCAAAGACTAGATAAGGCCAAGCTCAGGTCTAGCCAAGCATAGATATGGTCTAAGTAATGCCTAATCCAACCTGGCTAAGGCCCACCAAAGCCAAGCTAAGGCCTAGGTAATGCCTCGCAAAGCCTCGTTAATGCCTAGGTACGGCTAAGTCACGTCAGGTTTAAGGTCTAGCCGAGACCTAGCCAAGCCTAAATAAGGACCCGGTATGGTTTAAGTAAGGACTACGTAAGCATAGCTTAAGCCTAGGTAAGACTAAACGAAGCGTAGATAAGGCATAGATTAGGCCAGGAAGGTCTAACCAAGCCTAGCTAAGGCTTAGATGACGACTAGCTAACATCAGCTAAGGGAAGATAAGGCATATCCAAGCCCGGATAAGGCCTAGCCATAGCTTAGCTAATGTCTAATTAAGACCTAGTCAAGACTGGCTATGGCAGGGCTACAGCCTAACCATGTAGGCTGGTAGACTAGGACTGTAGGCTGGTACAGTAGGCTGTTAGACTAGGCGTGTATGCTATTAAGCTGATAGACTAGTTCTGTAGGATAGAAGACCAACCCACACAACCACCCACAGACCGACCTAATCCACTCACCCACCCACCCAACCACTGACCCACCCACTGACACACCCAGCCACCTACCGACCGAGGTCGGACCGAATGACTGACCCACCCACCAACCCACTCTCCCACCGACCCACACACCCATCAACCCACCAACTGACTGCCCGATCCACAGATCGACCGACCCACCGACCAATCCATCGACCGACCAACAGACCCAACCTGACCGACTAACCGACCCATCCACTGACTGAGCAACTGATCCGTCCACCGACCCACTGACCTATCGAGGTCGGACCGACTGACCCACTGACCGACCAACAGTCCGGTCGACCCACCCACCCACTCATCAAACGACCGAGATCGCACTGACTGACCAACCGACCGACCAACTCACCGTCCCAACCATCAACTTACCAACTACTGACCAACTGACCCACCAACCGACCCAATGACCAACCGATCTACCCACCCACCCACCGACTGACCGTCCGACCCACCAGTCGGACCGACCGAGGTCGGATCCACCGGCAGAGGTCGGACCGACCGACCCACCAACTGACCCAGTGACCAACCAACTGACCATACACGCATTAATTCACCGAATCACATAGTCACTGAATCACTCACTGAATGACTCACTTAATTTTCCACTAACCCACGCACCTGCTTACCTGTCACCCACCCACCCTCGCACACCCAACCACCCACGGATGTAAAATGAGAATAATGACTGCAGCATAAATAATTGAATATATCTAACCAACAAAACTGACGCAATCTAGATCCCTCCTTTTCTTTCCAGTTTAATTTAATCATCCCAGTGCTCGAATTTGCTCGGGCCGAAATTGCGTGATTTTCGAGGCGAAAATTTGTGTACTACGTCATCACTGTTTTTGCAATGGCTGTTCGCTTGAAATTCGATAAAATTCGTCAAGAATGAGCTAAAAAGTTAAATAACGTGTGATATAGGGCATATTTAACATGATTTAAGGTGCGAGCGAATGGATATGTGAATTATATGAAGCGATAACCGGGGTTTGTGTCGAATATTGTAGCTAAGGTCAATTAAGAGGCGTGCTACCAAGCGGTCGCGGAGTTCTCCAACTTTTGAACATACTAATTGCTCTGACTCTCCCCGGCCCATCAGTCTGTCCAAATATCTGTCACGGGGTCGGGTTGAGTCAGAGCAGACTCGGACTAGAATCGACCTTACCATATTAGGTTATCCAACATGATCACCGAGTCAGTACTTATTGACGGAACATGTCACGTGGTATTTGCTTAATTAACTCTTTCATTACGAAGCAGGACAAAACAGGCCTATGCAGTGATCTTGAGAAATCTCTATTTGCAGACCAAAAGAATACGATTTTAAAGAATTTACAACTGGAATGGCTGGCTCGATAACCGAGCCAGTCATTCCAGTGGTAAATTTTCAAAAATAGTCTTCTCTTGGCCTACAAATGAACATTCAATAAGCAAATATTTTAATTTTCTTGACCAAAATTAGTCATTAACGGTTTATGATTTGTTTTTCCCATCCTGTTCACAGATATCGATATGTTGTGTGTTACTTACAGCGCCCGTGTGCCTGTCTGTCAGCATGTGCGTACGCGTGCGGATCTGGCGGCGCCATATTGTATATATTCTGTCATTTGGCCATAGATCGTGTGTAATTTACTTTATACGTAAATTGACATAATGATGAATAATACAGAACCTGAATGAAAACAACTTACTCTAGCCATGATAACGCAGGTTACTGGGCCTGTAAGTGGCCACTACCGGGCTGAATTGGTCCGCATATGGCCCAATAACCTGAGTTATCAAGTAATGACAAATACTTCTACAGCAAGAAATAGTTCGTCGTATTGTGGTCACCAATGTCAACGAATTACAATATTAGAATGCGGACGTGAATGAGGACAATATCATACCTTAGCTCAAGATATGAAAGTGTCAGATTCCGGGCTCAAAAGATTACACGTGCTTACGAAGAACTAGAATTGCAGGGCGATCACATACATTGCATAGGCCAAATCATAGCATCATCATGATGGTCGTAAGAGAGGTGTTGATAGAAATCTATTTTGATAATTTTAGACAGACAGATAAACAGACAGGCATACATACAGACGGACGGACGGACGGACGGACGGATGGGCGGGCATGTGGGCGGGCGGGCGGGCGGGCGGACTGGATGGGCGGGCATGTGGGCGGGCGGGCGGACTGGATGGGCGGGCATGTGGGCGGGCGGGCGGGCGGACTGGATGGCAGACAGACGTATTTACTACCCTGGAAACAAGCAATGTATTTTGAAAACATTTTGGCTGAAAATCGCTCCTTCCACCAGAAACAGTAACTCAATTAGAATGTGGTTTTTTTTAAAAAGGTCTAGGTGGTTGCGGGTGAAGCGTGACAAGTAGGTCGCACTGCGGTCACCACGCTGTGGTCACACCACCACCCAACACCCACACCGACACTGGGACATCCGTGAAATAATATGCTCTGAGAAGCACTGTCCTGAATTCCGGGTGATACAAGAGCAACAATATCATCAGTTTCAATGCACTTAATATCATTTTGAAATTTTAAGGAAGCTAATCTACACACGCCGTATCGTATAAAACCTCTTCGAAACCCCATCGGAAACATCCCACTCAAGGCTGGTCCAGATATATACAAGAGACCCAAAGTTATTAACAAATTAATTTTCAAAATAATGATTTTCTTTACTATGCCTATGAAATATTCGTAGAATTTATCAGGTTTGATTGAGTAGGCCAAAGTATTATATGATACCAGTGTCAGACAAATGCGAGGTTTTCTTTAAGCCGGATCCCCGTGAAGATACAAATAGCTCTAGTTTTGATTCCATTTCATTACACGATCCCGGATTCAGGATGCAGGCTTCTACGTACATAGATATGATATTACGGCTATTTCACACGGCGTTGTTTATTCGATAACGGATAGTTCAGTACAGCTTAGAAGCATCTTAACATGTTCCAAAACAAAATAAAAAGTACTGTTGAATATTTTTTGACATAATTTCATTGGAAGACTGCTGCCTAAGGCTGCAATACCCTCCGATCCACTTATATTCAAAATATTCAACAGAACATTTCTTACATCCTATTCAAAATTATCCCAACTTTAAGTAGAACATGTTTGGCTTTTTTTAAACAACGCAACTTATTTATGAGATGTACTGTAAATAGTTAGAGCTTTGACTTTCAATTCGCATTCTGTCGTAATTGTGGTGCCTAGTGTACGCGCATGCTCGGAATAGCGTATGATATAACGGGTTATGTGACGCAGTTGTTTAATCCGGCGATCATTGGTTAAATGTAAGTAAATAACAAAACCCGGATCTCCGGAATCTGCGAATCCTCGCCTGTATAAAAGATCAAGGAATGCCTCTGTAATCTGTAGTGTACAGTCAGTATTGTGTTGTCCAAGTTCTGAAATTACGACTATATCAAGCATTAGGTAAGTATATAGGCGCATGTTGTGTGCGTAGATTACACTATTTCAGTCATTAATATCGAGCATTTGCTGGAAATTGTGAAGTTGTATCTTTGAGGGATTTTGTGGGCGATGAATGGCAAGGTCCATAGCCATTTTCCATGTATGTATTTTTATTTTATTTACGCACTGGTAATGTGCGGCTTCAATTTCTATGCGCTAACCAGCCGACAGTCATGCACCCATTAGTTTAATTTGTTTATCACCATCTCCCGGTCGGGGGATCGAACCGCCATAATGCAGCCAGACATCTTTCCACTGGACCACCGCGCCAAGACTAAAAGTCAAGGTTTGGCGGACCAGCTTTCACATGTCTGATATACCGACACACTGACGATTCATATGGGACTATCTGTGGATGCACCTGCCACGATTCAATCCTAGGCTTTTTACGCCTATTGAGTGAGTGCGTGCATGTCTTTGCACTTGTGTGCAGACCTGTGCTATTATGGAGGCCTATTAAAATGTGTCTCCACGATATTGCCTTAATTGTATTTTAGGGATTCCACAATGGGTTACCTTACTTGGTAATTTTAGTATGATCGTCAATGAGATTTCTTTTGGTTAGGTTACCATATGTGTCCTTAAAAAGCTATGAGGCAACCTGGAACAGATTGCCATATAACAACACAGGCCTGGTTTTCGTGCGTGCGCATGCACGTGTGCGTTCGCGCACGACCGTGTGCGTACAGTTTGGATATTGTGTAATTCTGTGTGAATTTATTTTGTATTTATTCCAGCCATGCACATTGTTCTAGTGAGCCTGACCCTTGCCCTGGCATTCGTTGCCACATGCCATGCGCGGTAAGTGAATTAATCATATCATATAGATTGTTGTACACTGTTACTTTATCATCATCCTCTACAGCATCATCACCCTCACCATCAACACAATATTGCTTCTCATCGTCCTTTTCTTCTTCTTCCGCCTCCTCCTCCTCCTCCTTATTCGCATCCTCCTCCTCTTCCCCCTCCTCCAAATCCTCCTCCTCCTCCTCCTTCCCCTGCTGCACCTCTTTCTCCTCCTCCTCCTCCTCCTCCTCCTCCCCCTGCTGCACCTCTTTCTCCTCCTCCTCCTCCACTCCTCCTCCTCCTCTCCACCTCCTCTTCCCCCTCGTCCTTGTCGTATTCCTCGTTCCTCCACCTCCTCCTCTTCCTCCTCCTCCTCCTAACATCATCATCATCATCATCATCCTATTTTTCCTCCTCCTTCCCCTCCTCCTTGCCCTCTTCCGCGTTCCGCCTCCTCCTCCTCTCCTCCTCCACCTCCTCCCCTCCTCCTCCTCCTCCTCCTCCTTCCTCCTCCTCCTCCTCCTAATCACCATCATCATCACCAGCACCACCATCATCATACTTATCCTCCTCTTTTTTTCCTCCTCCTCCTCCTCATCCTCATACCCGTCCTCATCCTCCCTCTTTTCCTCCTAAGCATCATCATCATCATCATTATCATCATTATCATACTCCTCCTCCTCCTCCTATTTACCCCCTCCTCGTCCTCCTCCTCCTCCTCGTTCTCTTCCTCCCCTCCTCCTCCTCTTCTCCTTCTCCTCCTCCACGGGATCATCATCATTATCATCATCATCATCATCTTTTTCTTCAAGCACGCTCGCTTACAATAGGTATTATTATTATTATTATTATTATTATTATTATTATTATTATTATTATTATTACAGCCAATCCACTTGCTCTTACGACCGGGGTGCTCTATCCGTCAGTTGTTCAAGGTACGCTAATTTTGACCATTTTAACATTAAAGGACAGTTCCGGGACGGGTAAAAGTGTACTTTATTTGAAAGACTAGTATATGACTAACATATTGGATCCCAGATAAATACAAACGCGCCGTTTTCTTGCAACGAGAGTGAGATTTCACGAAATCCTGACGTCGTCCCTGCACCAACGCTATCTTTGCCGAGCACGAAGGCTGTACAGTAAATATGTACTTGCCTGGAGGCCTAACATGTGCTAATTTGTAATCGGTTGGACATTGTCCAGTTAAGCTAGTAGGTTTTTCAAGTAATTCTAGTATCCGAAGTCGGTGGGGAATCGTTAACCCCTAGACCGCTGAAGCAAAGCATAGATTCCATTTTCTCTATCCTATCAGAATGTGTTCATTTTGTTAACAATGCTGCTGCAAGTCATTGCTGTACACGACAGCAACACGTTTTAGCAACATTTAAAAAAAAATGTATCCCGATACTATTTCTGTAAGTAGGCTATTACGCATTTTACACCATGCGATAAGGGTTAAATGAAATGGCACACTTGACACGTGCGTATTGTCAAATTACTCAGCCCACTCAAGATACCGTTATAGTGTGTGTCGCAGGCAGTGTAAATATATATTCCAAGATAACATATGATATGATAATATTGCCGGAACCACAGAACCGATTGTAATAATTGCAAATTCGAAGATTACTCCAATGCTAGGGATGTTAGAATCGGCCTAGTGGTTCAAAAGCTACAATCTGAGGGAAAAGCTAAGGCAGCAAAATTCCAAACAAAACTTCAGGATGCGGTTCTATCCATCATCCCATATCAGCATGAGTATTACAGCTACAATGACAGAATTTGCTGTGCCGAAGCTTTACAATGTTATCACATAACGGGAAAAATTCCATCAAAATATCTTAATTATTGAAATTACTACAGCTTGCCGGGCAATATTGATCGAAGATGAGAATTCCCAGATTATATGCCAAAATGTTAATTCATTTGGGGATATCTCTGGCAATATTCAGGTGAGCAAAATTATAATTGGTCAGGCAAATAGCCATTTCTTTCAGCTTTAACCACACTCCAATTTAATGACAATACGCGAAGATAGAGCATGCGAGACAAAAACCATCGCATGCTGAATTTTACCAAAAAAAGGATAGCATATTCTCAGATCGTATCTTAGATGAATAATTTTTTATATATATTCCAGTCTTTTGAACCTCTTGTCCGATATTAACATCCATTATATCATATTAATGCCGAGGTCGGCACCTATTTAGAGATCCTAGAATCATTGGAATCGCTTCAGCGGTTCGTTTGCTATTATCATTTAGCCTACGTATGCTTCTTTAAAATATATTCCCTCATCTATTGGCCTCGCTCCTCCAGTCATAGCAATAGCGGTGGTGAGGGGCTGACATCGCTAGACGCGATAAAATGGCAGCGCCCCGATGAGCGAAAAATTGTCAATTTACCGACTTTATCTAGCGATAGTTGGTTACGATATTTCTATCTGGTTATTATTCTGGAGCAATTTCATTAAACATGTAATAATCTTTCAAATAAAGCATACTTTTTATCATCCAGGAATTGTCCTTTAAAGTAAATAAATCAGGTGATAATAAAAGGAAGAACGTCTTTTCGATTTTAACATGTTTACCCGTGCCAGTCATCAGAATGGGAATAGTTAGTTATTAGCTAGTATAATTTAACATTTAAATACATTGCAATGGAAATGCTTCTAGAACATACATACCATAAACCCCGTCTATAAGGGCCGCTTGCTTTTTGGGTTCAACATATGCTGGTGTGTGGCCAGGGTAAGATGGGTCACTGTAACACAATGTAGGGCCTACTAAAGGAACGGACGCGTTTGGCCCAATCGTAAATTGCATTGAGTACGGGAGATAACCCCATGCGAATTCTAGCTCATTGTTGATTACTGCCCTTGTCCCGTAAACGCTGTACGTTTACGTTTAAGCATCGGCGCAAGCAATTGCGTTCCATGAAACTTAGAATTTTCACTGATTTTGTCTTGATTTGAAAAGACATTCTGAAAAATCTGATCAAAATAAAAATCAGTGTTATTGACCTTTCGGCTTCCTTTCATGACGGAGCCGGCTAAAACCGGCCTCTGCATGGTGTCTTAAGGAATGCCCATTTGCAGGCCTAGAGAAGACTAGTTTGGAAAATTCACCACTGAAATGCCTGGCTCGGTATCCGAGCCAGCCATTCCAGTGTTAGATTTTCAAAAATACTCTTCTCTTAGCCTGCAAATGGATATGCAATAAGGAAATATTTTGATTTTTCCTAACCAATTTCGTTCATTAACCATTTCATGACGAAACCGGCCAAAACCGGCCTTTACAGTGACTTTGAGGAATGTCCATCTGTAGGTTGTGATATTTTTAGAAAATTTACAACTGGAATGACTGGCTCGGTAACCGAGCCAGCCATTCCAGTGCTAAATCTTCAAAAATAGTCTTCTCTTGGCCTACAAATGGACATTCAATAAGGAAATATTTGGATTTCCTTGAACAAATTTGATCATTAAATGGTTAATGGGTTACATTAACTAGCTTATATTCCATCTGCATTACGCAGTAATGATTCAAATCCAATTTTGTTTTGGAAACATTTAAATTTAGCTCTGAGTTGCGCTGTAAAACTTAAATTGATTATAAATTATTGCAAAATAGTCGGTTACTAAAACGATAATGTGTCCTCGTAATTAGCATCCAATAAATGCAATGACATTCTTCATTTTAGGATAAACTGAACTTGTTTTTAATTGTTACGTTTAAAAGAAAAAATGAGGTCCGACATATTCAGTAAATACAGCTCAGAAATAAGTTAACGTTTCCATAAACATGTTAGTTAGGACAATTTTTAACAAGATTATTTTGAAGGTAATTGGATTGGAGACCCGATTATGTTCAAAATATTCAGCAGAACATTTTATTTTGTTTTTGAAACATGTTAAGTTATTTCTGAGCTGAACTCTGGGCATATATATATATATATATATATATATATATATATATATATATATATATATATATATATATATATATATATATATATATATATATATATATATATATATCTCAGAATAAGGCACACTGCATTAACGTTAATGATAAAAGACAAGTTAATACCTTTACCTTTGATATCGCATGGGATGGACCGCGTAAATTATAATATCCGCCATGATGCTCGCGACAGATGGATCCGATCTGTCACTCAAATATATGACGGCATACTCAATTACGTCACATGTAAGTTGACAACACAATACAATTGCGACGTATCTAGTTCCGGCATGAACGTTGAACAGTTCCTCAAGTGTACGACTTGTATGTCTTTGATGGATTTACTGTTTAATAGACATTCTATAAAGATGTAAAGTCGGCGGAGGGCGCAAGTGGACGCAGACTACAAAACATGCCCTACCTATACCTATATATATATATTTTTTTTAACTAATTTGACTGGGAGCTGTTCCTATCATAGGCATCAACGGCCCCAGTCAAACTAGTTTTAAAATATTCAACAGCTTAGCCGTATAATTACCTTGAAAATGTGATTCTGGGATGTCAGTGTTCAAAGTATATAAATTGATTCCAACACCTGGAAAATATTGGGCGGAGCATATCTAGAAATGGGCGGGGCATAGCTTGGCATGGGCGGGACATAGTTAGAAAATGGAGAGATATAGCTAGAAATGGGCGAGGCATAGCTAGAAATGGGCGGGCCATAGTTAGAAATGGGCCGCACATAGATAGAAATGGGCGGGACATGGCTAAAATGGACGGGACATGACTAGAAATGGGCGGGACATGGCTAAAATGGACGGGACATGACTAGAAATGGGCGGGACATGGCTAAAATGGACGGGACATGACTAGAAATGGGCGGGACATGGCTAAAATGGACGGGACATGACTAGAAATGGGCGGGACATGGCTAAAATGGACGGGACATGACTAGAAATGGGCGGGACATGGCTAAAATGGACGGGACATGACTAGAAATGGGCGGGACATGGCTAAAATGGACGGGACATGACTAGAAATGGGCGGGACATGGCTAAAATGGACGGGACATGACTAGAAATGGGCGGGACATGGCTAAAATGGACGGGACATGACTAGAAATGGGCGGGACATGGCTAAAATGGACGGGACATGACTAGAAATTGGTGGGACATGACTAGAAATGGGTGGGACATGACTAGAAATTGGTGGGACATGACTAGAAATGGGTGGGACATGACTAGAAATGGGTGGGACATGACTAGAAATTGGTGGGACATGACTAGAAATTGGTGGGACATGACTAGAAATGGGTGGGACATGACTAGAAATGGGCGGGACATGGCTAAAATGGACGGGACATGACTAGAAATGGGTGGGACATGACTAGAAATGGGTGGGATATGGGTAAAAATGTGCTAGTACAGCTAGAAATCAATAGAAATCAATACGTTACAACCGCACTGTCATTATAGATCACGTCCTTTTCTGCTTTTTGATAACCTCAAATGATAGAGGAATACATTCTAGCTAAGCCCCGCCCATTTCTAGCTATGCACCGCCATTTCTTTACGCGTATATGAATTGATTTATATAATTTGAATTCCGAATTCTCAGAATCCCAAATTCAAGGTAACTATGCAGGTAAACTGTTGAATATTTTGAAACTAATTTTACCAGGTGCCGTTGCTGCCGATGACAGGAATAGAATGTTTATTAAATTGTAAATCTATTAAAGACATACAATTCGTTCACTTACCTGACTTTTTACCGCTTCTTCAAGGCGAATTCTACGACGTTATTATTGTGACGTCAGGTAATTCAATACAGAAGCAACAGGTTCCTGTCAAAATAGTTTAAAAAAAATTCAGCAGCTTATCTGTATATAATAGTTACCTTAAAATTGTTCTGGGAAATAGGAACTAAGTATTATTTTAAAATATTCAACAACATGCGTGGATGGTTGTCTTGATGCTACCAATACATGCATCCAGGTTCAAGGGCAGCTTGTACACACATATTTGATTTTAGCCATTTCAGGACGAAGTCGGCCAAAACCGGACACTGTAGTGGTCTTGGAGAATGCCCATTTGCAAGCAAAGAGAAGACATTGTTTAAAAATTTTACCTCTGGAAAGATTGGCTCGATAACGGAGCCAGTTATCGCAGTGATAAGTTGTCAAAATCTTCTCATGGCCTACAAATGCGCATTCAAAAGGCAAATATTTTACATTTTTCTTGACCAAATTTATCGATTAAAGGGTTCATATTGTTGTCTCATTTGCATCATCAGATTTAACTGTACACTTCTATGTTTTAGCCCAGCTGGCTCAGTAACATGTGACACAGTGCAGGCGCACTCTAGTTCCAGTCCCATACCCACAGGCCAGTATATTATTGGCAGCAAATACCGGCACGGACAACACAACATACCATGGTTCAACCTCTACGCCAGAAAGCAAAGTGGAAGCGGATATTGGGACTACTACTACAATAACCCGGATACGAATCGTGGATACTTTGGCCTACATCCTGGCACGTTATCTCTTGGATGCGTCACCGTGAGTGATAGTGCATGCTGGGACGAGTTGATGAACATTGTTGACGCCGGAGATAGATCACAGCAGAGAGTGTCGTCGTCATGGGGACGATCGAAGACTGTTTCATACGTCGGCAATATGGCTGTTTACTGAAATTATGTATCGGCTTGTTTTTATTCTCTTACATTTAATACATGTATTTCAATGCATTTAAATAACAATAAATACATCTGAATACAATAAGAAATAGTATTGTAGTCCGCTAATATGGCAAGAATGTCTCCATCCCATCAGTCCCCACCCTACCACATTCAATCCTCCCTCCCTCCCTCCTCCCTCTCTCTCTCTCTCTCTCTCTCTCTCTCTCTCTCTCTCTCTCTCTCTCTCTCTCTCTCTCTCTCTCTCTCTCTCTCTCTCTCTCTCAACTTAATCCTTTAAAGGTCAAGCCAGACAGAAGGGAATCTACAGTGGTCTTGAGGAATGTCAATTTACAGACAAGAGAATACTGTTTTTGAAAAATTACCACTGGAATGACTGGCTCGAATAAATTTCAAAAATCTCTCTCTCTCTCTCTCTCACTCTCTCTCTCTCGCTCTCCCTCCCTTTCTACACCCTATGATGGCTGTCATGATTTCCTTCTCAACCAATCAGAAAAAAACTAGCGTGTCTGCCTCGGTATATGCACTCAGCCATAGAGGTATCTTCTATAGTTTGACACTGTGGTATAAAAGCAACCGTACAGGTAAGCTGTTGGATATTTTGAAACTAATTGGACAGGAAGTTGTTGATGCCATAGGCAGCAACAACATCCAGTCAAATTGGTTTCAACATATTCAAGAGGGTGAGTATTACACAATAAAGAATTTAATGCATTGGCACTTACATGACATCACAACATATATATATATATATATATATATATATATATATATATATATATATATATATATATATATATATATATATATATATATATAAATATATATATATATATATATATATATATATATATATATATATATATATATATATATATATATATATATATATATATATATAGTAGTGCATTAGTTTATGCAGTGTCCTGTCTATACAGAAAATGTGATTGCAAGAGGACAGAAAGAGGACAGCTATATATTTTAGGACTCTTAAAAGTCGAGTAGCTGTTCTTCTGCAATCAGATTTTCTGTCGATATGGAGCCGATTATTAGGCGGGACGTTGGCCACAGAAAAATCTCAAGAAATAGATTTCCGGCATTCTGAGTGAGATAAGAACATCGTCACAATCTATTTCACTTGCTACAATATAAGGATGTTCGATATCTACGATTACATTGAATCTTCTACTGATTAGATATGGTAGACATGATGCAGATAATTATGCATACATTGAATACACATTATCATCGGAGAATGGGCTTTCGAGGGTGTAAACACTGTTTTCGCTGATGTAACGTAAGAGTAGGCATTTTATCAACACACGCTGTCAAATTCGTAAATTCACCGGAATTAAACATACATTAAAATAAATTTACTGCTTATAAATATCCACTACCTGATCTACATATGGATTCTGAGTACCGCGTCATGTGTTTTCGTGGGTGACGTAATCTTCGAATTTCTACTCTAGTGAGATGGTAAATTGATGTTAATGTTTATGCTTTAAGCAAAGGGGAGTCTGTCACCAACAATAATGCCATAAACGGGTCTGATACAAACACAGAACTTAATTTAAGTGTCTAAAGCAGATCAGGTCAAATTAAATTTTTCGTGATAACTGGAGAGCATCAAATTTCAGCCAAAATTATTAAAGAATTAAAATACTTTAGTTTCTTTGTAAATTGGGAAATGTGTTATCGAAAATGAAGATAGTGTTTTGCCTACCGGAAAACAAAAGAAAATATTGAAATGTATACCATATGTCGTAATTAACGACGGTTTGAATCAGCATTGAGGGTAAAGAAAAATCAATCTAGATCTGAAAAATACATAACCACATCATGTCAGTTTCACGCCTCTGGAGAAATAAATTATTTCTATGGCAACATATCTGCTATGCTACTCAGGACAGCAACCACGTTACTGGACGATATAAACGTTTGCCTTATTCCGGGAAGGAAATGCTGAAATGGTTATACACACAGTTATCATATTTAAATAGCACATTCCTGCAAGACTTCAACATCTCATGTCACGCGGCTCAGTAGTAGAGTTACCTCACAATGGACCATTCCACTTTTAGCTATGCCCCGCCCATCTCATTCTAAGCTCCAACCACACTACGTCCGTATTGGGATCGATCGATATCTGAACTCCCTGACTATCGATTTCCAGAAAACTATACATGTAAGCTGTTGAATATTTTGAAACTAATTTGATTGGGTGCTGTTGCTGCCTCTGGCAGCAACAGCGCCCTGTCAAATTGGTTTCAGAATATTCAACAACATGTTTATTAAATAGCAGACATACAATTCGTACAACGTGGCGGACTATGAAGCGTTAAAGACTGACTATTTAGAATCACTCATGACGTCGTGATTATGACGTCAGCATACACGTCGCTTATTTAATTATGACGTCATATGACGTCAGATGATCGCTGGATAAACTTGCAAAGGGCCATTGCATTCCTGTTGTGGTTCGTTAACAGCTAAATGCACAACCAATGTCACAAGAGATACAGATGCAGCCACGAATCAGAGTCTGAAGAATATCGGTATTGGCCTCACGTAGACCGCAGCACGAGCATACTTGTGCGAAGTAAGGTACAACGAACTGCCACTGAACTCAGATTCCATTTTCTGGGATTTATATAACCAAGGCTAAAGCGAAACTGTTGAATAAAATCATAAACATAATGAAGTATATCTAAGTGATGCATATGTTGGAGTCTATCCAGAACTAACAATAATAAGCAGATACAAACGATGGTAACAGTTATGACTCACTATTAAAAGGGTTTTGATTCATAAATATGCTTTACCCAATGTTTGTCAACCATTAGTATAGCTAGATTTAAGCTAGTGTGTTGGTTCCTTTGATCGTTATTGGCATAGCTTCCACAATAGTTATTCTATATAATGCCATGCATAAAATTTGGATGCATACTTAGCTATGCACCCACCCACCCACGCCATCCACATTGTATGAATGTTTGAATCTAGTTCAACCCTTGGAACATTGCCAAAACATCATAATCATTTACGATTTAATAATTCTTCAGTTTGGTGTTTTGGAAGTAATTTAACTGGGAGCTGTTGCTGCCTATTGCAGCAACGGTTCCTGTCAACTTAGTTTCAGATATGGTGTCATAATCAACTATGTCACATTCAGGTTGGCGTCACAATCCAGCATCACAATCCACAATCATAATTGGTAGAAATAGTATGTCTTAATTCTGGAATAGTCCGTCAAGTTGTACGAATTGTGCCCTTAATATTTAATAAACATTCTGGCAACAGCAACCAGTTAAATTAATTTAAAAATGTTCAACAGCTTACATGTATAGTTTTCTGGAGACTGAGAGCCAGAATAATGAGAAGCATCACGATTGGCTAATAGTTGAGTGAGAAGCGTCACGATTGGCTAATAGTTGTTAACAAATTGTCAAGATGAGATAAACACACACGCTGAACAGCTGTTACAGACAGCTTGCTTCGACGTGTCAAAATATGAAAATACCCGGTCAGGCGCACTGTTGACTTACAGGACTGTCGGCATCGGAGGTCGTGACAACTAGCCACATAGTGAGGGTATGCGCATGATCATTCTACGGCTATAGTACGTCTATGCTCATGGCCATCTCAAAGGGGCATTTCAGAGTTCAGTATTTTCTCGCCGAACTCGTTTATATATGAGAATATAATCATATTACTAACAAAATCATATTTTTGTTGCAGATTCCATTTCCTGGTCGAATTTTACCACAACAATATATAAATTCAGGTCATGAGTGTCTACTTCTGCTTGCCAATTACTAGCCATTATGTTACTGTAGAGCGCGCATGCGCACGGCAACGTTAGACACATTTTGGTTCGGTCTCTCCTCTTATTACTGAAAACATGACAGACGCAACATTATGATGTCATTCATCTTCCCGTCAAATCTTCTACCACTAACGAGAGTGAGATAGCGTGCCTCAATCTTTAGATTGTAACCACTGATTTAGGATGTATTGGCCAGATCGCTCATGCACATACCCTGACTATGGGACTAATTGTCCCGACCGCTATATATTCACTGACTGACTGACTGACTGATGGCTAACGCAGACGATCAGCTTCATAGCGTCCAAAGTAAGTAAATTCTTTTTTTTTGGTAATTAGAAAAGAAATTCTACAGAGATAGCATGCAGAATATAGTACGACGGTAAAAAGAACTAGGGGAAATACGGTAATACGGAGAGGCGGTAACAATTACGGAAATGTGTTGAGCCGAGAATCCATGTATGCGTATTCCGTCTCCGTAATCCGTCTCCGTCATCCGTCTCCGTCTCCGTCATCCGTATTTTTTAAATCCATGTATGCGTCAGGTGACGATCACCTGATCCGTAAAACGTATCCGATTTAGTGAGTATGCAATTTAAAGCTCGCTCATTTGCCATACCTTTCTAGGGAACAGTAACATAGGCATATACAGATACATTCTTGTTCCCGTTGTTGTTAGTATTCATTATGCCAGCTTCACTATCGAAGATTCTGCAACTAGAGTGCGATCAAGACGAAGATGAATTGATGCTTCTATCATTGATGTATTTACAACAACAGAAGAATAAAAAGCCTAGAAAACATCGATGGTGGGTGAACAAACTAATTCAAGAGAGAAACTCCTTTGGAGCATTTTACCATTTGGTTAAGCAGCTGGATTCTGATGAAGAAAGCTTCAAAGCCTACTTTCGTTTAACAATAGAGCAATTTACGCAAGTGTTGCATTTCCTTGGGCCTCATTTGTCGAAAAAACACATAACAAAGGAACCAATATGTCCTCGACAACAACTAGCTATATGCATAAGGTAAACAAATTTAACGTTCAATAGAAATTTTTTATTTTGCAAAGTAATACTGAATTGCATAATTTATTATAGTTATTGAGTGTTTAGGCATGACATTGCCACACCAACAACAGTGGAAGTTTGTTCATCACATTGTATGTGCTGATTAAATGGTATGTACGATTGTTGTTGTGTATGCATTGGCATGGCTTGTTGTAGTGGTTGTGATTGTGATTGTGTCGGTTGTTGTTGATATTGGGATGCAGGCACATGCTTAACTGCATGTTGTTGTGGAGGCTGCTGTGTATGATTTTCGTTTTCAAAATTCTATAACAACTGTGAAATTTGTATTTTCATCAGTTCCCGTTGTTGTTTTGTTAATTTCTTGGCACGAAGAGCACATGACTTAAAGAAGAGATCCTCTTCGTCCATCTCAACTTCCCTTTGTGATAATTTATCTATATCAGCACGTCGGCTTTCCTGGTTTTCGTTCATTTTCATTGCCATTTCTTCAAATTTACCACCGCCAGCTTTTGACTTTGCGTTTGTTCGACACTTCGTTACTTTACCAGCCGAGATTGGTTTTACATGAGTATTTAAAGATAAATCAATACTTTGCGAGGATGTTCCCTCACCGCCTTCACGGCCCTCACACGTAGCAAGCGATGGTCTGTAAAATAGCATATAATGACAACATCCATGAAATTGAAACAAAGCAGATAAGCAGTTTCTGAGAAATACATTGATCGGGATATTGAACCAATCCGCATCCTTTTTAATTATATCCGGAACATAAAGCAAAACAATGCAACCCTCTGTCAATCTTTCTAGTGCTAGAATTTATTGCCCACAGCTTACTCCCGTCACTTTTAATACCTTCCGCCAACCATGTGTCTTCATAATTTATCGTTAATGAATTAATTAATAACCAATCATTTATTTGCAGGTTCCTAGCAACTGGGGAAACATTCAAGTCATTGGCTTACAGCTGTCCCGTAGGGGCATCGACAGTTGGCAAGACCGTTCCTCGTGTATGTCATGTGATTTGGGATACTATGGTCGAACAGTACATGCGGATGCCTCAAAGCCATGATGATTGGCGATTAATTGCTGAGCAATTTAATGATAACTGGATCTTTCCAAACTGTATTGGCGCGATCGATGGAAAGCATGTGGTTATACAGGCACCACACAACAGTGGATCAATGTACTTTAACTATAAGAAGACATTTTCGATAGTTTTACTCGCATTGGTGGATGCAAATCTAAAATTCATTTGTATTGACGTTGGCTCATATGGAAGTAATAGTGACAGTGGTATATTTTCAAGATCAAATCTCGGCAGATCTCTGTATAATAATTTGTTAAACATTCCTCCAGATCATTCATTGCCTGGAGGTCATGATTATGGCGTTATGCCCTATGTCATTATTGGTGATGAAGCATTTCCGTTGCACAAGCATTTAATGCGACCATACCCAGGAAAAGCTGCATCACGAGAGAAACAATTTTCAATTACCGGCTCTCTCGAGCAAGGCGAATTGTTGAGAATGCTTTTGGTGTGTTATCTGTCAGATGGGGAGTATTTTATACTCGAATGGCTGTACAACCAGATACAGCTATGAAAATTGTAAAAGCCGCCTGTTTACTGCATAACATGATTCAAATGCAGACGACATCTGCTGCTACAACACAACTGCTGCATGATTATGACCAGGATAATTGCGATGGAATCCAAAATTTAACAGGATTCGGAACACGAGGAACCATAGAGGCTATTGATGTGAGAGAAAGATTCAAACAGTATTTTATCAATGTCAACCCGCTATCATGGCAGACCGCACTTGTAACAAGGGGTGAATTTACTGAATGAACACACTATCGTTGAACACTTACGAGAGACTTTCGTTCAAATAGATGCTATCATCCTCAGAACCACTGGCCATGTCATCATTGTGTTGCGATTACACTGCCTTCATTGTCTTCCGGTATTTGGAGATTGCTGTCTGTGCTGAAAATTCAATTTGATGAATATTAATATAGGCCTAAAATACAAGGTCGCAATTTCACATCTTTTCATGTCATAACAACACATCTTGCTGACGGTGCATATAGAAAAAACCACATGCACTTTTCAACATTAATAAGTGTATCCACAGTATCCTCTGCATCGCCTTCATGGTGAAAGTATCGAAATTATTAACAACCTCAATAAGGAAACGCACGCACGCACGCACGTTAAACCTAACTCATATTGAAATTCCAGATTCCAAACCTTTCGGTACATATAAATATATGCTAACTGCTATTATATTCGTCTAGGAAACTGTTGGGTTAGCCGTTGCTGCATACAGGTAGACAACTTTCAGCATTATTGTTTACATAATCTACACACATCTTTCTTGTACTGACTGTTTAACAACTAGACCTAACCTTTGAAATCAGCAAGATAATGGTTAAAGTGAGGGTGTTCTTATTTTCTAAGCTTCCACGAAACACGAGTTAGTACAGAACACCTAAAAATAAATTAATACGTTTTCAAAACAAGACCGAATTTCTGTTTCTGTTTTGTAAATATAGTAACTTATTTACATGTAAGAGCTGTATTGTAGCCTAAGCCACCGACTCGCTGGTATAGAACACCTAAAATACAGGAAAATGTTTGCAAAACAAGATTGAATTTCTGTTTATGTTTTGTAAGTATATTAACTTATTTATGAGCTGTACCATAGGCTAAACAGTCGACTCGATTTGTAATAAGTGACCATATATTTTAGCAAGAGCATACGCAGTCATGAATGATTCGATTAAGCCCGTATTTAACGCATAATAGTCCGACATGTTGTACGAATTGTTTGTTCTTGCTATTTAAGAAACATGCTGTTGAATATTTTGAAAATATTTAACAGCTTACCTGTATGGTTTTCTGGAAATTGATAGTCAGGGAGTTCAACGATCGATCGATCCCAACACGAGCGAGATGTGGGTGGAGCTTAGTTAGAGATGGGCGGGACATAGCTAAAAATGAAACGGTCCACTGGAAGCTATGATGATTATTCAAGTGTATTTAGTCAAACATTTGTATTAAATCTGTATCAAGTAACATTTGCATTCAGGTTTTCTACTAATTATCTTTGACAGAAACAATCACATTAGTGTCAAAATATACAAGCGCTTTCTCGTATTTTCTCCAGGAAACTGATATACTTTCACTGAACAGTATTGTTGAGTTACTGTGAATACTTATATCTTGTCTACTCCTCAAAAGCTTGCTCACAAATGCCTATTTGCAGGAGTTGTCAGCGACCTTGTCAGGGACCTTTTGTTTGCGGATTTCTTGTCCGTAGAGAAATAGTTTTAAATTAAATAATATGTATGTATGATTACCGTATTCTGCTGGTGTAGTAGTAGAAACAGCCTACAGCTCCAATCAGTCGTTCTTCGCTTTTGCCCGCTGTGTCTTGTTTTCAGCCGAAAACATTTGCTTGCTTCTTCAGGTCCATTCTTGACTTGAGTGCACCGAGTCATGCATTCTTGAGGTCACCTCGTAGCACGCTTAGCAGATTTATGCAATGACGTCCCCTCAAGGCTCTGTATTTGCTGGCTCCTAGTAGGGCGAATTCCAAGGCTCTCTGTGCCGGTGTGCCTTCTGCAATCCCATCTTTGCTGGACGACTTTTACAGACAGCGGTAACCTATCACACATCTTGTATAGTGCATCATTGGGAACTATGCTGTCTGGCCATCGGTGTCCAGTGATGGCGCGTATGTGTTAGCGGGGGCGGGGGCAGGCATCGAGTTTATCTAGATCTTCCGTTGGCGCTGCTAAGCTGTTATAGTTATAGAGCATCAAGGATACGCATGCTGCATTCTATAAGCGTAGTCTTTTTACCAAGGGCATCTTTGATCTCTGAATCCATAGCTTCCAGATTGACAATTAAACATATTTATTAATTTTCAAGAATCTATCTTGGACTATTTAGCAGTATCCTAAGTGATGAAATAGTGTCGAATGAAGTCTCAAATGATTTTCTCATAAACATAGCATTGAGATCAAGTAGATATTTCAGGAGAATTAGGTAAAGTAGAATAATGTGGCAACCAATCGCTACACAGCACTACAGTAGATGCTATCTGAGAGCATCTAGATTTCTAATTCCAGGCGAACCCTGAACCGTACCTGTACTCCCAGATATCCCCCAAAAACCACCCCCTCCCCACCCCCAAAATACGAGCCGACTAAAGTCAACAGCGCAAACAGGTAAAGATACCAAGCTCAGGCGAGAGCAACATTGGAAACCAATCCGTGCTGCCCATCTACAAGCTACTGGTGCAGACCGTGGGAACGGTACTGTGGTTAGAACACACTGGCGGTAATATAGTCGCTACCGCCAATGGCGATGATCAGCACAGATGATTGCTGGAGCTGCAGAAGTTGGGGACCGTCCATGTGACGGTCACAACGAATGAACAACAAAAAGCACAAAAAGCAGGAAATACAGTGATGAAGACATTTTACATGCTTTAAAAGAGCAGAACGTCAGCTGGGCAGGACGAATTGGAGGGAAAAGCCACAACCCGGCATAGGCAGTTGAAGTGGTATTTGATACGGGTGAACTACCTGAAACTGTCAAACTCGCGCGGAGGGTCTACATGGTTAAGCCCTTCGTTCCACCACCTGTTTGGTGCTACAACTGCCAATTGCAATAATACAAAATTGAACACTAATAAGGGGAAGAGCATTGAAACGGTGATTGATAGCCAACACCTCATTATTCTAAACGATGGCAGGCCCACTAGGTTCGACGTCAACACAGGCATATGAACGGAAATTGACCTAAGCCTGACAACCAGTGGATTCCGACCAAACACCAATCTGGGACATATATGAGTACCCACACGGGAATGACCACTTACCCATTGAAATAATAATAGTGGAAAGGGAATCTGAGAGCAGACCAGCAAACCACAATAGCACTTGGAATATCAAAAAGGCCAAATTGGCCCACTTTCAAGAAGATCACCATAGAAGAGCTTATAGTGCCGATTATCAGCTACAACACTGAGGAGTATTATAGCAAATGTGGTGACATCCTCAGAAAATCAGCGGACACAGCCATCCCCAAAGCAAAAACTACCAATAAACCTAACCACAGACAGGTCCCATGGTGGAGTGACGAAATCCAGGAACGGATCAATCACCAAAAGACTGCCTGGAACCGACTAGTGGAGTTAAAAAGACTCCAGGCTAATGTCAAGAAAGCCATAAAGAAAGCGAAATGCGACCACTGGCGAGCATTCTGTGACAATATATGTCAGTTCACCGCATCTAGTGCCATTTGGAATAGGTCCAAAGCCATTGCTAGTGAGGGGTGAAGGTGGAGGGGCTCCACACCCCACTAAAGTCCAATGGAGTAACCAACAATTTGGACACAGAAAATTCAGAAACAGTCACACCAAGCTTCGCCTCTATGAGCAGCAATGCTAACCATGATCCCGACTTCTTGCTCAAAATGAAACAGACAGGCGATTATATCGAAAATCTGTTTCTGACAGAGCAGTGCGAGGACATGCGAAACAAGCACATTAACGCATGCTTTACGAAAATAGAACTCGAACATGCGCTAAGTAAGGGAAAAGGCACATCCCCAGGAGAGGATGACTTCAATTATGAAATAGACTGCCAGTTGCCAGATGATGGTAAGCCCATGCTGCCTAACCTCTATAACATGGTATGCGTCACAGGCAAGCCACCTAAAGACTGGAAAATGGGGATAGTCGTACCAAAACAAGGGAAAGGCAAAAACTACCCGAAATCATTTCAACCCATCTCCTTGACAAGCTGTTTCTGCAAGGTGATGGAGAGAATGATTAAAAACCAGTCAGAGCATGATTTTGAACAAAACAACATGCTCCACCCATGGCAGAGTGGCTTTCGCAAGGACAGACATTCCACCAATCAGCTGGTCCGCCTAGTAGAGACTGCCTAGATGGCCGTCGATTCTGGCAAGACCAACAACGTGGCGATAGTTGTCTTCCTGCATGTAGAAAAAGCCTTTGACATGATGCGGCACAATGGTGTGGTTGAAAAGCTCAATGACACAGGCTATCGAGGACGTATACTATAGTGGATACGCACTTTTCTAGCCAGAAGGCAAATATGGGTCATGGTAAACGGCCAACTTTCCGGGCTACAAAGCCTAGAAAATCGCACACCTCAAGGGGGTGTTATTAGCTCCCTGTTATTCAATGTCATGATGAGTGACTTGCCTAAAGAAATCGAAAATCTGCCAGTGACTAAGAGCGGAATGGTGAGTGGTGAATACGCCGATGACACAGCGCTGTGGACCAGGTATGCACCAGACACATGGCACGCGACTGCATGCAAAAAGTCTTGAACACAATGACAAGGTGCGGTAAAAAGGACAGCCTCCAGCTATCCACCCAAGAGACGTTATAGATCAATTTCTCGAGTAAAATGGCCGAGAGTAACTCTCTATCTCTCTCTCTCTCTCTCTCTCTCTCTCTCTCTCTCTCTCTCTCTCTCTCCCTCCCTCTCCACCCCCCCCTCCCTCTCTCCCTCTCCTCTCTCTCTCTCTCTCTCTCTCGATGGACAGAAAATCAAAACTGTAGACAAAGCTAAGTTACTTGGACTAATATTTGATACAGGGTTAACATGGACCTCACACATAGATAACCTGATAGGCAGATGTAACAAACACGTCAACCTTATCAGATTAATAACCACCAGAGCTTGGGTGGCGGTGGCCGATCCTCCCACTATGCCAATGCTATATATGGGTCTTATAAACTCAAGGCTGGACTATGGCTGCGAAGCCTACACAACAGCCTCGAAAAGCAATCTGGCAAGGCTTGATAGGCTACACTCCAAATGTCTAAGGATCTGCAGCGGCGCCACCATAAGCACTGCACTCTCAGGCATCAATGTTGAATGTGGAGAATTGCCACTCCAGCTACGTGCAGAAGAGCGACTTTTCATGTTCTGGACCTACATCCAGGCATGTAGTCAGTCCCATCCCACGAGGGAAGTGTGCGAACCATGTAAACAACACATTAGGTACACATTCTCCCATAAATTGGTCCATAAGACTAAACCACCTGGGCGTCAAATGCGAGAATTAGCTAAAAATACAGATCTAAAAGACATTCAAAAAGAAAAGCTGCACAGGTGGCCCATGATCCACCCTGGATGCTGCCTCAACTAAATGTACATGATGATTTATCCAAAATCATAAGCAAAAAAAGACCTACCATCGCTAATCAAAAGCCGTGCCCTCGAAAACATCGACACCCGATGAAAAAACACAGAAACATATACACAGACGCCTCTAAGATACCCCACAGGTGCAAGCACAGAAACATATACACAGACGCCTCTAAGATACCCCACAGGTGCAAGCACAGAAACATATACACAGACGCCTCTAAGATACCCCACAGGTGCAAGCACAGAAACATATACACAGACGCCTCTAAGATACCCCACAGGTGCAAGCACAGAAACATATACACAGACGCCTCTAAGATACCCCACAGGTGCAAGCACAGAAACATATACACAGACGCATCTAAGATACCCCACAGGTGCAAGCACGAGGCCAGCGTGGTCATAGGAGATAGGTAGCACATCTTCAAATTTAGACTCCCGGATCACCCATCTATCTTCACCAGGGAAATGATCGCAATACAGAAAGCACTCGAGTGGCTAAACACAGCACCTATAAGGAAATACGTCATTCACACAGACTCATAGAGCTCAGTTGTCAGCCTGAAGAACAACGCTAGCAACAGCAGGGATAGTCTATTAAGGGAAATCCAATAGCTGTATGCAACAGCAATCATGAAAGGCAATACAGTCGATATAGATCGGATTCCCAGCCACGTAGATATAAAGGGCACCTAGCTAGCAGATGAGGAAGCAAAACAGGCCATAGCTACGGGCACAAAAGTCACCACAGGACTCTCGAAAAGCGAAGTCAATGTCCTGGTCAAGCAACACATCAACGCAAAGTGGAAACGCTACTGGGACAGCCATATCAACACTAGATACCTTCACAAGGTGGCACCCTAGAGGTAAAACGCAAGTGCCAAAACGATATTGATGGACGCAGAAGGGACGTGACAATGCAACACATTAGAAACGGTCGCATTAGTGTGAAATGTGTGGCGCACAGAGTACAATTCTTCAACATAGACATGTGCGAAAACTACGTCACTGAAGAAACACTAGAATCTTTCCCACGCTGTCCTATCTATCACGATCCGAGGGTGAACCTTAAAGCACTACTTGAACGCATGGACAGTCAATACGCCCATGTTGACGATCTAATTGCAAGGAGAGATAGGCACATAAACAAAGAGCGCATCGAGACGGTTCATAACACAGACAAACGCGTTATGTAAGGAGCACGCGCGTGCGTGCGTGCGTGCGTGTGTGTGTGAGTACGTGCGTGAGTGAATACGTGCATGAATATGAGCGTGGGTGCGTGCATGTGGCTGTGCTTGTGTGCGCATGTGCGTGCGCGCATGCGTCATCGAGTGATGCCCCGAGGTGTGCGTGCGTGCGTGTGCGCGTGCGTGCGTGCGTGCGTGCGAACACGCATACACATAGGGTCCATATGTGAGGTTCAAGTTAACCCACATCTAACTGTTAGTGGATAAATACAGACATAGACACTGTCTGCCCGTGCGTGATTTGATGGCCCAGCGCACGTGCGTGCCTGGGTGCGTACGCACGAACGAGCATGCGAACACGCATAAACATAACATAACTTAATATTAAATATCTCTAAAAAGTCACCATAAAACTGACTAAACTAAAAGACATAGTATAGATCACATCTAAATGATAATACATAAAGATAGTCCTAGACACTGCCTGCGCGTGCGCGCGCATATTGATGACCCAGAGCGCGTGCGTGCATGCGCGCGAACGAGCGCGGGAACACGCATAAACATAATATAACTTAACATAAAACATCTCTAAAAAGCATGTATAAACTTAAAACACACTGAGCTAAACTATTAGGACAAACAAACGGTGCAAGACCATGTCTGTCATGAATTGCTGACTCAGGGTCACCAACATACCAACAAAAATCAACATGCAACACGCACAAAATAATAATATAATGCTGATCAAAATGCAAGCAAATACGCGTGTGCTTGAGCGCGTAAATACGCTCGTGACTGTCCGTGCGTGCGTGCGTGCGTGCGTGCGTGCGTGCGTGCGTGCGTGCGTGCGTGCGTGCGTGCGTGCGTGCGTGCGTGCGTGCGTGCGTGCGTGCGTGCGTGCGTGCGTGCGTGCGTGCGTGCGTGCGTGCGTGCGTGCGTGCGTGCGTGCGTGCGTGCGTGCGTGCGTGCGTGCGTGCGTGCGTGTTGATGTGTATGTGTGTCCGTGCATGTATGCACACTTGTGGGCGTGTGTGTATGCATGGGTGCACGAGTGCGTAAGTGTGTGCCTTCATCATGAATTGATGACCAAGGGAACGTGCCTATATGTGTTATGCAAGTCGGCTCTGCATCTCATTATCTCTCCCTAGCACACGTAGCCAATCAGAAGTCGACGGCCCCAGAGCGTGAGCTGCGGCAGCATCTGTCCAAGTTCTCGCT
The DNA here is from genome assembly GCA_034401795.1 of Chaetoderma sp. LZ-2023a. Lineage (NCBI taxonomy): Eukaryota > Metazoa > Mollusca > Caudofoveata > Chaetodermatida > Chaetodermatidae > Chaetoderma > Chaetoderma sp. LZ-2023a. The sequence goes on from CM067363.1 coordinate 9,049,266, forward strand.
TCTTAGGAAAATAGGTTGAGCTCGTGGGCAGATTGCTCATTATCTTTTCTAAAGTATTCTTATAAACGTGATCGTCAAAAAGTGGCCATCAGCTTTCTATCCATACCAAACACCATTGATGGCATTGCAATGATCGGCCGCTGTGCGAGGAGGAAGTTGCGCAAAGATAGTACGTACATCCCAAAATTGCCCACCCAGTCAATGGCATCAGGCGAATCACTCCCATGAACATAAGCAAACCTAACCCAGAAATCTAAAAGTAGAGCCGTGTCCTCGTGCCATTTCTCGATCGCGTATCCATGGAGATCTAGCGAGACGCAGCGTTCACGTTCTAGTGACATCTAAGCCAACGTGAGCCCGATCGAGATATTCAACAGGACCACAATCCACCGCGTAAAATGGCCGCGCCTATAGGCAATTCTAGACAGCAGTACTTTAATGCGTACCCGCTGAGCGGGCATGCAATGAACTGCACTAATAAAACTTGTTGACACTCCGGCGACTGACCGTAGAATGGTCAAAACTCGTTACCAAAACGCCCGTGTGTATACTATAACCAATGGTGACCAACACCGCTGTCCACACCACACATTCACTCAGGCCCCAAGCCGAAACGTAAAGACAGTAATTCTTAACTATACTGTCGAAGCGTCAACAGTTATATGTAACAAGGCAGATATCGAAAACGGTGTCTCCGAAATTACCTTTAGTACACGCGATGTGTGTAGTCGGTTCTAGTACAATTTTTCCTGCTGAATACGCTCGTACGTGTTTCGTTTTTTATTATTCTTCTACATTGGTTATCGAAGGGGTAATTGAAAATCGCGCAAATTTGGCTAATTTTCATTGAAATTATGGTAAAACGGAGATAAATGTCGTCTTATAAGAGCCGTCTGAGCAAATAAATTAGCGTGATTTACGTGATACAGGTGATACATTTTGCGTTAGGAATCGATCAGATCAGCGCGTTGCTGGCAGGTTGTCAGATATTGAACAAAAGCAGTTTTGACATTATCTGAAAACGCTTCAAGCGAATCGGTGTGTATTTTCTGAAATATTGACACATGTGTGATCTATTCATGCAAAGTTATACCAGTCGTGTCACACACACGTTACAGGGGTAATGGTAAAGAAAATTAAAGTTTTGTAATTATCCAGTGTCTATCTCCAGATCGAGAGAAGAGTATTTTTGGAAAATTTACCACTAGAATGACTGGCTATGTTACCGAGCCAATGATTCTAGTGGTAAATATTTAAAAAATACTCTTCACTAGGCCTTTCAAATAACCATGTCTGAAGACCAGTGCATAGTTGTTTTTGGTCGGTTTGATCATTACTGGGTTAAGTTGACACAAGTTAACAACTAGTGATAGATATAATGGTCCTTTCCAGAGTACTCACCCATCATATGACGTCATAATGAACTGCGTGATGTGTGCAACGACATCATAATGAATGACGTCATGAATGATGTCGATAAGTACGTCACGAACGCATATTTGAAGACGGTCTATGGGCTGTTGTACAAATTGTTTGCTTTTACTATTTAATAAATATTCTGTTGAATATTTTGCAACTAATTTGACTGGGCGCTGTTGCTGCCTATGGCAGCAACAGCGCCCAGTCTAATTAGTTGCAAAATATTCAACAGCTTCCCTGTATAGTTTTCAGGAAATTGATAGCTAGGGAACTCGGGGATCGATCAATCCAAACACAGGGAGGTGTGGGTGGAACTTAGCTAGTGATGGGCGGGGCATAGCTAAAAATGGAAAGGTCCATTATTTCTGGAAGCGTTACATTTAATGAAATGGTATGTGGACATAATAGTACATCATTAAACCCTACCACCCGCTGACACCAGGATCGATCAAAATAAATTAGGTGACTATAAAGTCCCAGAACCACTCTTGTCAAGTTAACCATTTAATGGTCAAACTGACCAAAATAAAACCTTGCATTGGTCTTCAGACTTGGCTATTTGAAAGGCCTAGAGAACAGTATTTTTGAATATTTACCACTAGAATATCTGGGACGGTAACCGAGCCAGTCATTCTAGTGGTAAATTTTCAAAAAATACTCTTCTCTCGGCCTGCAGATAGACGCTGGCTAAGTAAAAAGACTTTCTTTACCATCACCCCTTTAATGGTCAAGCCGGCGAAAATAAATTCAGTGGTAGATTTACAAAAACAGTCTTCTAAAATTAAAATATCCTGAAAAATATTGACCATCAAAATGTTTAATTGATATATCAGGTAGTATTTTGAGGAGCTGTTGGCACTAGAGGGGTTATACTGCATTTCAAAACAATAGTATATCGATCCCTTACACGAGACGATTTGTCTCGATGAACCAGCACGAATTTCTGGAGCGTTCTACATGATTCAAGATTCAAGATTCAAGATTCTTTATTTCCATATAGGTAAATAATTTAACAATTTAATACAGGCATCCACCAAGGCCTATGATGCGGTGGATCCTTGACCTATAACATAAATTTATAATATTATGTTTATACATATAACATGTACATGGACATTTTATATTACAAATGACATAGAGTATGATACAATACATGTATAAATTATGTTTACATTTAAACAAATTACGTGTGGAGAGATGACTTATGACAGAACATTTTATATAAAGGAGGGCGAGGGTGGGTGGGGTGGGGTGGGAGGGGTGGTGGAGGGAGCAGAGTGACCATCTTGCGGAGTGTTATTACTATTTAGTGAAATTACAATTATTATACTATTATTATTATTATTATTATTATTATTATTATTATTATTATTATTATTATTATTATTATTATTATTGTTATTATTATTATTATTATTATTATTATTATTATTATTATTATTATTATTATTATTATTATTATTATTATTATCATCAGCACTCATACATCATGTACATGTCATACTTTTACATATTTGTTGTCCTGGTGACCGGGTGCGCTACAGCGGAAGAAGCAGAGCCCACATTTATAAAACATAAAAAATAAATAATATGACATAACTCATTCTAGAGAGCCCCTGAATAAATATCTTATTGATAATCGATTTATTAGGTTAAGTCGCATTCGATAACGCTCTGTTATACTATATATTCAGGATCACGCCCAACCTCTCTCTCGATCCACTTACGTCTCGTTGCCGTTAGCACACACATCAGAAGTTATACATCCATCTTTTCTATCTTGCTGACAATGGTCTTTCACGTTTACCCCACCCTCTCCTGTGTCAACTTAACTGTTTAATGGTCAAGGTAAAACGCTATCTGAAGTGGTCCATTTGCAGGATAAGAGACGATTATTTTTGAAAATTTACCACTGAAATATCTGGCTCGTTCCTGAGCCAGTCATTCCAATAGTATGTTCTCAAAAATATATGTCTTCTCTTGGCCTGGAAATCGACACTGGCTAAAGACATATCTTGAAATTGTTTGACCATTAACCCTGTGATGATCAACCTGGTTGGAACGGCATATGCAGGGCAACAGAAAGCTATGCAGTAGTCAATTTATACAAAAATAGTCTGGTCTTGGTCTGCAAAAAATTAACTCTTGAAAAATCTTGATCAGCAAAGTATTAATTGTTATAAGTAGCATTTAGAGCGCTTTCATGCTCTATTGATAAAAACGAAGGGTTAATATTTGCACTGTAGCCATGGCGCAGCTAAACTGTTGCCTAGGATACGGTGGTGTGCCGGTTAAATCCGGGGAATTTGAGGGATTTATTAACACCTCTGCAATACAGGCCTAAGGGTAGATAACATGTCTAAGGGGTGCTGTGTAGAGATGCTTTCAAATGCTTGATCTCACTGGAACTGACATACATCGTCTGTTTCAATATCGTGGGTGGGGTGTTTTAAAGATTTAATTATACACAACTGGACAACATATGATGCTAATCATAGATGTATTCACTACGACGTGCGGTACAGAACAGGGAGAGATTATATGTAGACCAGTAAATATATAAGTTGGCTTATAAGCGAGTGGTAATGTGATAGGGGTATATGTTTCTAGCTAGATCCAATACTGCTACATCGTCCGATAACACAAGTATACTACTACAGCTAACCTGGGGGAAAGGGGTCGTGTTAGCCTTGATAAGATAAAATATGAGACGTGGTAGCTTATGTAAACTATCTTTGTTTATTTTGACATAAATGTGCGACCTTAGGTCTATAAACTACCATAAATTATCATTTTAGACAATAAGCACGCGACATATCATGCGCTATCTTTTCATTTACATATACACCGCGGGTTTTACCTTATAGTAGATGTTCAGTTTACTGAGTTTGCCATTTCAAGATATGATCTTCCGCTGAGAGGTTAAGCGCTGATCTTTGATCTGCTTCGTCTGAAGTACGGGGTGAACGTAAGCAAATATAATATAGCATTTCTACTGCGTGTATGATAATACTACAATTTAGTAGTCCAGTGTCTCTCTTAACCGTAGCCCTTTAAGCCGTGAATTCCAGATAATCGGTTTCAAGGAGATTATACTAGTAAGATATTAACCTTCCTGTGTCAACGTTATTCTTTATAGACCAATCCAGCCAAAATGGAATCTGCAGGGGTCTTGAGGAATGGTCATTTGCAGTCAAAGCGAAGACTATTTTTGAAAATTTACAGCTGAATTGGTATTCCAGTGGTAAATTTTCTAAAATAGTCTTCTCTTTGCCCGCTAATGAACACTGACTAAGCGAAGACTTAAGTTTCTTGATCAGTAGTCCATTAGCGATCACGCACTGGTATTGAGGAATGCCCATTTGCAGGACAACAGAAAACTACAATTGTAAATATCAATGGTAAATTTAGAAAAACAACGTTTTTTCTTGGCCAGTTTTGGAAAATTTACCATTAAAGGGTTAATTCGTATGAATAGCATTTCCAGCGCTTTCAGGCGCTGTTGACAGAAGAAGGATTAAATATTGTAAAACTAAGTTGGCAAGAAGTTGTTGCTGAATATTTATTAAAACGTAACTGATTTTAATGTATTGGCCAATCGGATTCAAAGGTGTATGAGGTTACGGTGTGCTTACATGCAGCTTGAGTGTATTGTTTCAAGGACATATAAGAAGATACACCGCTTAAGTCCATAGGATGTTTCCAAGAAATAGGTGCAATAAAATAACATGCATCGACTTGTTTCTATGCTTACTGATTTTACTTACGTCTTTATGATTTTCTTCTAGGTTAAGCTTTTGCCAATGGTCATATAATTCATCGCTGACTTTTGGAGATGTCAATAATACTTTGAACAGTTCTATGATAATGCAGGTTACAAGGCTGGTACTGGGCCAATACCATGCCAGTACTGACCCAGTAATCTGCGTTATAAGAGTTGAAGCATCCCATGTATAGATACAGTCAGTATCCAAAACGATATAGCCTTCGTTATATCTCCTTAAAATGGACCTTTCCAAGTTTATTCATCTATCATATGACGTCATATGGCGTCATAATAAACTAAGTGACGCGTATGTTGACGTCATAGCCATTACGTCATAGATGATTCTATTTGCTCGTTTTTAACTCTTAATAGTCCGACACGTTGTACGAATTGTATGTCTCTACTATTTTATAAACATGCTGTTGAATATTTTGAAATTAATTTGACTAGCCGCTGTTGCTGCCATAGGCGGCAACATCAACCAGTCAAATTAGTTTCAAAATAGTCAATAGCTTACCTGTATAGTTTTCTGGAGATTGATAGTCAGAGTGTTCAGAGATCGATCGATCGCTACAGGAGCGAGGTGTGGGTGGAGCTTAGCTAGGAATGGGCGGGGCTTGGTTAAAACTGGAAAGGTCCATTGCGTGGTTTGATCATTTCCAATGGTGAGTTAATGCAACAATGGTATATACCTTTCAGCATTCTTTGCTCATGTCTACGGTGCCACGTATACATAGTATACAACTTGCATTAAAATGAATTCCTTGTATGCTGAACGTAATAGGTACCCTTCAGCGAATGACTTTTACATGTGGAATTCAATCAAATTGACCATCTGTATTCTTGCATTCAGTAGTACCTCTCTGGTTTGAATTCAATGCCGTACGACTTTCTCTTACGTGGACGCATTCTGTATTGACGCACATTATATATATATATATATATATATATATATATATATATATATATATATATATATATATATATATATATATATATATATATATATATATATATATATATATATATATATATATATATATATATATATATATATATAAAATAATTGACCCTAAATAGATTTACACATTAAAGGGTCAATTATTTTGAATATTTCAGAGTCCATCTTCTCGACACTATGGATGTGATCGACAAGGTGAAGGATTACTATGGCAAGGTTATCAAGCACACAGCAGACCTGCAGACAGAAGCGTGTTGTCCACTAGACATTCTGAAAAAGAAAGTGCATAAGGATATCCGCGATGCAATTGAGATGGTCCATGTTGAAGTTTCGAGTCGGTCAGTAAAATAACGTACATTATTCTGTAATGAATGGTGGTAGTACTATATTCTATGTGACTTATTCTTTCTGCCTCATCGAATATCAAAGCGTACAATAGACGCCTTGTAACTAAGGGAAGCGATCTGACGTGTACATCCATCACGGTAGGTAGATGTTGCAGTGTGTTGCACTACCACGCATTATTACGTGTCAGATTCTGCTATGATGTATATCCGTCATGAATCCGTCTATCTGTCTCTGTGGAGTTGTGAATCCGTCCACCTGTCCCTGCGGAGTTGGTTTGCATTCGATATCGTCACCCAAACTTCCAGTATATTTTACCCCTTTCATGGTGAAGTCGGCCAAACTTTCTCTAGAGCGGTCTTGAGGAATATCCATTTGTAAGTCAAGAGAAAACCACTTTGAAAATTTACCACTGATATGACTGGCTCGATAATCATTCACTGTAACAATATTCTTGGAATACGCATCATATAGCATATTTGTTATTTTCTGGGGTCAGACGGAAGCAGATACGGGCCAAATTTTAACATGGTTATCGTCATTTCCAGGTTTTATGGATGTGGTTCGGTGCTCTCAGAAGAACTGGAAGGAGCTCGTATTCTCGACTTGGGCAGCGGTAGCGGACAAGATTGCTTTGTACTGAGTAAACTTGTGGGCCAAACTGGGCAAGTGACTGGCGTAGACATGACAGACGAGCAGGTATGTTTAATTCTCAGATCCATGGAAATTCATTTCCAAACTTCATTGCAACCACACAGACTAGCCATTGTCCAATAAGGCGATGTTAGCCCTACCGTAACCCTTCTTATGTCAACAGCGCCCCAAAGCACTGAAAATGCTATTCATATGAATTTACCCTTTAATGGTCAATTTGCCAAACCAGGACAAGAGAAAACAATTTTTTGAAAATTTACCATTGAAATTTACAATTATAGTTTTCTGTTGTCCTGCAAGTGGGCATTCCTCAAGACCAGTGCTTGGCCGTTTATGGACTACTGATCAAGAAACGTAAGTTTTCGCTTAGTCAGTGCTTATTAGCAGACCAAAAGATTATTTTAGAAAATTTACCACTGAAATGACTGGATCGGTTACCGAGCCAGTCAGTCCAGTGGTAAATTTAGAAAAATAGTCCTCTCTTTTCCTGCAAATGAAGATTCCTCAAGACCACTACAGATAGTCTGGCGGCCGAGCCAAGTACCTTGCAAAATTCGATACCTAGTAGTTTTCACTGGATTTTGTACCTTTGGGGGGATCCTAAGTACAGATCTGAATGATGCCACCCTGGCATCTTTGGAGAAATCGAGAGGTCCAAGATGGCGTCCAAGATGGCCGTCATAATGCTAAATTCACTATATTTTTAACCCCAGACCAGCTAGGAAGATAATTCTGGCGTCTATGACCATGTTTTTTGGGTCAAGGAATCCATATTTTATGCTATCCAAAAGATGGGGCTACACAGTCAGCCATTTCCAAGATGGCTGCCATGATGGCCCCTGGGAAACTGAAATTATGCAATATCCTGGTTTCCAGATGATCTAGATTAAGAAATCTCTGTAAAAACTATGTATTTTCGTTAAAGTCTTTTGGGAGATTTGTAGAAACTATATATTTTCCGAAACCATTGCGTGTACCAATTCCAAGAATTCACAAATGTGTTTATGGCGACCATCTTGGAATTCAAAATGGCTGCCATGAACAACACTTAAACCCGAATATCTTAGTTTACGCTTGATGTAGAATGATGATTTCTTTTGATAAATTTAGAGTATTATGAATAGTTATGTATTCCCATCACAGAGATATGTTGGTACTAGTTGTTCATTTGCATCTTAGCACCTTTTCTCGCTCGAAATAGGGGAAATAGGTTACCCGTACATGTGATTAAGCAAGTAAGCCAGCAACATTTGAAATCCTAAATTCAATCCATCAGCGTAAATAAATAAATAAATAAATAAATAAATTAAATTCTTTTGATCTCTGACTAGTACATCATTAGTATTATTATACAGAATAAGGTAAATGTAGACTATAGAAAAATGACTGAATGCTATTTCAAGTGTGAAAGTAAGGCTAAGGCACTCACTTCTGCTGGGCCGGAACACATACCTAAGATCATAGACTCGAGTAAACTCAGAGGTGATGACTACATATGGGCCTTCAAATGCAATTAAATGGAAACCCCGCTCTGATTATCAGCTGCCACCGGAATTACGTTTCATCGTATACTTCATTGTATCACATCAATCATTGTTTGAAAAGACATGCCTCTACTTCACCTCAATCAAGTGATGCACTGCCAGCAAAGAGAACTCGTAGATCTGAACTAACAACTTTTAACTTTCTGACTAACTGTATTTTCTGTGGTGAAATATGCGTAATGGATGCAGACTCCAGATCGTTGGCGAAAAGTGTTTCTGTGTAAGACAGCAGATTGTGGGCTGGGTAAGAAAACATTCAAAGAGTCTATACTAGATGTCTGCAAAGAACGAAGTGATGACGGATGACCGGGCTAATCATGTCCAAATCCGATTTCAGGGTGCTGTAAGTGACTTACACGCTGCCGATGCGTGCTATCATAAAGATTATCAGATTAGATTCATGTCAACTGAGTACATACAGAGAACAAAGGGTAAACCCGAGCCGTCGAATGATGACACTTCAAACTGTAATAGAGACAATGTGCTCCGATGTTACACGCATATGGTCATCAGTTGAAATCTTCAATGTCTATCAAACAAATGGTGGTACATTTCTCTCTCGTCGGAATTTTGTGCAAATGTTACCTGAATACTTTGATAATGACTTGCTTGTCATATCAGCAAATGGTGTTGCAACTATTCTTATCTTTCACTGCAAAGCCACATGCGTTCTTAAAATAGTAGATGATGATGAATCAAATATGTCAATTACGAATGTTGCTCGACAAATTGTCAAAGAAGTGAAGGCTACAACTCGTGATATGTATTTGTACAATTCGAGAATTTATGATGCAATAGCTGAAGAAAATATCAGTTAGTCATTGAAGAGTCTCCTCGCGAATATTACAGAAACACTGAATTCAACTTTGCCAGCAATTCTGATAGAAAACATGGTTACAAGTTTGTTAACAAACCAGCCAGCATCTCTCCCAGTAGCTCTTGGCATTTTGGTTCGAGAAAAAGGCTTAATCGATTGTTTGCATGACGTTGATGTGTCATGTTCATATGACGAGATTTTAAGATTCAAAGCTTCTGCTGCAAAAGTAGCAGCCAGGAAATCTGAGCTTAGAGGAATTTTCAATTCCAGTATTGGTCTTGTTCAAGCAGTGGCAGACAACTTCGATGCTAATATCTCGTCCCAGAATGGCCTTAAATGCCATTGCTTTTCTCTTGACACAACCACAACCTAATCTAGAAGCATGCACGGACAAGGGAAATGAAACGATTATCCGCCTGAAGAAAGGCGAAATGAAAGATGAGGTGATGCCAGACATACCAGTTCAATACTACAATGGTCCACAAAAAACGAATATGCTAATTGCTAAACACAGACGCTGTGTACCTGCTTTAAAGTTTTTAGCAGAGCAAACGATGTCTCGCGCCAGGCCTAAATGTTTAGATCTTGAATTCATGGAATGCGTGATAAGTGATTCTGCAATACCAGAGTATGGTGGATTCAACACCAGGATGTCAAGAGAACAAGGACATGGTGTTAAACCTGCATCCAAGTTTGTGCATACCCCACTATTAGATATGGTGCCATCAGATCCAAACACAATGATGACCACTATGGTTGAGACTCAGAGACTTACACAAGGGGTTGGACAACTCTATACAGTATTTACCGCAGACCAACAAGTCTATCGTGTGATGGTTGATATTATGTGGGTATATCCAGAGCGGTTCTCTACTTTCATTCCAAGACTCGGTGGTATGCATTTCCTGATGAGCCTCGTTGGTTGTGTAGGTTCGTTAATGGCAAATAGCGGCCTTGAAGATATTCTGGAAGTAGCTTTCCAAGGAGTACAACGCATGTTGATTGGGAAGAACCTCCCGAAGAATACGAGGGCCCTCAGAATGCTCACTGAAGAGTTGTTGCGTGAGACCATACAGAGTGTTGACACATACGATGACCTCTTGTTCACCTTGGATGGCACTGCTAAGGCTAGCAGAACATCAAAACTATCGATAGACTGTCTAATCAAACCAAAGTTTCTGATAATTAACTTTGTTAGAGCGGAACGGGAGGCTGATTGGCCGCTACTTATTTTAACGGTCTCAATAAAAATGCCTTATTGCTTTGCTGCAGGGCATATGAACTATGCAAGATACGGATTGTATTACCTGAGATCCATGGAAAACCTCCGGACTGGAGTCTTATCCAAGTTCATGAAGGATCAGCATGTCATGCGTGATAAGCCAAGAATATGGAATGACATGTGGTTCATTGAAACCACATTTATGCGATACGGGCATGGTCCTGGAGGGACCATAAGTTTCCAAAATATCAATGTCCAGGTAGCTCTACAGGTACGCTTTTGAATATTTTGAAAATAATTAGTTTCTAAAGATTCAAGGTAACATTTGTTAAATTGTAGCCGAGTTTTAGATTTTTGTCTTTTTGATTCAATGATTTAAGACAAATCTGACTGTATTGCTTATTATCTAATTTTGTGGGATTACGAAACTGTGATTAATGAATGGAGGATTCCGTGTAGGATGACGTCATAATCAATTACATCATGACTGGCGTAGCTAAGTTTGTCACCAACGGTTACTTGAGGACGGACTAAGCATTGTTGCACGGAGTGTATGTCTTTACTATTTAATAAACATTCTGTTGAGTTTTTTAAAACTAAATAAACTAATTTAACTGGGCGCTGTTGCTGCCTTAGCCAGCAACAACACCCAGTAAAATTTGTTTCAAAATATTCAACAGCTTACCTGTATAGTTTTCGGGAAATTAAGATTCAGAGAGTGCAGGGATTGATCGATCCTAAACGTGGATGCTGTTTAACTAGAGATGGGAGGGGCATAGCTATAACTGAATTCATTCATTATTTACACACTTATAATGGAAACCCGACCGTGGAGTGGACGCATCTCATTAGTATGTGAATGTATTGCCTATTAGGTAATTAATCTACATAGATTGTGATGTTCCTGTTCACAGCTAGAGATAGCTTGGAAGTACATAGACTATCACACGGACAAGTTTGGTTACAGTACACCAAACGTTGACTTTCTACGAGGTTACATTGAGCGCTTACAGGAGGCTGGCATTGAAGAGAACAGCTATGACATCGTCATGTAAGTCTTTGAGAGACCATCTAATTCGGTCATGATCAAGTAACTTTGATGATAGTCACGCTATTGCCATTATAATGATGGTTTTGAAAGTCTACCGGAATTCTTGTCATGGTTGCTATGCTGGGTAGCTTCAACTATATTGCCGCGTTAATGAATGTAAACATTGATGTCCGTGGGAGGGATTCAGGTGTGGGGCCGCTCAGATGTATTGGTATTGTTCAAATTGCATACCACTATTCATGTATCCTACTTGCTTGGCTGGTAAACCATACATGAAACACCGTTCGTACTGTCGATTGATATGTGGATTTATACCCTCCAAAAATACAGGTTATTCACATCAAGAGCATACATGTTCACAATTGAGAAATACAGTTTATCTATCCATCACATGATGTCATAATCAACTACGTGACATGCAGCATGGCGTCATAATCAATTACGTCATGAATGAGTCGATTTAGCCCATCTTAATCACTTGCTAGTCCATCAGGTTCTATAAATTGTATATCTATTATTTCAAGAACATTATGTCGAATATTTTGAAACCAATTTAACTGGGCGCTGTTGCTGCCATTATGCAGCAACAGCACACGGTAAAATTCGTTTCAAAATACTCAACAGCTTACCTGTATAGTTTTCTGGAAATTGATAGGCAGGGATTTCAGGGATCGATCAATCGATTCCCAACATGAGCGAAGTGTGGGTGAAGCTTAGCTAAAGATGGGCGGGGCATAGCTAAAACTGGATTCCTTCATTCTGTGAGTGGAGAACACCGAACACTCCCCCCCCCACCAACCCACAAACCCACACACCCACCCACCCACACACACACACACACACACACACACACACACACACACACACACACACACACACACACACACACACACACACACACACACACACACACACACACACACACACGCACACACACACACACCCACACACCCCCATCCCCACACCCACACACACACACACACCGCCCCGCCCGTTTATGACCACACTCATTGTATTCCATTCTGCAGACGTCCTTGTATATAAACAATGACCTATACCACTGGAATCTGCTACGTTTAGTTCTATCTCAGTTTCCTTATATCAATGGTCTGGTTTGTTGTATACTTTCAGCTCTAATGGTGTGGTGAATCTGTCTCCAGATAAACGTGCGGTGCTAAAGGAAGCATACAGAGCATTGAGGGTAAGGCATCCCTAAATCTTGTTTTCAACACAAGTTGAACCTCATCTCTGTAGGCGAAACAAACAAGTCGAAAGTAACGGTGCATAGGTGGGATGATTGGTTTAGGGTACGTGGGTGAACTGAGTGTAACATTTCCCCTCAAACTTCTTAATAGGACGATGTTGGTGTAGGAGCTGCAGGAAATAGAAAGAACATGTAGTTAACAAGAAACGCACCGACCACCCACCACTCTGTATAAAGGTGGTGCAGTTTGAAGAGAACCCCGTGCGTCTTATCTTTCCATCATCTGGCTGCTGCAAGTTTCGATGCTGTTCACAACGTGCATAGATTTACCTCGCTACACCCCCGCCCCCCTAGCTGTACGAACGTTAGTAACTGGAATATAATCATGAGACATAATTAAGGTAGAGCCGTATTAAGCACGCGTGTGTCGTCTTAACATTGTAATGGTCAAACTGATCAAAACAACTCTGCAGTGGTCTTAGTCATGTCTATTAGCAGCTCAAGAGAAGAGTATTCTTTGAAAACTAACCACTGGAATGACTGGCTCGGTAACCGAGCCAGTCATTCCAGTGGTAAATTTTCAAAAATACTCTTCTCTTGACCGGCAAATGGATACAGGTTAAGACCAAGCTTGAATTTTCTTTACCATGGCCCCTTTAATGGTCAACCCGGTCAAAGATTTCAGAGATAAATTTACAAAAAAAACAGTCTTCTAATATTAAAATTTCTTGAAAGGTTTTGCCTACTAAAATGGCTAATTGATATAAGTATTATTTGTATCGCTTTGAGGCGCTGTTGACACACGAGGGGTTAGCGTACAGCCGTATATAAATGTGATTTCATGACGGAGAGGAAGTAATAAAGATAAGTCTAACATAATTAGCCAGAAGAAGGATTGAGTGATGGAAACAGACGGATCCGTTTCTAGGTATGCACCGCCTATTTATAGCTAGTCTCCGCCTTCTTTGCATGTGTGGTAGAATCGTATGTTGTTAGTATTTAATAAACATGCTGGTGAATAAATTGAAACTAATTTTGAAACTGCCATAGTCAGCAACAACACCCAGTCAAATTAGTTTCAAAATATCCATCAGCTTACCTGTATAGTTTTCTGGAAATTGAGATTCAGAGAGTGCAGAGATCGATCACCTCCAGCACGGTCAAAGCATGGGTGGAGCTTAGCTAGAGATGGGCGAGGCACAGATAAAACTCGATTCCTGCATTGCTGATGTAAGATACAGGTAAGTTAATTATACCTATTCATAATCTAAATGTGGTGTTCTTGTGATGCAGGTTGGTGGTGAGGTGTACTTTAGTGACATATATACCGATTATCGTCTACCAGAGTCGATACAACAAAACATGGACCTGTGGGGTAAGGAGACATACCATATGTATATATTATAACAGCCATCGTATATTGTCCTGTAGGCATCACTTATCTGTTTGCTGTTAGTATTAATAAGGTCATGTGTTTCACAACAAAACATTCTGGTACTTTTTTCATTAAAATATTGGAACTTTTTCAATCATTAATCATGTCAATTAGAAGACATGCCGCTTTTTAATTGCAGCAACTAACCCAGCATTGACATTACGTGCATTGTATAGATAACACAGCCATGACATTACATGCATGGTATAGCTAACACAGCCTTGACATTACATGCATGGTATAGCTAACACAGCCTTGACATTACATGCATGTTATAGCTAACACAGCCTTGATATTACATGCATGGTATAGCTAACACAGCCGTAACATTACATGCATGTTATAGCTAACACAGCCTTGACATTACATGCATGGTATAGCTAACACAGCCTTGACATTACGTGCATGGTATAGCTAACACAGCCTTGACATTACATGCATGGTATAGCTAACACAGCATTGACATTACATGCATGGTATAGCTAACACAGCCTTGACATTACGTGCATGGTATAGCTAACACAGCATTGACATTACATGCATGGTATAGCTAACACAGCCTTGATATTACATGCATGGTATATCTAAGAGAGCCTTAACATTGCGTGCGTGGCATAGCTAACACAGCCTTGACATTACATGCATGGTATAGCTAACACAGCCTTGACATTACATGCATGGTATAGCTAACACAGCCTTGACATTACATGCATGGTATAGCTAACACAGCCTTGACATTACATGCATGGTATATCTAAGAGAGCCTTAACATTGCGTGCGTGGTATAGCTAACACAGCCTTGACATTACATGCATGGTATAGCTAACACAGCCTTGACATTACATGCATGGTATAGCTAACACAGCCTTGACATTACATGCATGGTATAGCTAACACAGCCTTGACATTACATGCATGGTATAGCTAACACAGCCTTGACATTACATGCATGGTATATCTAAGAGAGCCTTAACATTGCGTGCGTGGTATAGCTAAAACAGCCTTGACATTACATGCGTGGTATATCTAAGAGAGCCTTAAAATTGCGTGCGTGGTATAGCTAAAACAGCCTTGCCAATACGTGCATGGTATGGCTAACATAATCTTGACATTACGTGCATGGTATAGCTAACACAGCCTTGTGATTACATGCATGGTATAGCTAACACAGCCTTGAGGTTACGTGCATGGTATAGCTAAAACAGCCTTGCCAATACGTGCATGGTATAGCTAACACAGCCTTGACATTACGTGCATGGTATAGCTAACACAGCCTTGACATTACATGCATGGTATAGCTAACACAGCCTTGACATTACATGCATAGTATATCTAAAAGAGCCTTAACATTGCGTACGTGGTATAGCTAACACAGCCTTGACATTACATGCATGGTATAGCTAACACAGCCTTGACATAACATGCATGGTATAGCTAACACAGCCTTGACATTACATGCATGGTATAGCTAACACAGCCTTGACATTACATGCATGGTATATCTAACAGAGCCTTGACATTGCGTGCGTGGTATAGCTAAAACAGCCTTGACATTACATGCGTGGTATATCTAAGAGAGCCTTAACATTGCGTGCGTGGTATAGCTAAAACAGCCTTGCCAATACGTGCATGGTATGGCTAACATAGTCTTGACATTACGTGCATGGTATAGCTAACACAGCCTTGTGATTACATGCATGGTATAGCTAACACAGCCTTGAGGTTACATGCATGGTATAGCTAAAACAGCCTTGCCAATACGTGCATGGTATAGCTAACACAGCCTTGTGATTACATGCATGGTATAGCTAACATAGCCTTAACATTACGTGCATGGTATAGCTAATACAGCCTTGCCATTACGTGCATGTATAGGTAACACAGCCTTGAGGTTACATGCATGGCATGGCTAACATAGCCGTTACATTACGGGCATGGTATAGCTAACACAGCCTTGTGATTACGGGCATGGTATAGCTAACACAGACTTGAGGTTACGTGCATGGTATAGCTAACACAGCCTTGTGATTACGGGCATGTATAGCTAACACAGCCTTGAGGTTACATGCATGGTATAGCTAACACAGCCTTGAGGTTACGTGCATGGTATAGCTAACACAGCCTTGTGATTACGGGCATGGTATAGCTAACACAGCCTTGACATTACATGCATGGTATAGCTAACACAGCCTTGACATTACATGCATGGTATAGCTAACACAGCCTTGACATTACATGCATGGTATAGCTAACACAGCCTTGACATTACATGCATGGTATATCTAAGAGAGCCTTAACATTGCGTGCGTGGTATAACTAAAACAGCCTTGACATTACATGCGTGGTATATCTAAGAGAGCCTTAACATTGCGTGCGTGGTATAGCTAAAACAGCCTTGCCAATACGTGCATGGTATGGCTAACATAGTCTTGACATTACGTGCATGGTATAGCTAACACAGCCTTGTGATTACATGCATGGTATAGCTAACACAGCCTTGAGGTTACATGCATGGTATAGCTAAAACAGCCTTGCCAATACGTGCATGGTATAGCTAACACAGCCTTGTGATTACATGCATGGTATAGCTAACATAGCCTTAACATTACGTGCATGGTATAGCTAATACAGCCTTGCCATTACGTGCATGTATAGGTAACACAGCCTTGAGGTTACATGCATGGCATGGCTAACATAGCCGTTACATTACGGGCATGGTATAGCTAACACAGCCTTGTGATTACGGGCATGGTATAGCTAACACAGACTTGAGGTTACGTGCATGGTATAGCTAACACAGCCTTGTGATTACGGGCATGTATAGCTAACACAGCCTTGAGGTTACATGCATGGTATAGCTAACACAGCCTTGAGGTTACGTGCATGGTATAGCTAACACAGCCTTGTGATTACGGGCATGGTATAGCTAACACAGCCTTGACATTACATGCATGGTATAGCTAACACAGCCTTGACATTACATGCATGGTATAGCTAACACAGCCTTGACATTACATGCATGGTATAGCTAACACAGCCTTGACATTACATGCATGGTATATCTAAGAGAGCCTTAACATTGCGTGCGTGGTATAACTAAAACAGCCTTGACATTACATGCGTGGTATATTTAAGAGAGCCTTAACATTGCGTGCGTGGTATAGCTAAAACAGCCTTGCCAATACGTGCATGGTATGGCTAACATAGTCTTGACATTACGTGCATGGTATAGCTAACACAGCCTTGTGATTACATGCATGGTATAGCTAACACAGCCTTGAGGTTACGTGCATGGTATAGCTAAAACAGCCTTGCCAATACGTGCATGGTATAGCTAACACAGCCTTGACATTACGTGCATGGTATAGCTAACACAGCCTTGACATTACATGCATGGTATAGCTAACACAGCCTTGACATTACATGCATAGTATATCTAAGAGAGCCTTAACATTGCGTACGTGGTATAGCTAACACAGCCTTGACATTACATGCATGGTATAGCTAACACAGCCTTGACATTACATGCATGGTATAGCTAACACAGCCTTGACATTACATGCATGGTATATCTAAGAGAGCCTTAACATTGCGTGCGTGGTATAGCTAAAACAGCCTTGACATTACATGCGTGGTATATCTAAGAGAGCCTTAAAATTGCGTGCGTGGTATAGCTAAAACAGCCTTGCCAATACGTGCATGGTATGGCTAACATAGTCTTGACATTACGTGCATGGTATAGCTAACACAGCCTTGTGATTACATGCATGGTATAGCTAACACAGCCTTGAGGTTACGTGCATGGTATAGCTAAAACAGCCTTGCCAATACGTGCATGGTATAGCTAACACAGCCTTGACATTACGTGCATGGTATAGCTAACACAGCCTTGACATTACATGCATGGTATAGCTAACACAGCCTTGACATTACATGCATAGTATATCTAAAAGAGCCTTAACATTGCGTACGTGGTATAGCTAACACAGCCTTGACATTACATGCATGGTATAGCTAACACAGCCTTGACATAACATGCATGGTATAGCTAACACAGCCTTGACATTACATGCATGGTATAGCTAACACAGCCTTGACATTACATGCATGGTATATCTAACAGAGCCTTGACATTGCGTGCGTGGTATAGCTAAAACAGCCTTGACATTACATGCGTGGTATATCTAAGAGAGCCTTAACATTGCGTGCGTGGTATAGCTAAAACAGCCTTGCCAATACGTGCATGGTATGGCTAACATAGTCTTGACATTACGTGCATGGTATAGCTAACACAGCCTTGTGATTACATGCATGGTATAGCTAACACAGCCTTGAGGTTACATGCATGGTATAGCTAAAACAGCCTTGCCAATACGTGCATGGTATAGCTAACACAGCCTTGTGATTACATGCATGGTATAGCTAACATAGCCTTAACATTACGTGCATGGTATAGCTAATACAGCCTTGCCATTACGTGCATGTATAGGTAACACAGCCTTGAGGTTACATGCATGGCATGGCTAACATAGCCGTTACATTACGGGCATGGTATAGCTAACACAGCCTTGTGATTACGGGCATGGTATAGCTAACACAGACTTGAGGTTACGTGCATGGTATAGCTAACACAGCCTTGTGATTACGGGCATGTATAGCTAACACAGCCTTGAGGTTACATGCATGTTATAGCTAACACAGCCTTGAGGTTACGTGCATGGTATAGCTAACACAGCCTTGTGATTACGGGCATGGTATAGCTAACACAGCCTTGACATTACATGCATGGTATAGCTAACACAGCCTTGACATTACATGCATGGTATAGCTAACACAGCCTTGACATTACATGCATGGTATAGCTAACACAGCCTTGACATTACATGCATGGTATATCTAAGAGAGCCTTAACATTGCGTGCGTGGTATAACTAAAACAGCCTTGACATTACATGCGTGGTATATCTAAGAGAGCCTTAACATTGCGTGCGTGGTATAGCTAAAACAGCCTTGCCAATACGTGCATGGTATGGCTAACATAGTCTTGACATTACGTGCATGGTATAGCTAACACAGCCTTGTGATTACATGCATGGTATAGCTAACACAGCCTTGAGGTTACGTGCATGGTATAGCTAAAACAGCCTTGCCAATACGTGCATGGTATAGCTAACACAGCCTTGACATTACGTGCATGGTATAGCTAACACAGCCTTGACATTACATGCATGGTATAGCTAACACAGCCTTGACATTACATGCATGGTATATCTAACAGAGCCTTAACATTGCATGCGTGGTATAGCTAAAACAGCCTTGACATTACATGCGTGTTGTATCTAAGAGAGCCTTAACATTGCGTGCGTGGTATAGCTAAAACAGCCTTGCCAATACGTGCATGGTATGGCTAACATAGTCTTGACATTACGTGCATGGTATAGCTAACACAGCCTTGTGATTACATGCATGGTATAGCTAACACAGCCTTGACATTACATGCATGGTATAGCTAACACAGCCTTGACATTACATGCATGGTATATCTAACAGAGCCTTAACATTGCGTGCGTGGTATAGCTAAAACAGCCTTGACATTACATGCGTGGTATATCTAAGAGAGCCTTAACATTGCGTGCGTGGTATAGCTAAAACAGCCTTGCCAATACGTGCATGGTATGGCTAACATAGTCTTGACATTACGTGCATGGTATAGCTAACACAGCCTTGTGATTACATGCATGGTATAGCTAACACAGCCTTGAGGTTACGTGCATGGTATAGCTAAAACAGCCTTGCCAATACGTGCATGGTATAGCTAACACAGCCTTGTGATTACATGCATGGTATAGCTAACATAGCCTTAACATTACGTGCATGGTATAGCTAATACAGCCTTGCCATTACGTGCATGTATAGGTAACACAGCCTTGAGGTTACATGCATGGTATGGCTAACATAGCCGTTACATTACGGGCATGGTATAGCTAACACAGCCTTGTGATTACGGGCATGGTATAGCTAACACAGACTTGAGGTTACGTGCATGGTATAGCTAACACAGCCTTGTGATTACGGGCATGTATAGCTAACACAGCCTTGAGGTTACATGCATGGTATAGCTAACACAGCCTTGAGGTTACGTGCATGGTATAGCTAACACAGCCTTGTGATTACGGGCATGGTATAGCTAACACAGCCTTGACATTACATGCATGGTATAGCTAACACAGCCTTGACATTACATGCATGGTATAGCTAACACAGCCTTGAAATTACATGCATGGTATAGCTAAGAGAGCCTTAACATTGCGTGCGTGGTATAGCTAAAACAGCCTTGACATTACATGCGTGGTATATCTAAGAGAGCCTTAACATTGCGTGCGTGGTATAGCTAAAACAGCCTTGCCAATACGTGCATGGTATGGCTAACATAGTCTTGACATTACGTGCATGGTATAGCTAACACAGCCTTGTGATTACATGCATGGTATAGCTAACACAGCCTTGAGGTTACGTGCATGGTATAGCTAAAACAGCCTTGCCAATACGTGCATGGTATAGCTAACACAGCCTTGACATTACGTGCATGGTATAGCTAACACAGCCTTGACATTACATGCATGGTATAGCTAACACAGCCTTGACATTACATGCATAGTATATCTAAGAGAGCCTTAACATTGCGTACGTGGTATAGCTAACACAGCCTTGACATTACATGCATGGTATAGCTAACACAGCCTTGACATTACATGCATGGTATAGCTAACACAGCCTTGACATTACATGCATGGTATAGCTAACACAGCCTTGACATTACATGCATGGTATATCTAACAGAGCCTTAACATTGCGTGCGTGGTATAGCTAAAACAGCCTTGACATTACATGCGTGGTATATCTAAGAGAGCCTTAACATTGCGTGCGTGGTATAGCTAAAACAGCCTTGCCAATACGTGCATGGTATGGCTAACATAGTCTTGACATTACGTGCATGGTATAGCTAACACAGCCTTGTGATTACATGCATGGTATAGCTAACACAGCCTTGAGGTTACGTGCATGGTATAGCTAAAACAGCCTTGCCAATACGTGCATGGTATAGCTAACACAGCCTTGTGATTACATGCATGGTATAGCTAACATAGCCTTAACATTACGTGCATGGTATAGCTAATACAGCCTTGCCATTACATGCATGTATATGTAACACAGCCTTGAGGTTACATGCATGGTATGGCTAACATAGCCGTTACATTACGGGCATGGTATAGCTAACACAGCCTTGTGATTACGGGCATGGTATAGCTAACACAGACTTGAGGTTACGTGCATGGTATAGCTAACACAGCCTTGTGATCACGGGCATGTATAGCTAACACAGCCTTGAGGTTACATGCATGGTATAGCTAACACAGCCTTGAGGTTACGTGCATGGTATAGCTAACACAGCCTTGTGATTACGGGCATGGTATAGCTAACACAGCCTTGAGGTTACGTGCATGGTATAGCTAACACAGCCTTGACTTTGTGTGCATGATATAGCAAGCACAGTCTTGACATTGCGTGCATGGTATAACTGACACAGCCTTGACATTGCGTGCATAGTATGGCTAACACAGCCTTGGCAATGCGTGCATGGTATAGCAAACACAGCATTGAAGTTACATGCATGGTATAGCTAACATAGCCTTGACATCACGGGCATGGTATAGCCTTGTGAGTATGTGCATGGTATAGCTACCACAGCCTCTATTCCCATTATCATTGTTTTTGGTTCATGATATGGTTCGAGTCTGTGTATGTTATGCAATTGGTACTATGCTATGTTTTCTTGCTTTGACGCATCATCAATATTTGCCAATCAGCATAGCTAATATATAATGATTGACATGAATTCACATTTCCTACATTGACGTCACTACGACGGAATTTTCCCCCAAATCAATGCCCAGAGCGCGTCCATTGGCTTTAACACTAATTTGACTGGGTGCTGCCTATGCCTATGGCAGCAACAGCGCCCAGTCAAAATAGTTTCAAAAATATTCAACAGCAAGTTTATTAAATAGCAAAGACATACAATTCGTACAACAACTCTTAGTATGTCATTAATTAAGTGTCCGTGACAAACTTAGCTAGGTCATTCACGTAATAGATTATGACGTCATCTTACCCGTCACATAGTTGATTATGACATCATATTATTGAAGGATAAACTCGAATCCCCCATAACTATATCACGACTAAAGAGACACCGTTCATTAAACAGTTCCGTTGATAAGCGAAAATCACAATATTAACGAAGACATACATCATTGAAAATTGCAGACATTTCGGTAAACATTTCTCTTGTCTTTTTTGTATTTTTACAAAATTATTACCCGAATTAATTGTATGTTTAAACACACAATTCACCTTTCCAGAGTACCCACCCATCATATGACGTCATAATGAACTGCGTGGTGTGTACAATGACATCATAATGAATGATGTCGATAAGTACGTCACGAACGCATATTTGATGACGGTCTATGGGCTGTTGTACAAATTGTTTGCTTTTCCTATTTAATAAATATTCTCTTGAATATTTTGAAACTAATTTGACTGAGCGCTGTTGCTGCCTATGGCAGCAACATCACCCAGTCTAATTAGTTACAAAATATTCAACAGCTTCCCTTTATAGTTTTCAGGAAATTGATAGCTAGGGCATCGGGGATCGATCAATCTAAACACGGCGAGGTGTGGGTGGAGCTTAGATAGTGATGGGCGGGGCATAGCTAAAAATGGAAAGGTCCATTCTACATAGTTTAAGGAATTCAAACGGACCTTACTCTGTATTTCAGTTATTTACTATCTTCTAATAACCTTTTTGCGCCTGTTTGTAACTTATACAGTGGAGTGTTTGGCTGGCGCCCTCTGGTGGCAGGACTTGGCAACAATAGCTGTAGAAGTTGGTTTCTCAGCGCCGCGACTCGTGACAGGCAGAGAATTTGGCGTAGAAAGAGAAGACTTCAAAAAGGTTCTTGGTAAACGTTCGCATGCAAACTTGTTAACCCGAATTTGTTGATTTTAATGTGTAGCATGCTGTTGCAAATTAAGAAGCGCTATCTATTTTGGGATTATATTGACGCTGTCTCGCGATGACACGCACCTGGGATATGTACTTTTATTTACGTATTTAGCTCTGCAGCAACCACACACCAACTATAGAATTATCACACCATTTATATCTGTACTACAAAAGACAAATAACATTGCAAAGTGTACAAATTGTCTTGGACGAATTTACAATTTAATAAACATTATGTAGAATATTTCGAAAATAATCTTACTCCCAGCTGTTGCTACTCAGTAAGATTAGTTTCAAATTATTCAACAGCTTACCTGTACACAGCTTACCTGTACATAGATTACTTGTACACAGATTACCTGTACACAGCTTACCTGTACACAGCTTACCTGTACACAGCTTACCTGTACACAGCTTACTTGTACATAGATTCCTTGTACACAGATTACCTGTACACAGCTTACATGTACACAGCTTACCTGTACATAGATTACCTGTACACAGCTTACCTGTATACCGATTACCTGAACACCGATTACCTGTACACAGATTACCTGCATAGTTACCTTGATATTTTGATCTCGGACTTCATGTTTCAGTTTCAAATTGATACTGACACCAACTAAAAGGTGGAGGAGCTTAGCTAGAAATAGGCGGGCATAGCTAGAAATAGGCGGGGTATAGCTAGAAATAAGCGGGGCTTAGCTAGACATGGCTCATCATATTAGACCATTCGTATATTGTAAATTTCCAGTTTATCCATCCATCATATGACGTCATAATCAACTACGAGATGTGTAGGATGACGTTATAATCAACGATGTCATGAATGACATAGATAAGTTCGTCACAAATGCATAATTGGTGAGGGGCGAAGCGTTGTTGTACGAATTGTATGTCTACTATTTAATAAACATGTTGTTGACTATATTGAAACTAATTTGACTTGGCCCTGTTGCTGCCATAGGCAGCATTTGGCAGCAATAGCACCCAGTCAAATTGGTTTCAAAATATTCAACAGCTTACCTGCATTGTTTTCTGGAATTTGACAGTTCAGGGATCGATCGATCCCAACACAATCGAGGTGTGGGTGGGGCTTAGCTAGAGATGGGCAGGGCATAGCTAAAAGTGCAGAGGTCTATTGTGTATTTCATTTCAGGAGATGCTCGCTTTGCATCGGTGACGTATCGTTTATTCAAGTTACCGGTGGAGAGGAAGCCCGCCTGTCAGGTTGTTTATAATGGTGGTGTTCGATGGCACGAGAAAGAACTGAAATTTGACTATAAGCATTCATTCAAGGTTGGTGATCAATCAAGACAGCAATATCAGCGTAATCATGTATGTTGTTAGGAAGAAGCAGTCGAAATTCCCAAGGTATCTGACCGTAGTCTTAATCTGTCAGATGGATACAGTGCCGGGCGTTGTGGCGATGTGAAAGAGGTATCTGGGGGAGCTCGACTCGTCCCCACCCCCACTCACCCCCAAGAAAAAATATTGGTAATAAAAAATGTGTATACAAGATATATTCATTTATTACCCAAGCGTCCAGCGAATCACGTCTTCAAGCATTTATTTATTATAGTTGTGAGGAGCCAGACAACAGAACCCTTGAAACATATGTGAGGTTATATAATGTGCATATTTTCCATTTGATGAAGTGGTAATTATTTGATACGAAAAATGTTCTGATCCATCTATTATACTGGAAGACATAGGATGTGGACATATCTAAGGAAACACTGAAACTATCATCTCAAATTGTTCCATATAGAACCATAACAGCTAAGTAATTTCCAAAATTCATAATAAAATATGTCAAGAATTGACGGAGCTACATGGTACTGATGCATCATGGTAACTGTGGTAAAGTCCATGATTTTAGCTTTATCAGCTAGTTTAACTCATGAATGAGTATATTAGATCCAAAAAATTAGAATATTTGCGTGTTGAATGTCCATTTGCAGGCTGAGAGGAGACTAATTTGGAAATATTACCACTGGTATGACTGGCTCGATTATCGAGCCATGCAGTCATTCCAGTGGTAAATTCTCAAATACCTTAACGCCACTGCAGATGCCGGTTTTTGCTGTCTTCGGTATGAAAGGGTTAAAAGTTGTGTAAATTGTCTGCTTTCTGTGCATTCCGCCACATGATCATGAATTTTACCCGTGCCAACAGCAGTGAATGTATTCATCGGGATCGGGATCGCGATCCTGGGATCGGGACCATCATTTTTGGAAATATTTATAGGGTATTTTTGAAAGCATAATTGTACCATGCTTAGGAAGATATGTCATATTTGGAAATACAAAGAAAATGTGTTGCTGATTGAATAATATGCAATTTGATTGAATAATATATACCTTGATCCAAAAATGTTTGAATATGGCTTGCTGACATATATATTGTCTAAATTTGCTATTTTTATGGAGAAAATTAAAAAATATATAATTTTTGCAACCAAAAGATCATAGTTATGTTAGGAAATACAAGAGGCGGCCTTTGAGAGAATCTGATTTTCATGATTTTTCAGGTGACCGTGACACCTCACCGCTCCCCACACACTATCGGTTAAGTCCATGTAATTTTAACGTAACAGCGAGCATGGAATGCCACCCAAACAAATGCCCCACAGAGAACCTGGCTGCATATTCTTATTATTTCTATCTAGTAAACGGTAGCAGCACCTTGCGGTCTAATGGGCATTTTCAGTTTTAGTTATCGCCAATCTATCTTTAGCTAAGCTCCACCCACACCTCGCTAGTGTTGGGATCAATCCATGAATTCCCGGACTATCGATTTGCAGAAACTTATACAGGTAAGCTGCTGGATATTTTGAAACTAATTTGACTGGGTGCTGTTGCTGCATATGGCTATATATGGCAGTAACAGCACCCGGTCAAAACAGTTTCAAAATATTCAACAGCGTCTTTATTAAACAGTAAAGACATACAATTCGTACAACAACGTTTAGCCCATTGCCAATTATGCGTGCATGGCGCACTTATCTACGTCATTCATGACGTCATTGATTATGCCGTCATCATATGCGACACGTAGTTGATTATGACGTCATATAATGGATGCATAAACTGGATAGGTGGTCCAATGTGTTCACATTCATCAGTATGAATCAGACATAAATGCTTTCACCGGATAAAGAAACTACCTTAGTATAAACAAGGGGAGCTAATACTGGTATCAATAAGAGTATAGGAGTGAGTTATCTTTATTGGCAGATCATTCATGTGTGTGTCGCATCATCATCACTCTATATGGGCATCTTGTTTATGCATGGCATTGTAAGGCTGGATTCTCGTATTCTGCTCATCAGTAGTTGAATGCTGGGAATGAAAGTCTATATGAATAATTACATATATCAGACAATAATGCATGATAACCGCTCTTCTGTCACCAGTTCCTGAGAGCGCTCAGACAATAATGCATGATAACCTCTCTTCTGTCACCAGTTCCTGAAAGTGCCCAGACAATAATACATGATAACCGCTCTTCTGTCACCAGTTCCTGAAAGTTCCCAGACAATAATACATGATAACCGCTCGTCTGCCAACAGTTCCTGAGAGCGCTCAGACAATAATGCATGATAACCTCTCTTCTGTCACCGGTTCCTGAAAGCACTCAGACAATAATGCATGACAACTGCTCTTCTGTTACCAGTTACTGAAAGCGCTCAGACAATAATACATGATAACCTCTCTTCTGTCACCAGTTCCTGAAAGTGCCCAGACAATAATACATGATAACCGCTCTTCTGCCAACAGTTCCTGAGAGCGCTCAGACAATAATGCATGATAACCTCTCTTCTGTCACCAGTTCCTGAAAGCGCTCAGACAATAATGCATGATGACCACTCTTCTGCCAACAGTTCCTGAAAGCGCTCAGACAATAATGCATGATAACCACTCTTCTGTCAACAGTTCCTGAAAGCGCTCAGACAATAATACATGATAACTGCTCTTCTGTCACCGGCTCCTGAAAGCGCTCAGACAATAATACATGGTAACCACTCTTCTGCCAACAGTTCCTGAAAGCGCTCAGACAATAATGCATGATAACCACTCTTCTGCCAACAGTTCCTGAAAGCGCTCAGACAATGATGCATGATAACCACTCTTCTGTCACCAGTTCCTGAAAGCGCTCAGACAATAATACATGATAACCACTCTTCTGCCAACAGTTCCTGAAAGCGCTCAGACAATAATACATGATAACTGCTCTTCTGTCACAGGCTCCTGAAAGCGCTCAGACAATAATACATGGTAACCGCTCTTCTGCCAACAGTTCCTGAAAGCGCTCAGACAATAATGCATGATAACCACTCTTCTGCCAACAGTTCCTGAAAGCGCTCAGACAATGATGCATGATAACCACTCTTCTCTCACCAGTTCCTGAAAGCGCTCAGACAATAATACATGATAACCACTCTTCTGCCAACAGTTTCTGAAAGCGCTCAGACAATAATACATGATAACCACTCTTCTGTCAACAGTTCCTAAAATCGCTCAGACAATAATGCATGATAACCATTCTTCTGCCAACAGTTCCTGAAAGCGCTCAGACAATAATGCATGATAACCTCTCTTCTGCCAACAGTTCCCGAAAGCACTCAGACAATAATGCATGATAACCGCTCTTCTGTTACCAGTTCCTGAAAGCGCTCGGACAATAATACATGATAACCTCTCTTCTGTCACCAGTTCCTGAAAGCGCTCAGACAATAATACATGATAACCTCTCTTCTGTCACCAGTTACTGAAAGCGCTCGGACAATAATACATGATAACCTCTCTTCTGTCACCAGTTCCTGAAAGTGCCCAGACAATAATACATGATAACCGCTCTTCTGCCAACAGTTCCTGAGAGCGCTCAGACAATAATGCATGATAACCTCTCTTCTGATCCCAGTTCCAGAAAGCGCTCAGACAATAATGCATGATAACCACTCTTCTGCCAACAGTTCCTGAAAGCGCTCAGACAATAATGCATGATAACCACTCTTCTGTCAACAGTTCCTGAAAGCGCTCAGACAATAATACATGATAACTGCTCTTCTGTCACCGGCTCCTGAAAGCGCTCAGACAATAATACATGGTAACCACTCTTCTGCCAACAGTTCCTGAAAGCGCTCAGACAATAATGCATGATAACCACTCTTCTGCCAACAGTTCCTGAAAGCGCTCAGACAATAATGCATGATAACCTCTCTTCTGTCACCAGTTCCTGAAAGTGCCCAGACAATAATACATGATAACCGCTCTTCTGTCACCAGTTCCTGAAAGGTCCCAGACAATAATACATGATAACCGCTCTTCTGCCAACAGTTCCTGAAAGCGCTCAGACAATAATGCATGATAACCACTCTTCTGTCAACAGTTCCTGAAAGCGCTCAGACAATAATACATGATAACTGCTCTTCTGTCACCGGCTCCTGAAAGCGCTCAGACAATAATACATGGTAACCACTCTTCTGCCAACAGTTCCTGAAAGCGCTCAGACAATAATGCATGATAACCACTCTTCTGCCAACAGTTCCTGAAAGCGCTCAGACAATGATGCATGATAACCACTCTTCTGTCACCAGTTCCTGAAAGCGCTCAGACAATAATACATGATAACCACTCTTCTGTCAACAGTTCCTGAAAGCGCTCAGACAATAATACATGATAACTGCTCTTCTGTCACCGGCTCCTGAAAGCGCTCAGACAATAATACATGGTAACCGCTCTTCTGCCAACAGTTCCTGAAAGCGCTCAGACAATAATGCATGATAACCACTCTTCTGCCAACAGTTCCTGAAAGCGCTCAGACAATGATGCATGATAACCACTCTTCTCTCACCAGTTCCTGAAAGCGCTCAGACAATAATACATGATAACCACTCTTCTGCCAACAGTTTCTGAAAGCGCTCAGACAATAATACATGATAACCACTCTTCTGTCAACAGTTCCTAAAATCGCTCAGACAATAATGCATGATAACCATTCTTCTGCCAACAGTTCCTGAAAGCGCTCAGACAATAATGCATGATAACCTCTCTTCTGCCAACAGTTCCCGAAAGCACTCAGACAATAATGCATGATAACCGCTCTTCTGTTACCAGTTCCTGAAAGCGCTCGGACAATAATACATGATAACCTCTCTTCTGTCACCAGTTCCTGAAAGCGCTCAGACAATAATACATGATAACCTCTCTTCTGTCACCAGTTACTGAAAGCGCTCGGACAATAATACATGATAACCTCTCTTCTGTCACCAGTTCCTGAAAGTGCCCAGACAATAATACATGATAACCGCTCTTCTGCCAACAGTTCCTGAGAGCGCTCATACAATAATGCATGATAACCTCTCTTCTGATCCCAGTTCCAGAAAGCGCTCAGACAATAATGCATGATAACCACTCTTCTGCCAACAGTTCCTGAAAGCGCTCAGACAATAATGCATGATAACCACTCTTCTGTCAACAGTTCCTGAAAGCGCTCAGACAATAATACATGATAACTGCTCTTCTGTCACCGGCTCCTGAAAGCGCTCAGACAATAATACATGGTAACCACTCTTCTGCCAACAGTTCCTGAAAGCGCTCAGACAATAATGCATGATAACCACTCTTCTGCCAACAGTTCCTGAAAGCGCTCAGACAATAATGCATGATAACCTCTCTTCTGTCACCAGTTCCTGAAAGTGCCCAGACAATAATACATGATAACCGCTCTTCTGTCACCAGTTCCTGAAAGGTCCCAGACAATAATACATGATAACCGCTCTTCTGCCAACAGTTCCTGAGAGCGCTCAGACAATAATGCATGATAACCTCTCTTCTGTCACCGGTTCCTGAAAGCACTCAGACAATAATGCATGACAACTGCTCTTCTGTTACCAGTTACTGAAAGCGCTCAGACAATAATACATGATAACCTCTCTTCTGTCACCAGTTCCTGAAAGTGCCCAGACAATAATACATGATAACCGCTCTTCTGCCAACAGTTCCTGAGAGCGCTCAGACAATGATGCATGATAACCACTCTTCTGTCACCAGTTCCTGAAAGTGCTCAGACAATAATACATGATAACCACTCTTCTGCCAACAGTTCCTGAAAGCGCTCAGACAATAATGCATGATAACCACTCTTCTGTCAACAGTTCCTGAAAGCGCTCAGACAATAATACATGATAACTGCTCTTCTGTCACCGGCTCCTGAAAGCGCTCAGACAATAATACATGGTAACCACTCTTCTGCCAACAGTTCCTGAAAGCGTTCAGACAATAATGCATGATAACCACTCTTCTGCCAACAGTTCCTGAAAGTGCTCAGACAATGATGCATGATAACCACTCTTCTGTCACCAGTTCCTGAAGTCGCTCAGACAATAATAAATGATAACCACTCTTCTGCCAACAGTTCCTGAAAGCGCTCAGACAATAATACATGATAACTGCTCTTCTGTCACCGGCTCCTGAAAGCGCTCAGACAATAATACATGGTAACCGCTCTTCTGCCAACAGTTCCTGTAAGCGCTCAGACAATAATGCATGATAACCACTCTTCTGCCAACAGTTCCTGAAAGCGCTCAGACAATGATGCATGATAACCACTCTTCTCTCACCAGTTCCTGAAAGCGCTCAGACAATAATACATGATAACCACTCTTCTTCCAACAGTTTCTGAAAGCGCTCAGACAATAATACATGATAACCACTCTTCTGTCAACAGTTCCTAAAATCGCTCAGACAATAATGCATGATAACCATTCTTCTGCCAACAGTTCCTGAAAGCGCTCAGACAATAATGCATGATAACCTCTCTACTGCCAACAGTTCCCGAAAGCACTCAGACAATAATGCATGATAACCGCTCTTCTGTTACCAGTTCCTGAAAGCGCTCGGACAATAATACATGATAACCTCTCTTCTGTCACCAGTTCCTGAAAGCGCTCAGACAATAATACATGATAACCTCTCTTCTGTCACCAGTTACTGAAAGCGCTCGGACAATAATACATGATAACCTCTCTTCTGTCACCAGTTCCTGAAAGTGCCCAGACAATAATACATGATAACCGCTCTTCTGCCAACAGTTCCTGAGAGCGCTCAGACAATAATGCATGATAACCTCTCTTCTGATCCCAGTTCCAGAAAGTGCTCAGACAATAATGCATGATAACCACTCTTCTGCCAACAGTTCCTGAAAGCGCTCAGACAATAATGCATGATAACCACTCTTCTGCCAACAGTTCCTGAAAGCGCTCAGACAATAATACATGATAACTGCTCTTCTGTCACCGGCTCCTGAAAGCGCTCAGACAATAATACATGGTAACCGCTCTTCTGCCAACAGTTCCTGAAAGCGCTCAGACAATAATGCATGATAACCACTCTTCTGCCAACAGTTCCTGAAAGCGCTCAGACAATGATGCATGATAACCACTCTTCTCTCACCAGTTCCTGAAAGCGCTCAGACAATAATACATGATAACCACTCTTCTGCCAACAGTTTCTGAAAGCGCTCAGACAATAATACATGATAACCACTCTTCTGTCAACAGTTCCTAAAATCGCTCAGACAATAATGCATGATAACCATTCTTCTGCCAACAGTTCCTGAAAGCGCTCAGACAATAATGCATGATAACCTCTCTTCTGCCAACAGTTCCCGAAAGCACTCAGACAATAATGCATGATAACCGCTCTTCTGTTACCAGTTCCTGAAAGCGCTCGGACAATAATACATGATAACCTCTCTTCTGTCACCAGTTCCTGAAAGCGCTCAGACAATAATACATGATAACCTCTCTTCTGTCACCAGTTACTGAAAGCGCTCGGACAATAATACATGATAACCTCTCTTCTGTCACCAGTTCCTGAAAGTGCCCAGACAATAATACATGATAACCGCTCTTCTGCCAACAGTTCCTGAGAGCGCTCAGACAATAATGCATGATAACCTCTCTTCTGATCCCAGTTCCAGAAAGCGCTCAGACAATAATGCATGATAACCACTCTTCTGCCAACAGTTCCTGAAAGCGCTCAGACAATAATGCATGATAACCACTCTTCTGTCAACAGTTCCTGAAAGCGCTCAGACAATAATACATGATAACTGCTCTTCTGTCACCGGCTCCTGAAAGCGCTCAGACAATAATACATGGTAACCACTCTTCTGCCAACAGTTCCTGAAAGCGCTCAGACAATAATGCATGACAACTGCTCTTCTGTTACCAGTTACTGAAAGCGCTCAGACAATAATACATGATAACCTCTCTTCTGTCACCAGTTCCTGAAAGTGCCCAGACAATAATACATGATAACCGCTCTTCTGCCAACAGTTCCTGAGAGCGCTCAGACAATAATGCATGATAACCTCTCTTCTGTCACCAGTTCCTGAAAGCGCTCAGACAATAATGCATGATGACCACTCTTCTGCCAACAGTTCCTGAAAGCACTCAGACAATAATGCATGATAACCACTCTTCTGTCAACAGTTCCTGAAAGCGCTCAGACAATAATACATGATAACTGCTCTTCTGTCACCGGCTCCTGAAAGCGCTCAGACAATAATACATGGTAACCACTCTTCTGCCAACAGTTCCTGAAAGCGCTCAGACAATAATGCATGATAACCACTCTTCTGCCAACAGTTCCTGAAAGCGCTCAGACAATGATGCATGATAACCACTCTTCTGTCACCAGTTCCTGAAAGCGCTCAGACAATAATACATGATAACCACTCTTCTGCCAACAGTTCCTGAAAGCGCTCAGACAATAATACATGATAACTGCTCTTCTGTCACAGGCTCCTGAAAGCGCTCAGACAATAATACATGGTAACCGCTCTTCTGCCAACAGTTCCTGAAAGCGCTCAGACAATAATGCATGATAACCACTCTTCTGCCAACAGTTCCTGAAAGCGCTCAGACAATGATGCATGATAACCACTCTTCTCTCACCAGTTCCTGAAAGCGCTCAGACAATAATACATGATAACCACTCTTCTGCCAACAGTTTCTGAAAGCGCTCAGACAATAATACATGATAACCACTCTTCTGTCAACAGTTCCTAAAATCGCTCAGACAATAATGCATGATAACCATTCTTCTGCCAACAGTTCCTGAAAGCGCTCAGACAATAATGCATGATAACCTCTCTTCTGCCAACAGTTCCCGAAAGCACTCAGACAATAATGCATGATAACCGCTCTTCTGTTACCAGTTCCTGAAAGCGCTCGGACAATAATACATGATAACCTCTCTTCTGTCACCAGTTCCTGAAAGCGCTCAGACAATAATACATGATAACCTCTCTTCTGTCACCAGTTACTGAAAGCGCTCGGACAATAATACATGATAACCTCTCTTCTGTCACCAGTTCCTGAAAGTGCCCAGACAATAATACATGATAACCGCTCTTCTGCCAACAGTTCCTGAGAGCGCTCAGACAATAATGCATGATAACCTCTCTTCTGATCCCAGTTCCAGAAAGCGCTCAGACAATAATGCATGATAACCACTCTTCTGCCAACAGTTCCTGAAAGCGCTCAGACAATAATGCATGATAACCACTCTTCTGTCAACAGTTCCTGAAAGCGCTCAGACAATAATACATGATAACTGCTCTTCTGTCACCGGCTCCTGAAAGCGCTCAGACAATAATACATGGTAACCACTCTTCTGCCAACAGTTCCTGAAAGCGCTCAGACAATAATGCATGATAACCACTCTTCTGCCAACAGTTCCTGAAAGCGCTCAGACAATAATGCATGATAACCTCTCTTCTGTCACCAGTTCCTGAAAGTGCCCAGACAATAATACATGATAACCGCTCTTCTGTCACCAGTTCCTGAAAGGTCCCAGACAATAATACATGATAACCGCTCTTCTGCCAACAGTTCCTGAAAGCGCTCAGACAATAATGCATGATAACCACTCTTCTGTCAACAGTTCCTGAAAGCGCTCAGACAATAATACATGATAACTGCTCTTCTGTCACCGGCTCCTGAAAGCGCTCAGACAATAATACATGGTAACCACTCTTCTGCCAACAGTTCCTGAAAGCGCTCAGACAATAATGCATGATAACCACTCTTCTGCCAACAGTTCCTGAAAGCGCTCAGACAATGATGCATGATAACCACTCTTCTGTCACCAGTTCCTGAAAGCGCTCAGACAATAATACATGATAACCACTCTTCTGTCAACAGTTCCTGAAAGCGCTCAGACAATAATACATGATAACTGCTCTTCTGTCACCGGCTCCTGAAAGCGCTCAGACAATAATACATGGTAACCGCTCTTCTGCCAACAGTTCCTGAAAGCGCTCAGACAATAATGCATGATAACCACTCTTCTGCCAACAGTTCCTGAAAGCGCTCAGACAATGATGCATGATAACCACTCTTCTCTCACCAGTTCCTGAAAGCGCTCAGACAATAATACATGATAACCACTCTTCTGCCAACAGTTTCTGAAAGCGCTCAGACAATAATACATGATAACCACTCTTCTGTCAACAGTTCCTAAAATCGCTCAGACAATAATGCATGATAACCATTCTTCTGCCAACAGTTCCTGAAAGCGCTCAGACAATAATGCATGATAACCTCTCTTCTGCCAACAGTTCCCGAAAGCACTCAGACAATAATGCATGATAACCGCTCTTCTGTTACCAGTTCCTGAAAGCGCTCGGACAATAATACATGATAACCTCTCTTCTGTCACCAGTTCCTGAAAGCGCTCAGACAATAATACATGATAACCTCTCTTCTGTCACCAGTTACTGAAAGCGCTCGGACAATAATACATGATAACCTCTCTTCTGTCACCAGTTCCTGAAAGTGCCCAGACAATAATACATGATAACCGCTCTTCTGCCAACAGTTCCTGAGAGCGCTCAGACAATAATGCATGATAACCTCTCTTCTGATCCCAGTTCCAGAAAGCGCTCAGACAATAATGCATGATAACCACTCTTCTGCCAACAGTTCCTGAAAGCGCTCAGACAATAATGCATGATAACCACTCTTCTGTCAACAGTTCCTGAAAGCGCTCAGACAATAATACATGATAACTGCTCTTCTGTCACCGGCTCCTGAAAGCGCTCAGACAATAATACATGGTAACCACTCTTCTGCCAACAGTTCCTGAAAGCGCTCAGACAATAATGCATGATAACCACTCTTCTGCCAACAGTTCCTGAAAGCGCTCAGACAATAATGCATGATAACCTCTCTTCTGTCACCAGTTCCTGAAAGTGCCCAGACAATAATACATGATAACCGCTCTTCTGTCACCAGTTCCTGAAAGGTCCCAGACAATAATACATGATAACCGCTCTTCTGCCAACAGTTCCTGAGAGCGCTCAGACAATAATGCATGATAACCTCTCTTCTGTCACCGGTTCCTGAAAGCACTCAGACAATAATGCATGACAACTGCTCTTCTGTTACCAGTTACTGAAAGCGCTCAGACAATAATACATGATAACCTCTCTTCTGTCACCAGTTCCTGAAAGTGCCCAGACAATAATACATGATAACCGCTCTTCTGCCAACAGTTCCTGAGAGCGCTCAGACAATGATGCATGATAACCACTCTTCTGTCACCAGTTCCTGAAAGCGCTCAGACAATAATACATGATAACCACTCTTCTGCCAACAGTTCCTGAAAGCGCTCAGACAATAATGCATGATAACCACTCTTCTGTCAACAGTTCCTGAAAGCGCTCAGACAATAATACATGATAACTGCTCTTCTGTCACCGGCTCCTGAAAGCGCTCAGACAATAATACATGGTAACCACTCTTCTGCCAACAGTTCCTGAAAGCGTTCAGACAATAATGCATGATAACCACTCTTCTGCCAACAGTTCCTGAAAGTGCTCAGACAATGATGCATGATAACCACTCTTCTGTCACCAGTTCCTGAAGGCGCTCAGACAATAATAAATGATAACCACTCTTCTGCCAACAGTTCCTGAAAGCGCTCAGACAATAATACATGATAACTGCTCTTCTGTCACCGGCTCCTGAAAGCGCTCAGACAATAATACATGGTAACCGCTCTTCTGCCAACAGTTCCTGAAAGCGCTCAGACAATAATGCATGATAACCACTCTTCTGCCAACAGTTCCTGAAAGCGCTCAGACAATGATGCATGATAACCACTCTTCTCTCACCAGTTCCTGAAAGCGCTCAGACAATAATACATGATAACCACTCTTCTTCCAACAGTTTCTGAAAGCGCTCAGACAATAATACATGATAACCACTCTTCTGTCAACAGTTCCTAAAATCGCTCAGACAAAAATGCATGATAACCATTCTTCTGCCAACAGTTCCTGAAAGCGCTCAGACAATAATGCATGATAACCTCTCTACTGCCAACAGTTCCCGAAAGCACTCAGACAATAATGCATGATAACCGCTCTTCTGTTACCAGTTCCTGAAAGCGCTCGGACAATAATACATGATAACCTCTCTTCTGTCACCAGTTCCTGAAAGCGCTCAGACAATAATACATGATAACCTCTCTTCTGTCACCAGTTACTGAAAGCGCTCGGACAATAATACATGATAACCTCTCTTCTGTCACCAGTTCCTGAAAGTGCCCAGACAATAATACATGATAACCGCTCTTCTGCCAACAGTTCCTGAGAGCGCTCAGACAATAATGCATGATAACCTCTCTTCTGATCCCAGTTCCAGAAAGCGCTCAGACAATAATGCATGATAACCACTCTTCTGCCAACAGTTCCTGAAAGCGCTCAGACAATAATGCATGATAACCACTCTTCTGCCAACAGTTCCTGAAAGCGCTCAGACAATAATACATGATAACTGCTCTTCTGTCACCGGCTCCTGAAAGCGCTCAGACAATAATACATGGTAACCGCTCTTCTGCCAACAGTTCCTGAAAGCGCTCAGACAATAATGCATGATAACCACTCATCTGCCAACAGTTCCTGAAAGCGCTCAGACAATGATGCATGATAACCACTCTTCTCTCACCAGTTCCTGAAAGCGCTCAGACAATAATACATGATAACCACTCTTCTGCCAACAGTTTCTGAAAGCGCTCAGACAATAATACATGATAACCACTCTTCTGTCAACAGTTCCTAAAATCGCTCAGACAATAATGCATGATAACCATTCTTCTGCCAACAGTTCCTGAAAGCGCTCAGACAATAATGCATGATAACCTCTCTTCTGCCAACAGTTCCCGAAAGCACTCAGACAATAATGCATGATAACCGCTCTTCTGTTACCAGTTCCTGAAAGCGCTCGGACAATAATACATGATAACCTCTCTTCTGTCACCAGTTCCTGAAAGCGCTCAGACAATAATACATGATAACCTCTCTTCTGTCACCAGTTACTGAAAGCGCTCGGACAATAATACATGATAACCTCTCTTCTGTCACCAGTTCCTGAAAGTGCCCAGACAATAATACATGATAACCGCTCTTCTGCCAACAGTTCCTGAGAGCGCTCAGACAATAATGCATGATAACCTCTCTTCTGATCCCAGTTCCAGAAAGCGCTCAGACAATAATGCATGATAACCTCTCTTCTGTCACCAGTTCCTGAAAGTGCCCAGACAATAATACATGATAACCGCTCTTCTGTCACCAGTTCCTGAAAGGTCCCAGACAATAATACATGATAACCGCTCTTCTGCCAACAGTTCCTGAAAGCGCTCAGACAATAATGCATGATAACCACTCTTCTGTCAACAGTTCCTGAAAGCGCTCAGACAATAATACATGATAACTGCTCTTCTGTCACCGGCTCCTGAAAGCGCTCAGACAATAATACATGGTAACCACTCTTCTGCCAACAGTTCCTGAAAGCGCTCAGACAATAATGCATGATAACCACTCTTCTGCCAACAGTTCCTGAAAGCGCTCAGACAATGATGCATGATAACCACTCTTCTGTCACCAGTTCCTGAAAGCGCTCAGACAATAATACATGATAACCACTCTTCTGCCAACAGTTCCTGAAAGCGCTCAGACAATAATACATGATAACTGCTCTTCTGTCACCGGCTCCTGAAAGCGCTCAGACAATAATACATGGTAACCGCTCTTCTGCCAACAGTTCCTGAAAGCGCTCAGACCATAATGCATGATAACCACTCTTCTGCCAACAGTTCCTGAAAGCGCTCAGACAATAATACATGATAACCACTCTTCTGCCAACAGTTTCTGAAAGCGCTCAGACAATAATACATGATAACCACTCTTCTGTCAACAGTTCCTAAAATCGCTCAGACAATAATGCATGATAACCATTCTTCTGCCAACAGTTCCTGAAAGCGCTCAGACAATAATGCATGATAACCACTCTTCTGCCAACAGTTCCTGAAAGCGCTCAGACAATAATGCATGATAACCACTCTTCTGTCAACAGTTCCTGAAAGCGCTCAGACAATAATACATGATAACTGCTCTTCTGTCACCGGCTCCTGAAAGCGCTCAGACAATAATACATGGTAACCACTCTTCTGCCAACAGTTCCTGAAAGCGCTCAGACAATAAT
Source organism: Chaetoderma sp. LZ-2023a (assembly GCA_034401795.1). Lineage (NCBI taxonomy): Eukaryota > Metazoa > Mollusca > Caudofoveata > Chaetodermatida > Chaetodermatidae > Chaetoderma > Chaetoderma sp. LZ-2023a. The sequence continues at coordinate 9,088,312 of CM067363.1, forward strand.
GCATGATAACCACTCTTCTGCCAACAGTTCCTGAAAGCGCTCAGACAATAATGCATGATAACCTCTCTTCTGTCACCAGTTCCTGAAAGTGCCCAGACAATAATACATGATAACCGCTCTTCTGTCACCAGTTCCTGAAAGGTCCCAGACAATAATACATGATAACCGCTCTTCTGCCAACAGTTCCTGAAAGCGCTCAGACAATAATGCATGATAACCACTCTTCTGTCAACAGTTCCTGAAAGCGCTCAGACAATAATACATGATAACTGCTCTTCTGTCACCGGCTCCTGAAAGCGCTCAGACAATAATACATGGTAACCACTCTTCTGCCAACAGTTCCTGAAAGCGCTCAGACAATAATGCATGATAACCACTCTTCTGCCAACAGTTCCTGAAAGCGCTCAGACAATGATGCATGATAACCACTCTTCTGTCACCAGTTCCTGAAAGCGCACAGACAATAATACATGATAACCACTCTTCTGCCAACAGTTCCTGAAAGCGCTCAGACAATAATACATGATAACTGCTCTTCTGTCACCGGCTCCTGAAAGCGCTCAGACAATAATACATGGTAACCGCTCTTCTGCCAACAGTTCCTGAATGCGCTCAGACAATAATGCATGATAACCACTCTTCTGCCAACAGTTCCTGAAAGCGCTCAGACAATGATGCATGATAACCACTCTTCTCTCACCAGTTCCTGAAAGCGCTCAGACAATAATACATGATAACCACTCTTCTGCCAACAGTTTCTGAAAGCGCTCAGACAATAATACATGATAACCACTCTTCTGTCAACAGTTCCTAAAATCGCTCAGACAATAATGCATGATAACCATTCTTCTGCCAACAGTTCCTGAAAGCGCTCAGACAATAATGCATGATAACCTCTCTTCTGCCAACAGTTCCCGAAAGCACTCAGACAATAATGCATGATAACCGCTCTTCTGTTACCAGTTCCTGAAAGCGCTCGGACAATAATACATGATAACCTCTCTTCTGTCACCAGTTCCTGAAAGCGCTCAGACAATAATACATGATAACCTCTCTTCTGTCACCAGTTACTGAAAGCGCTCGGACAATAATACATGATAACCTCTCTTCTGTCACCAGTTCCTGAAAGTGCCCAGACAATAATACATGATAACCGCTCTTCTGCCAACAGTTCCTGAGAGCGCTCAGACAATAATGCATGATAACCTCTCTTCTGATCCCAGTTCCAGAAAGCGCTCAGACAATAATGCATGATAACCACTCTTCTGCCAACAGTTCCTGAAAGCGCTCAGACAATAATGCATGATAACCACTCTTCTGTCAACAGTTCCTGAAAGCGCTCAGACAATAATACATGATAACTGCTCTTCTGTCACCGGCTCCTGAAAGCGCTCAGACAATAATACATGGTAACCACTCTTCTGCCAACAGTTCCTGAAAGCGCTCAGACAATAATGCATGATAACCACTCTTCTGCCAACAGTTCCTGAAAGCGCTCAGACAATAATGCATGATAACCTCTCTTCTGTCACCAGTTCCTGAAAGTGCCCAGACAATAATACATGATAACCGCTCTTCTGTCACCAGTTCCTGAAAGGTCCCAGACAATAATACATGATAACCGCTCTTCTGCCAACAGTTCCTGAGAGCGCTCAGACAATAATGCATGATAACCTCTCTTCTGTCACCGGTTCCTGAAAGCACTCAGACAATAATGCATGATAACCACTCTTCTGCCAACAGTTCCTGAAAGCGCTCAGACAATGATGCATGATAACCACTCTTCTCTCACCAGTTCCTGAAAGCGCTCAGACAATAATACATGATAACCACTCTTCTGCCAACAGTTTCTGAAAGCGCTCAGACAATAATACATGATAACCACTCTTCTGTCAACAGTTCCTAAAATCGCTCAGACAATAATGCATGATAACCATTCTTCTGCAAACAGTTCCTGAAAGCGCTCAGACAATAATGCATGATAACCTCTCTTCTGCCAACAGTTCCCGAAAGCACTCAGACAATAATGCATGATAACCGCTCTTCTGTTACCAGTTCCTGAAAGCGCTCGGACAATAATACATGATAACCTCTCTTCTGTCACCAGTTCCTGAAAGCGCTCAGACAATAATACATGATAACCTCTCTTCTGTCACCAGTTACTGAAAGCGCTCGGACAATAATACATGATAACCTCTCTTCTGTCACCAGTTCCTGAAAGTGCCCAGACAATAATACATGATAACCGCTCTTCTGCCAACAGTTCCTGAGAGCGCTCAGACAATAATGCATGATAACCTCTCTTCTGATCCCAGTTCCAAAAAGCGCTCAGACAATAATGCATGATAACCACTCTTCTGCCAACAGTTCCTGAAAGCGCTCAGACAATAATGCATGATAACCACTCTTCTGTCAACAGTTCCTGAAAGCGCTCAGACAATAATACATGATAACTGCTCTTTTGTCACCTGCTCCTGAAAGCGCTCAGACAATAATACATGGTAACCACTCTTCTGCCAACAGTTCCTGAAAGCGCTCAGACAATAATGCATGATAACCACTCTTCTGCCAACAGTTCCTGAAAGCGCTCAGACAATAATGCATGATAACCTCTCTTCTGTCGCCAGTTCCTGAAAGTGCCCAGACAATAATACATGATAACCGCTCTTCTGTCACCAGTTCCTGGAAGGTCCCAGACAATAATACATGATAACCGCTCTTCTGCCAACAGTTCCTGAGAGCGCTCAGACAATAATGCATGATAACCTCTCTTCTGTCACCGGTTCCTGAAAGCATTCAGACAATAATGCATGACAACTGCTCTTCTGTTACCAGTTACTGAAAGCGCTCAGACAATAATACATGATAACTTCTCTTCTGTCACCAGTTCCTGAAAGTGCCCAGACAATAATACATGATAACAGCTCTTCTGCCAACAGTTCCTGAGAGCGCTCAGACAATAATGCATGATAACCTCTCTTCTGTCACCAGTTCCTGAAAGCGCTCAGACAATAATGCATGATGACCACTCTTCTGCCAACAGTTCCTGAAAGCGCTCAGACAATAATGCATGATAACCACTCTTCTGTCAACAGTTCCTGAAAGCGCTCAGACAATAATACATGATAACTGCTCTTCTGTCACCGGCTCCTGAAAGCGCTCAGACAATAATACATGGTAACCACTCTTCTGCCAACAGTTCCTGAAAGCGCTCAGACAATAATGCATGATAACCACTCTTCTGCCAACAGTTCCTGAAAGCGCTCAGACAATGATGCATGATAACCACTCTTCTGTCACCAGTTCCTGAAAGCGCTCAGACAATAATACATGATAACCACTCTTCTGCCAACAGTTCCTGAAAGCGCTCAGACAATAATACATGATAACTGCTCTTCTGTCACCGGCTCCTGAAAGCGCTCAGACAATAATACATGGTAACCGCTCTTCTGCCAACAGTTCCTGAAAGCGCTCAGACAATAATGCATGATAACCACTCTTCTGCCAACAGTTCCTGAAAGCGCTCAGACAATGATGCATGATAACCACTCTTCTCTCACCAGTTCCTGAAAGCGCTCAGACAATAATACATGATAACCACTCTTCTGCCAACGGTTTCTGAAAGCGCTCAGACAATAATACATGATAACCACTCTTCTGTCAACAGTTCCTAAAATCGCTCAGACAATAATGCATGATAACCATTCTTCTGCCAACAGTTCCTGAAAGCGCTCAGACAATAATGCATGATAACCTCTCTTCTGCCAACAGTTCCCGAAAGCACTCAGACAATAATGCATGATAACCGCTCTTCTGTTACCAGTTCCTGAAAGCGCTCGGACAATAATACATGATAACCTCTCTTCTGTCACCAGTTCCTGAAAGCGCTCAGACAATAATACATGATAACCTCTCTTCTGTCACCAGTTACTGAAAGCGCTCGGACAATAATACATGATAACCTCTCTTCTGTCACCAGTTCCTGAATGTGCCCAGACAATAATACATGATAACCGCTCTTCTGCCAACAGTTCCTGAGAGCGCTCAGACAATAATGCATGATAACCTCTCTTCTGATCCCAGTTCCAGAAAGCGCTCAGACAATAATGCATGATAACCACTCTTCTGCCAACAGTTCCTGAAAGCGCTCAGACAATAATGCATGATAACCACTCTTCTGTCAACAGTTCCTGAAAGCGCTCAGACAATAATACATGGTAACCACTCTTCTGCCAACAGTTCCTGAAAGCGCTCAGACAATAATGCATGATAACCACTCTTCTGCCAACAGTTCCTGAAAGCGCTCAGACAATAATGCATGATAACCTCTCTTCTGTCACCAGTTCCTGAAAGTGCCCAGACAATAATACATGATAACCGCTCTTCTGTCACCAGTTCCTGAAAGGTCCCAGACAATAATACATGATAACCGCTCTTCTGCCAACAGTTCCTGAGAGCGCTCAGACAATAATGCATGATAACCTCTCTTCTGTCACCGGTTCCTGAAAGCACTCAGACAATAATGCATGACAACTGCTCTTCTGTTACCAGTTACTGAAAGCGCTCAGACAATAATACATGATAACCTCTCTTCTGTCACCAGTTCCTGAAAGTGCCCAGACAATAATACATGATAACCGCTCTTCTGCCAACAGTTCCTGAGAGCGCTCAGACAATAATGCATGATAACCTCTCTTCTGTCACCAGTTCCTGAAAGCGCTCAGACAATAATGCATGATGACCACTCTTCTGCCAACAGTTCCTGAAAGCGCTCAGACAATAATGCATGATAACCACTCTTCTGTCAACAGTTCCTGAAAGCGCTCAGACAATAATACATGATAACTGCTCTTCTGTCACCGGCTCCTGAAAGCGCTCAGACAATAATACATGGTAACCACTCTTCTGCCAACAGTTCCTGAAAGCGCTCAGACAATAATGCATGATAACCACTCTTCTGCCAACAGTTCCTGAAAGCGCTCAGACAATGATGCATGATAACCACTCTTCTGCCAACAGTTCCTGAAAGCGCTCAGACAATAATGCATGATAACCTCTCTTCTGTCACCAGTTCCTGAAAGTGCCCAGACAATAATACATGATAACCGCTCTTCTGTCACCAGTTCCTGAAAGGTCCCAGACAATAATACATGATAACCGCTCTTCTGCCAACAGTTCCTGAGAGCGCTCAGACAATAATGCATGATAACCTCTCTTCTGTCACCGGTTCCTGAAAGCACTCAGACAATAATGCATGACAACTGCTCTTCTGTTACCAGTTACTGAAAGCGCTCAGACAATAATACATGATAACCTCTCTTCTGTCACCAGTTCCTGAAAGTGCCCAGACAATAATACATGATAACCGCTCTTCTGCCAACAGTTCCTGAGAGCACTCAGACAATAATGCATGATAACCTCTCTTCTGTCACCAGTTCCTGAAAGCGCTCAGACAATAATGCATGATGACCACTCTTCTGCCAACAGTTCCTGAAAGCGCTCAGACAATAATGCATGATAACCACTCTTCTGTCAACAGTTCCTGAAAGCGCTCAGACAATAATACATGATAACCTCTCTTCTGTCACCAGTTCCTGAAAGCTCTCAGACAATAATGCATGATAACCACTCTTCTGCCAACAGTTCCTGAAAGCGCTCAGACAATAATACATGATAACCACTCTTCTGTCAACAGTTCTGAAAGCACTCAGACAATAATGCATGATAACCACTCTTCTGCCAACAGTTCCTGAAAGCGCTCAGACAATAATACATGATAACCGCTCTTCTGTCAACAGTTCCTGAAAGCTCTCAGACAATAATGCATGATAACCACTCTTCTGTCAACAGTTCCTGAAAGCGCTCAGACAATAATGCATGATAACCGCTCTTCTGTCACCAGTTCCTCAAAGCGCTCAGACAATAATACATGATAACCTCTCTTCTGTCACCAGTTCCTGAAAGCGCTCAGACAATAATACATGATAACCTCTCTTCTGTCACCAGTTCCTGAAAGCGCTCAGGCAATAATGCATGATAACCACTCTTCTGTCACCAGTTCCTGAAAGCGCTTAGACAATAATACATGATAACCTCTCTTCTGTCACCAGTTCCTGAAAGCGCTCAGACAATAATACATGATAACCACTCTTCTGTCACCAGTTCCTGAAAGCGCTCAGACAATAATGCATGATAACCACTCTTCTGTCACCAGTTCCTCAAAGCGCTCAGACAATAATACATGATAACCTCTCTTCTGTCACCAGTTCCTGAAAGCGCTCAGACAATAATACCTGATAACCGCTCTTCTGTCACCAGTTCCTCAAAGCGCCCAAAATGGGACTTATATTATATCAATTAACCCTTTAATGGTCAAGCCCGTATCTATCTAAGCTTCGATTATGTGGTTGCGTGTTAGCCATGCCCCGCCAATGTCTATCTAAGCTCCACCCATGCTCTGCGCATGTTAGCTATGCCCGGCCCATGTCTATCTAAGCTTTGATCATGTTGTGTGCGTGTTAACTATGCCGCGCCCATGTCCATCTAAGCTCCACCAATGCTCTGCGCGTGTTGGAATCGATTTATATACTTTGAATCCTGAATTGACAGAATCTTAAATTCATGATAACTATACAGCTAACCTGGTGAATATTTTGAAACTAATTTGACTGGGTGATGTTGCTGCCTCTGCCTATGGCAGCAACATCACCCAGTCAAATTAGTTTCAAAATATTCAACATAATGTTTATTAAATAGTAATTTACAATTAGTACAACTGACGGACTTTCAAAAACTTCATGCTGGACTTATCCACGCCATTCATGACGCATTTGTATTGTGACGACTGACATCAGCCTACATGTGACGTAATTCATTATGATGTTGTATACTTGAGTGACAGAGTGGATTCATCCATTCCAGGTTGGAGACGTTGTATGTGTGAACAGTGAACTTGCCACCATTCTCATGACGTCACGATTCAAGAAGCATTTTGTGTGTCAATCAGACGATAGCACGGATATGGTGAGTTCCATGTCCCCCTTTAACCCGCAAATTTCGTAAAGAAAACATAGAAATGTCCATTTACAGAACAAGAGGATATCGATCCTGGAAGTACAATGGTAAATCTTTTTAAAAAAAATAGTGAAAAAATAGCACCTTGGGTGCCGGGGAGAGTAAATTTCTCCAGTCAGGATATCCCCCCCCCCACCCCGAAAACGGATGGTGGAAGCATTCATGTTGCCTAGAACATTTTACAATATTTACAAAATGTGGTAAAGAAAATCCTCATGTTGCATTCATATATGGACATTGGAGCCATAAGATACGCAAAGTACTAGTATTTGGGACAATGGAATCATAGAAAAAAAGCGGTCTTTCAATCCTTAAAGCGCTAAAGAGTCTAGAGACAAAAGCCTGGCAGATAACTGGATTATGCTACATCCTGGGAAATGAACTACTGTATACAACAGGACAGGTATTTTTGTGCAAACCTATGACAAATGTGCAACATAAATAAGCCAGTGAACTGATTCCTAACATGTGAAATATGATCATTCAATGAGGGCATTTTCCGCATATGAAATCATTGCTGCAAGAGCGGGTAGTGAAGAGGCTAAACACTTAACCCTCGTATTGTTTCAATATCAAATCTGGAAACCACTGATGCAAACTTAACTGTTTCAGGATCCACTACTACTACTACTACTACTACTACTACTACTACTACTACTACTACTACTACTACTACTACTACTACTACTACTACTACTATCTTTAGTTCGGACAGAGTAAGTCTGCCACCCATTATCACAACTTCGTGTCTTCACATCTTGGCAACTACTCTCATAATCGTTGAACCTAACATAGTAGATTCACCACTCAGTCCCTTTTCTGTTAGAACCCAGATACTCTACCTACTAGCATCATGACAACGGACCTTTCTATTTTTAGGCATGCCCCGCCCATCTCTAGCTAACCTCCACCCACACCTCACTTGTGTCTGGATCGATCGATCTCTGAACTAACTCCCTGACTATCAATTTGTCAGAAAACTATACAGGTGAGCTATTGAATATTTTGGAACTAATTTTACTGGATGCTGTTGCTGGCATAGTAGAGACATACAATTCGTACAGCATGTCGGACTATTAAGAGTTAAAGATGGGCCAAATAGAACGAGGTGATGTCTGTAGCACAATGGCATGCCGAGTCGTCATAAGTTGTAGTAGCTTCTTTGCACTCTACTGGACTGCCCTAGCTGAGACTTGGGGCTGACACGGGTCTGTTGGGTGTTGCATCCCCATTGACAACCCTCTGAATATTGTGCTGACAAAAGAGGGGGGGGGGAGCGCGGTCTAGACCATGGAAGTTTAGCACTCTATGAATCAGATGGCAGAACCCAAGCGTATGCCAGGGTTCTAGTCTCTTCACAACCTTCTCTGTTGGATGGTAGATGAGTGCTGGTTCGAGCCTCACCTCCCACCGGCATTTCCTGGCTGTCGAAATCCGGAGTTTATCATAATAGTACATCTGGTAAGTATTATTCGAAGTAGAATCCGAGAATTCTTAATACTTACCAGATGTACTATGGCCCTGCCTCAGCCGCCCCGCTGAGGTGAGGCTGAGCTGCTTTCGCGGTTTGCCAAGGCAAATAGACGAATCTGACTGTTATTGGGATTTGACTCGGTACCTGGGGCTATGGTAATTCCCTGACACAGTATGGGCAGGACCAGGAGAGTGCGGAGTTTTAATTGTTTATTTTGAACTAGACTAGATAATAGACATTATCATAATAGTACATCTGGTAAGTATTAAGAATTCTCGTAGAAACAAAAGCGGATGCTTTTTTGAATCTGGGGGAACTCCACTCGTCCCCACCCCCACTCACCCCCAAGAATAAATCTTGGTAATAAAAAATGTGTATACAAGATATATTCATTTATTACCCAAGCGTCCAGCGAATCACGTCTCCAAGCATTTATTTATTATAGTTGTGAGGGGCCAGACAACAGAACCCTTGAAACATATGTGAGGTTATATAATGTGCATATTTTCCATTTGATGAAGTGGTAATTATTGGATACTAAAAATGTTCTGATCCATCTATTATACTGGAAGACATAGGATGTGGACATATCTAAGGAAACACTGAAACTATCATCTCAAATTGTTCCATATAGAACCTTAACAGCTTAATAATTTCCAAAATTCGTAATAAAATATCTCAAGAATTGACGGAGCTACATGGTACTGATGCATCATGGTAACTGTGGTAAAGTCCATGATTTTAGCTTTATCAGCTAGTTTAACTCATGAATGAGTATATTAGATCAAAAAATGTAGAATATTTGCTCGTTGAATGTCCATTTGCAGGCCGAGAGGAGACTAATTTGGAAATATTACTACTGGTATGACTGGCTTGATTATCGAGCCATGCAGTCATTCCAGTGGTAAATTCTCAAATACCTCAACGCCACTGCAGATGCAGGTTTTTGCCGTCTTCGGTATGAAAGGGTTAAAAATTGTGTAAATTGTCTGCTTTCTGCGCATTCCGCCACATGATCATGAATTTTACCCGTGCCAACAGCAGTGAATGTATTCATAGGGATCGGGATCGCGATCCTGGGATCGGGACCATCATTTTTGGAAATATTTATAGGGTATTTTTGAAAGCATAATTGTACCATGCTTAGGAAGATATGTCATATTTGGAAATACAAAGAAAATGTGTTGCTGATTGAATAATATGCAATTTGATTGAATAATATATACCTTGATCCAAAAATGTTTGAATATGGCTTGTTGACATATATATTGTCTAAATTTGCTATTTTTATGGAGAAAATTAAAAAATATATAATTTTTGCAACCAAAAGATCATAGTTATGTTAGGAAATACAAGAGGCGGCCTTTGAGAGAATCTGATTTTCATGATTTTTCAGGTGATCGTGACACCTCACCGCTCCCCACACACTATCGGTTAAGTCCATGTAATTTTAACGTAACAGCGAGCATGGCATGCCACCCAAACAAATGCCCCACAGAGAACATGGCTGCATATTCTTATTATTTCTATCTAGTAAACGGTAGCAGCACCTTGCGGTCTAATGGGCATTTTCAGTTTTAGTTATCGCCCATCTATCTTTAGCTAAGCTCCACCCACACCTCGCTAGTGTTGGGATCAATCCATGAATTCCCGGACTATCGATTTGCAGAAAATTATACAGGTAAGCTGCTGGATATTTTGAAACTAATTTGACTGGGTGCTGTTGCTGCATATGGCTATATATGGCAGTAACAGCACCCGGTCAAAACAGTTTCAAAATATTCAACAGCGTCTTTATTAAACAGTAAAGACATACAATTCGTACAACAACGTTTAGCCCGTCGCCAATTATGCGTGCATTGTGCACTTATCTACGTCATTCATGACGTCATTGATTATGCCATCATCATATACGACACGTAGTTGATTATGACGTCATATAATGGATGCATAAACTGGATAGGTGGTCCAATGTGCTCACATTCATCAGTATGAATCAGACATAAATGCTTTCACCGGATAAAGAAACTACCTTAGTATAAACAAGGGGAGCTAATACTGGTATCAATAAGAGTCTCTATAGGAGTGAGTTATCTTTATTGGCAGATCATTCACGTGTGTGTCGCATCATCATCACTCTATATGGGCATCTTGTTTATGCATGGCATTGTAAGGCTGGATTCTCGTATTCTGCTCATCAGTAGTTGAACGCTGGGAATGAAAGTCTATATGAATAATTACATATATCAGACAATAATGCATGATAACCACGCTTCTGTCAACAGTTCCTGAAAGCGCTCAGACAATAATACATGATAACCGCTCTTCTGTCACCAGTTCCTGAAAGCGCTCAGACAATAATACATAATAACCACTCTTCTGTCAACAGTTCCTGAAATCTCTCAGACAATAATACATGATAACCGCTCTTCTGTCACCAGTTCCTGAAAGTGTTCAGACAATAATACATGATAACCACTCTTCTGTCAACAGTTCCTGAAAGTGCTCAGACAATAATACATAATAACCACTCTTCTGTCAACAGTTCCTCAAAGCGCTCACACTAAGGCATGATAACCCCTCTTCTGTCAATAATACATGATAACCACTTCTGTCAACAGTTCCTCAAAGCACTCAGACAATAATGCATGGCAACTACTCTTCTATCACCAGTTCCTGAAAGCGCTCAGACAATAATGCATGATAACCACTCTTCTGTCACCAGTTCTTGAAGGTGCTCAGACAATAATGCATGATAACCACTCTTCTGTCACCAGTTCCTGAAAGCGCTCAGACAATAATGCATGATAAACACTCTTCTGTCAACAGTTCCTGAAAGCGCTCAGACAATAATGCATGATAACCACTCTTCTGCCAACAGTTCCTGAAAGCGCTCAGACAATGATGCATGATAACCACTCTTCTGTCACCAGTTCCTGAAAGCGCTCAGACAATGATGCATGATAACCACTCTTCTGTCACCAGTTCCTGAAAGCGCTCAGACAATAATACATGATAACCACTCTTCTGTCACCAGTTCCTGAAAGCACTCAGACAGTAATCCATGATAACCATTCTTCTGCCAACAGTTCCTGAAAGCGCTCAGACAATAATGCATGATAACCTCTCTTCTGTCACCAGTTCCTGAAAGCACTCAGACAATAATACATGATAACCTCTCTTCTGTCACCAGTTCCTTAAAGTGCCCAGACAATAATACATGATAACCGCTCTTCTGCCAACAGTTCTTGAAAGCGCTCAGACAATAATACATGATAACCACTCTTCTGCCAACAGTTCCTGAAAGCGCTCAGACAATAATGCATGATAACCACTCTTCTGTCAACAGTTCCTGAAATCTCTCAGACAATAATACATGATAACCGCTCTTCTGTCACCAGTTCCTGAAAGTGTTCAGACAATAATACATGATAACCACTCTTCTGTCAACAGTTCCTGAAATCTCTCAGACAATAATACATGATAACCGCTCTTCTGTCACCAGTACCTGAAAGTGTTGAGACAATAATACATGATAACCACTGTTCTGTCAACAGTTCCTGAAAGTGCTCAGACAATAATACATAATAACCACTCTTCTATCAACAGTTCCTCAAAGCGCTCACACTAAGGCATGATAACCCCTCTTCTGTCAATAATACATGATAACCAGTTCTGTCAACAGTTCCTCAAAGCACTCAGACAATAATGCATGGCAACTACTCTTCTATCACCAGTTCCTGAAAGCGCTCAGACAATAATGCATGATAACCACTCTTCTGTCACCAGTTCTTGAAGGTGCTCAGACAATAATGCATGATAACCACTCTTCTGTCACCAGTTCCTGAAAGCGCTCAGACAATAATGCATGATAACCACTCTTCTGTCAACAGTTCCTGAAAGCGCTCAGACAATAATGCATGATAACCACTCTTCTGCCAACAGTTCCTGAAAGCGCTCAGACAATGATGCATGATAACCACTCTTCTGTCACCAGTTCCTGAAAGCGCTCAGACAATGATGCATGATAACCACTCTTCTGTCACCAGTTCCTGAAAGCGCTCAGACAATAATACATGATAACCACTCTTCTGTCACCAGTTCCTGAAAGCACTCAGACAGTAATGCATGATAACCGTTCTTCTGCCAACAGTTCCTGAAAGCGCTCAGACAATAATGCATGATAACCTCTCTTCTGTCACCAGTTCTTGAAAGCACTCAGACAATAATACATGATAACCTCTCTTCTGTCACCAGTTCCTTAAAGTGCCCAGACAATAATACATGATAACCGCTCTTCTGCCAACAGTTCCTGAGAGCGCTCAGACAATAATGCATGATAACCTCTCTTCTGTCACCAGTTCCTGAAAGTGCTCAGACAATAATACATGATAACCTCTCTTCTGTCACCAGTTTCTGAAAGCGCTCAGACAATAATACATGATAACCGATCTGCCAACAGTTCCTGAAAGCGCTCAGACAATAATACATGATAACCACTCTTCTGTCACCAGTTCTTGAAAGCACTCAGACAATAATGCATGATAACCACTCTTCTGTCAACAGTTCCTAAAAGCCCTCAGACAATAATGCATGATAACCGCTCGTCTGTCACCAGTTCCTGAAAGCGCTCGGACAATAATGCATCATAACCTCTCTTCTGTCACCAGTTCCTGAAAGCACTCAGACAATAATGCATGACAACCGCTCTTCTGTTACCAGTTCCTGAAAGCGCTCAGACAATAATACATAATAACCGCTCTTCTGCCAACAGTTCCTGAGAGCGCGCAGACAATAATACATAATAACCTCTCTTCTGTCACCAGTTCCTGAAACTGCCCAGACAATAATACATGATAACCGCTCTTCTGCCAACAGTTCCTGAGAGCACTCAGACAATAATGCATGATAACCTCTCTTCTGTCACCAGTTCCTGAAAGCGCTCAGACAATAATACATGATAACCTCTCTTCTGTCACCAGTTTCTGAAATCGCTCAGACAATAATACATGATAACCGCTCTTCTGCCAACAGTTCCTGAAAGCGCTCAGACAATAATACATGATAACCACTCTTCTGCCAACAGTTCCTGAAAGCGCTCAGACAATAATGCATGATAACCGCTCTTCTGTCACCAGTTCCTGAAAGCGCTCAGACAATAATGCATGATAGCCACTCTTCTGCCAACAGTTCCTGAAAGCGCTCAGACAATAATGCATGATAACCACTCTTATGTCACCAGTTCCTGAAAGCGCTCAGACAATAATGCATGATAACCACTCTTCTGCCAACAGTTCCTAAAAGCGCTCAGACAATAATGCATGACAACCACTCTTCTGTCACCAGTTCCTGAAAGCGCTCAGACAATAATGCATGATAACCACTCTTCTGTCAACAGTTCCTGAAAGCACTCAGACAATAATACATGATAACCTCTCTTCTGTCACCAGTTCCTTAAAGTGCCCAGACAATAATACATGATAACCGCTCTTCTGCCAACAGTTCCTGAGAGCGCTCAGACAATAATGCATGATAACCTCTCTTCTGTCACCAGTTCCTGAAAGTGCTCAGACAATAATACATGATAACCTCTCTTCTGTCACCAGTTTCTGAAAGCGCTCAGACAATAATACATGATAACCGATCTGCCAACAGTTCCTGAAAGCGCTCAGACAATAATACATGATAACCACTCTTCTGTCACCAGTTCTTGAAAGCACTCAGACAATAATGCATGATAACCACTCTTCTGTCAACAGTTCCTAAAAGCCCTCAGACAATAATGCATGATAACCGCTCGTCTGTCACCAGTTCCTGAAAGCGCTCGGACAATAATGCATCATAACCTCTCTTCTGTCACCAGTTCCTGAAAGCACTCAGACAATAATGCATGACAACCGCTCTTCTGTTACCAGTTCCTGAAAGCGCTCAGACAATAATACATAATAACCGCTCTTCTGCCAACAGTTCCTGAGAGCGTGCAGACAATAATACATAATAACCTCTCTTCTGTCACCAGTTCCTGAAACTGCCCAGACAATAATACATGATAACCGCTCTTCTGCCAACAGTTCCTGAGAGCACTCAGACAATAATGCATGATAACCTCTCTTCTGTCACCAGTTCCTGAAAGCGCTCAGACAATAATACATGATAACCTCTCTTCTGTCACCAGTTTCTGAAATCGCTCAGACAATAATACATGATAACCGCTCTTCTGCCAACAGTTCCTGAAAGCGCTCAGACAATAATACATGATAACCACTCTTCTGCCAACAGTTCCTGAAAGCGCTCAGACAATAATGCATGATAACCGCTCTTCTGTCACCAGTTCCTGAAAGCGCTCAGACAATAATGCATGATAGCCACTCTTCTGCCAACAGTTCCTGAAAGCGCTCAGACAATAATGCATGATAACCACTCTTATGTCACCAGTTCCTGAAAGCGCTCAGACAATAATGCATGATAACCACTCTTCTGCCAACAGTTCCTAAAAGCGCTCAGACAATAATGCATGACAACCACTCTTCTGTCACCAGTTCCTGAAAGCGCTCAGACAATAATGCATGATAACCACTCTTCTGCCAACAGTTCCTGAAAGCGCTCAGACAATAATACATGATAACCTCTCTTCTGTCACCAGTTTCTGAAATCGCTCAGACAATAATACATGATAACCGCTCTTCTGCCAACAGTTCCTGAAAGCGCTCAGACAATAATGCATGATAACCACTCTTCTGTCAACAGTTCCTGAAAGCGCTCAGACAATAATGCATGATAACCACTCTTCTGCCAACAGTTCCTGAAAGCGCTCAGACAATGATGCATGATAACCACTCTTCTGTCACCAGTTCCTGAAAGCGCTCAGACAATGATGCATGATAACCACTCTTCTGTCACCAGTTCCTGAAAGCGCTCAGACAATAATACATGATAACCACTCTTCTGTCACCAGTTCCTGAAAGCACTCAGACAGTAATGCATGATAACCATTCTTCTGCCAACAGTTCCTGAAAGCGCTCAGACAATAATGCATGATAACCTCTCTTCTGTCACCAGTTCCTGAAAGCACTCAGACAATAATACATGATAACCTCTCTTCTGTCACCAGTTCCTTAAAGTGCCCAGACAATAATACATGATAACCGCTCTTCTGCCAACAGTTCCTGAGAGCGCTCAGACAATAATGCATGATAACCTCTCTTCTGTCACCAGTTCCTGAAAGTGCTCAGACAATAATACATGATAACCTCTCTTCTGTCACCAGTTTCTGAAAGCGCTCAGACAATAATACATGATAACCGATCTGCCAACAGTTCCTGAAAGCGCTCAGACAATAATACATGATAACCACTCTTCTGTCACCAGTTCTTGAAAGCACTCAGACAATAATGCATGATAACCACTCTTCTGTCAACAGTTCCTAAAAGCCCTCAGACAATAATGCATGATAACCGCTCGTCTGTCACCAGTTCCTGAAAGCGCTCGGACAATAATGCATCATAACCTCTCTTCTGTCACCAGTTCCTGAAAGCACTCAGACAATAATGCATGACAACCGCTCTTCTGTTACCAGTTCCTGAAAGCGCTCAGACAATAATACATAATAACCGCTCTTCTGCCAACAGTTCCTGAGAGCGCGCAGACAATAATACATAATAACCTCTCTTCTGTCACCAGTTCCTGAAACTGCCCAGACAATAATACATGATAACCGCTCTTCTGCCAACAGTTCCTGAGAGCACTCAGACAATAATGCATGATAACCTCTCTTCTGTCACCAGTTCCTGAAAGCGCTCAGACAATAATACATGATAACCTCTCTTCTGTCACCAGTTTCTGAAATCGCTCAGACAATAATACATGATAACCGCTCTTCTGCCAACAGTTCCTGAAAGCGCTCAGACAATAATACATGATAACCACTCTTCTGCCAACAGTTCCTGAAAGCGCTCAGACAATAATGCATGATAACCGCTCTTCTGTCACCAGTTCCTGAAAGCGCTCAGACAATAATGCATGATAGCCACTCTTCTGTCAACAGTTCCTGAAAGCGCTCAGACAATAATGCATGATAACCACTCTTATGTCACCAGTTCCTGAAAGCGCTCAGACAATAATGCATGATAACCACTCTTCTGCCAACAGTTCCTAAAAGCGCTCAGACAATAATGCATGATAACCACTCTTCTGCCAACAGTTCCTGAAAGTGCTCAGACAATAATACATGATAACCACTCTTCTGTCAACAGTTCCTGAAAGTGCTCAGACAATAATACATGATAACCACTCTTCTGCCAACAGTTCCTAAAAGCGCTCAGACAATAATGCATGATAACCACTCTTCTGCCAACAGTTCCTAAAAGCGCTCAGACAATAATGCATGATAACCACTCTTCTGCCAACAGTTCCTGAAAGTGCTCAGACAATAATGCATGATAACCACTCTTCTGCCAACAGTTCCTGAAAGTGCTCAGACAATAATACATGATAACCACTCTTCTGCCAACAGTTCCTGAAAGCGCTCAGACAATAATGCATGATAACCACTCTTCTGCCAACAGTTCCTGAAAGCGCTCAGACAATAATACATGATAACCACTCTTCTGTCAACAGTTCCTGAAAGCGCTCAGACAATAATGCATGATAACCACTCTTATGTCACCAGTTCCTGAAATCGCTCAGACAATAATGCATGATAACCACTCTTCTGCCAACAGTTCCTAAAAGCGCTCAGACAATAATGCATGACAACCACTCTTCTGTCACCAGTTCCTGAAAGTGCTCAGACAATAATGCATGATAACCACTCTTCTGTCAACAGTTCCTGAAAGCGCTCAGACAATAATGCATGATAACCACTCTTCTGTCACCAGTTCCTGAAAGTGCTCAGACAATAATGCATGATAACCACTCTTCTGCCAACAGTTCCTGAAAGCGCTCAGACAATAATGCATGATAACCTCTCTTCTGTCACCAGTTCCTCAAAGCGCCCAAAATGGGACTTATATTATATCAATTAACCCTTTAATGGTCAAGATTGGGAAAAGATTAATTTTTTGAAGGCCAAGAGAAGATATTTTTTAAATTTGCGAATGGAATTTGCAAAAAGATGTTTTGTTGTTCTCAAAATGGAAACGGATTTTGGACCGCGTGAAAATTAACTTTTTAATGACTAAATTTGGTGAAAAAATTGCACTATTTGGTTTTTTAATATCCATTTGCAGGCCAAGATAAAACTATTTTTGAAAATTTACCACTGGAATGACTGGCCCGATTATCGAGCCAGTCTTTGCAGTGGCAATTAAAAAAAATATAGTTCTCTTGGCCGGAAAATGGCCATTCTTCAAAACATTGGCATGAAATGGCTAAGCACGCTATGCTATATAGTTCAGATATTTGCATAATCAGTGTCCATTTACAGGCCAATTTCTAGATATTGTCTGCTCATTTCTAGCTATTCGTAGGCAATTTCTAGCTATACCCGCACATTTCGAGCTACTCCCCACATAGTTCTACCTATTCCTAACCCATTTCTAGCTGCGAGTTATACGCCATAATTATTATGGCATACGCCATAATTATTATGGCGTCAGCTAACTAGTAACGAAATTGATTATGATGTCAGTCAGTTACTTGAAAGGCACACTGGTAGATCAGACACCGCCCCATCCACCCCCCCCCCCCAACATCATCATAAATAATATGTATCATTTTGTATCCGAGTGCGTAATGGAGTAATCCACTTTTAGCCATGCCCGTATCTATCTAAGCTTCGATTATGTGGTTGCGTGTTAGCCATGCCCCGCCCATGTCTATCTATGCTCCACCCATGCTCTGCGCGTGTGAGCTATGCCCGGCCCATGTCTATCTAAGCTTTGATCATGCTCTGCGCGTGTTAACTATGCGGCGCCCATGTCTATCTAAGCTCCACCAATGCTCTGCGCGTGTTGGAATCGATTTATATACTTTGAATCCTGAATTCACAGAATCTTAAATTCATGATAACTATACAGCTAACCTGGTGAATATTTTGAAACTAATTTGACTGGGTGATGTTGCTGCCTCTGCAGTCAAATTAGTTTCAAAATATTCAACATAATGTTTATTAAATAGTAATTTACAATTAGTACAACTGACGGACTTTCAAAAACTTCATGCTGGACTTATCCACGCCATTCATGACGCATTTGTATTGTGACGACTGACATCAGCCTACATGTGACGTAATTCATTATGATGTTGTATACTTGAGTGACAGAGTGGATTCATCCATTCCAGGTTGGAGACGTTGTATGTGTGAACAGTGAACTTGCCACCATTCTCATGACGTCACGATTCAAGAAGCATTTTGTGTGTCAATCAGACGATAGCACGGATATGGTGAGTTCCATGTCCCCCTTTAACCCGCAAATTTCGTAAAGAAAACATCCATTTTCACATAGAAATGTCCATTTACAGAACAAGAGGATATCGATCCTGGAAGTACAATGGTAAATCTTTTTAAAAAAAATAGTGAAAAAATAGCACCTTGGGTGCCGGGGAGAGTAAATTTCTTCAGTCAGGATATCCTCCCCCCCCCACCCCGAAAATGGATGGTGGAAGCATTCATGTTGCCTAGAACATTTTACAATATTTACAAAATGTGGTAAAGAAAATCCTCATGTTGCATTCATATATGGACATTGCAGCCATAAGATACGCAAAGTACTAGTATTTGGGACAATGGAATCATAGAAAAAAAGCGGTCTCAATCCTTAAAGCGCTAAAGAGTCTAGAGACAAAAGCCTGGCAGATAACTGGATTATGCTACATCCTGGGAAATGAACTACTGTATACAACAGGACAGGTATTTTTGTGCAAACCTATGACAAATGTGCAACATAAATAAGCCAGTGAACTGATTCCTAACATGTGAAATATGATCATTCAATGAGGGCATTTTCCGCATATGAAATCATTGCTGCAAGAGCGGGTAGTGAAGAGGCTAAACACTTAACCCTCGTATTGTTTCAATATCAAATCTGGAAACCACTGATGCAAACTTAACTGTTTCAGGATCCACTACTACTACTACTACTACTACTACTACTACTACTACTACTACTACTACTACTACTACTACTACTACTACTACTACTACTACTATCTTTAGTTCAGAGAGAGTAAGTCTGCCACCCATTATCACAACTTCGTGTCTTCACATCTTGGCAACTACTCTCATAATCGCTGAACCTAACATAGTAGATTCACCACTCAGTCCATTTTCTGTTAGAACCCAGATACTCTACCTACTAGCATCATGACAACGGACCTTTCTATTTTTAGCCATGCCCCGCCCATCTCTAGCTAACCTCCACCCACACCTCACTTGTGTCTGGATCGATCGATCTCTGAACTAACTCCCTGACTATCAATTTGTCAGAAAACTATACAGGTGAGCTATTGAATATTTTGGAACTAATTTTACTGGATGCTGTTGCTGGCATAGTAGAGACATACAATTCGTACAGCATGTCAGACTATTAAGAGTTAAAGACGGGCCAAATAGAATAATTTAAGATGTAATAATTATGACGTCACCTCACCGCCACCCGGCTTAGCTGATTATGACGTCTTATGACGTCAGATGATAGATGGATACTCTGGAAAGGCGAATTGATCCGATTCCACTAGATTCACTCATATTTGACCAATCAAATGTTCTAGGGTAATTGTTCAAATCTTCTGTCCAACATGTTTCCTGTCGGCTAGTGGTATGTGCCTGGTAAATAAGCAATGCATTTAAACAAGTACTCACTCCACCACCTTTCCATCGGTGATATAGGCAGAAGCACCCTTATCACGCTTCCTCAAAGGTATATGGAAAATTCTGTCCAATGTTAATCTATGCCGGATCCGAGACAAGATCTATGACTTTGTGGATCATGTCAAAATGGCTTCTAACATGGAGGCAGCTATGCAGTCACTGCATGGGCCCAACGCATGCTTGTATCAGTACTGTTGTCCAAACACTGGGATTTCCACAAATGGGCATTGGCACAATTAAATGCCCACATATTCTAGATGTACTATACCACGCCAGTTGCAATGAAGATGAACGACAACTAGTGAAACTACTGCTTGCAGACAGCAAGCTGAGTGTACGAGTCAAGTCAGTGAAGTCTGCGCAGTTTGAGACATCAATCGGCTTCCCACGGGGAAACTGTATGCCCTCTGTGATTTTCAGTGGTTACCTGGCTGCTGCATTGAATGCTGTGTGGGGAAATTCCAAAAGACCAAACACCCAAGTGCCCATACTGCGTATGCTGCTAAAGATGAAATATGTGGACGTCATAGACGAGTAGAAGAATCCCCTTTATGAACCACTCCGAATAACTGCAAGCAATGTAACAATTTAGAATCTCTTTATGAAAGAATCCAAAACCCACATATAACTATCGACAAAGCAAGACTAAAGAAAATGATGATCCAAATTTTGGCGGCAAACCATCGAGGAAAAGTAAAATCCTGGGTTCACTGCTCTGAAGTATTACTGACATGGCTGTACGCTGCATCATGGGGAACAGAGAACTCCAGTCCTTCTGGAAGCTATGGATTTGTAATACAAAAATGCCATTGACAAAATACTACGCTTATACAACGCAACCTGCGCATGGAATCGTTGATGCTATACATTTGGAGCTGGACAAACCTGATGCCAGCCACTGCAAACACCTTTACACTATCACTGAACATCGATGGTGAGAGAGCATAATTTCCAACGAGGCACTATTTAAGATGTGTAATACATCACCGCTGTCTGTCAAATTTGGCCATCAATGATGGTTTATGTTCGGCCATGTGATAAGGATGCCAGTCCACACACCAGGACAGAGGGCCTTGAACTGGGAACCCGCAAATACAAAGCCAGGAGACGTCCGCATTGCATAAATATGTTAAGCGTGCTACGAGGTTACCCCAAGTAAGCGGGACTAGGTACACGTAGATCAAGAATGGCTCAGAGGAAGCTAAGGATTTTGGCTGAGGACAAGATATAGTGGTAAAAAGCGAAGGACTGATTTCAGCTGTAGAAAGTTTCTATCACTGCAGCCGCAGAATACACTAGTCATATATACTGACTCCAATCCAGTCACTAAAATGCCAACTGTCAACCAGATAGCTAATTTAGCAACCACGCCTACTGCTTCGCCAAATGTCAACTTGTTGTCATTCACACCAGGTTGGTGAGATAAAAGCAGCGACCATTTCAGTGTAACATAAGCGCTATAAATTGCGTATGAGCTTCGCTGCCAAGAAGAATATAAATGTGTTTTAAACGTTGGTGATCCATGAGACAAAACACATCATACATGAGATAAAGCGTTCCCTAGGGATGGTAGTGTGAATCTTACCCCCAAGACCGAGGAGACCCGTAAACTAACAGAAAATTAAACTACTACAATCTTCAATCTGAAGGAATACATTCTTGCCTTCTTAACCATATACTTTGCTAAATATATACTCACATATAAGACTGCCAACATGCGATTAGCGTGTACATACATCCCATTATTGGTAGAGGGGACGGGATAGAGACGGTCTAGTATATATTCACACTATTGTTATATTTTGCACTTTCAGATCATAGATCCATTTGAATACATGGCTGCTGTTAAACCGAGCGATTGCTGTGCCTCGTGCTAGCAGTGGCTGTTGTGATGCGACATTTGAAACATAACGAGATAGCGTATATCAACAGAAACCAATAGCGTAGAATGGGTCTGATCCGCTCAAAGGCGGAATTTCAGTTCACTATTTTATTGTACTGCGCAAACTAATCTATTTTTGTTACTAATTCGATTACGGATAAAGTGGCAAATTAATATAGGCAATACAAGTTTAATTTTGATTAAAAATATATCAATTTGCGTCTGTTAAATTTCTCTTCCAAATACCAAAACATAATTTACTCACTTTTGGAGGCTATATATGCTGCGTCATCCAGCCAGAGAAACGCGAACAGAACATGCGCAGTTACGATTTACTGCGATTTGCGAGTTACTGAGCTCACGTCACACACAGTGGGATGAACTCATGCTATGGCGACGGTACGCGGACTTCCTGTCTACGCTTATTAGATGTGTTAGTTTATCGCTGAGTGAATCAATGGCTTCTAACAAATAGCCACTGGTTGATTCAAATTGTCTTGTCTATCCATTGCTAGCATAGGCATAGCTAGGAGAGGATACACAATGGGCCTTTTCAGTTTTAGCTATGCCCCGTCCACCACCAGCTAAGCTTCGCCCACACTTCGCCGTGTTGGGATTAATCGATCCCCGAACGCCCTAACTATCAATTTCCTGAAAACTATACAGTTAACTTGTTGAATATTTTGCAACTAATTTGACTTAGAAAAGTGTCCACAACAGCCCCTCATTTATCGCAGGTACCTTGATGACATTTTCATGATTTGACAACACATAAAGGCAGAGTTTGATGAATTTTTCGAAATTCTGAACAATCATGATCCGAATATCAAATTAAAAGCAACCATTGACAAGATGTCTGTAGATTTCTTGGATGTAACTGTATATAAAGGTCTAAAGTATGAAACAACTGGCTACTTAGACTGCAAAGTGTATTTCAAACCAACCGATTCGCATCAGTTACTACACAAAAAATCTTTCCATCCGCCGCATACTTTTAAAGGAATTGTAAAATCGCAAATAATCCGTTTTCACAGGAATTCAAGTGATAGGAAAGAAGCGTGCTCTACCCTATTCAAAGCCCTCAAACCACGAGGTTTCTCCTCACGATTGTTGCGCAAGATCAAATCTGAAACATTGGACGGCTTGGAAACCATTCCAGATAATGACTCAAATCATCGGCCTGCCAAAATTTCTTGCAATCGTCCGATTATAGGTGTAGGCGAATCTCGCAACTTCACCGTGTTGGCATTAATCGATCTCCGAATGCCCTGACTCAATTTCCTGAAAACTATACAGTTAAGTTGTTGAATATTTTGTAACTAATTTGACTGGGCGCTCAAAATATTCAACAGGATATTTATTAAATAGTAAAGCCATACAATTCATACAACAACGTGTAATCCGTCTTCAACTATGCCTCCGTGACGTCCATATCTACGTCATTCATGACGTCATTGATTGTGATGTAATTTTACACGTCACGTAGTTGAGTAAGATGCCGTATGATGGATGGATACAGTGGAAAGTTCCA
Organism: Chaetoderma sp. LZ-2023a; assembly: GCA_034401795.1. NCBI lineage: Eukaryota > Metazoa > Mollusca > Caudofoveata > Chaetodermatida > Chaetodermatidae > Chaetoderma > Chaetoderma sp. LZ-2023a. Next base: position 9,112,082 of record CM067363.1, read on the forward strand.
TGATGGCACATAGAAGTTAATCGTCCGTCTTGTATCAACGCGCTGTGGCTGGCCTGAACATTAACTCTTTAATGACTAACTTTGGTCAAGAAAAATTAATATTTGCTTATTGAATATCCATTTGCAGATCAAGAGAAGCCTCCTTTTTGAAAATGCACCACTGGAATGATTGGCTCGCTTATCGAGCGAGTCATTCCAGGGGTATATCTTCAAAAATTGTGATTTCTTGGCCTTCAAATAGACGTTCCTCAAGACCACTGCAGAGGCTGGTTTCAGCGAGAGAGGGTTAAGGAAATGATAAACGCATTATTGTGGCAGCTATATGATTGTCCTAGGTACTTTATTATCACATTCGCATTTGTAATTCCTAGCTGACAACAACAGTGCTGGTATTTCAATGGAAATGCTTGACATATTTTAAAACTCTGAAACGAAGACAACATTACCCTCCTGATAACACTAGCTAGAAATGTGTACGTGCTTTCAAATTCCTCATTGGCACTGCCCTGTTCCATAGTCACATGCTTCAAGGTCAAGGCCACGTGGATGTCGTGTTACAACTGTGTTATTCTAACCGTGTCCCGTCCATCCATCGTATGCTTGAGTAGTGGACTGCTCTACAGTATAAAGTCAAACCACTACTAATATTTCGTTGGTCCATGATTCATCCATCTTCGGGTGTGACTTCAATTTTAGAGTTATATGTTTTCTGTGGTATCTGATACGTGAGGTGCAATGGACCTTTCCAATTTATTCATCCATCATGTGACGTCATAATCAACTTACGTAACGTGTAGGATAACGTCATAATCATGGAGTCATGATGATTCGAAATAGTCCGTCTAGCGGTTGATAGTCCGACGCGTTGCACGAATTGTATGCCTGACTAGATGCTGTTGCTGCCATAGTTTCAAAAGATTTAACAGCTTACCTGTATAATTTTCTGTGAATTGATAGTCAGGGAGTTCAGGGATCGATCGATCTCGACACGAACGATGTGTGGGTGGAGCTTAGCTAGTTGATGGGCGGGGTATAGCTAAAACTGGAAAGGTCCATTAACGAGGCCACTGGATTCACAAACGGAGCCACACATCCCCTCCACATAGAATATCATATGAAAAAGCAGGGATACATTCCCTCCTTCAATAAATATTATGCTCTCTAATAGTAGTAGTATATCATACTGGGAGCTTATGACTCTGGCCGACACAGCGAGATATGTTCACTCTCATACGGGGAGCTTATGACTCTGGGCGACACAGCGAGATATGTTCACTCTCATACTGGGAGCTTATGACTCTGGGCGACACAGCGAGATATGTTCACTCTCATACTGGGAGTTATGACTCTGGGTGACAAAGCGAGATATGTTCACTCTCATACGGGGAGCTTATGACTATGGGCGACACAGCGAGATATGTTCACTCTCATACTGGGAGCTTATGACTATGGGCGACACAGCGAGATATGTTCACTCTCATACTGGGAGCTTATGACTATGGGCGACACAGCGAGATATGTTCACTCTCATACTGGGAGCTTATGACTCTGGGCGACACAGCGAGATATGTTCACTCTCATACTGGGAGCTTATGACTCTGGGCGACAAAGTGAGATATGTTCATTCTCATACTGGGAGCTTATGACTATGGGCGACACAGCGAGATATGTTCATTCTCATACGGGGAGCTTATGACTCTGGGCGACACAGCGAGATATGTTCACTCTCATACTGGGAGTTATGACTCTGGGTGACAAAGCGAGATATGTTCACTCTCATACTGGGAGCTTATGACTATGGGCGACACAGCGAGATATGTTCACTCTCATACTGGGAGCTTATGACTATGGGCGACACAGCGAGATATGTTCACTCTCATACTGGGAGCTTATGACTCTGGGCGACACAGCGAGATATGTTCACTCTCATACTGGGAGCTTATGACTCTGGGCGACAAAGTGAGATATGTTCATTCTCATACTGGGAGCTTATGACTCTGGGCGACACAGCGAGATATGTTCATTCTCATACTGGGAGCTTATGACTCTGGGCGACAAAGTGAGATATTTTCATTCTCATACTGGGAGCTTATGACTATGGGCGACACAGCGAGATATGTTCACTCTCATACTGGGAGCTTATGACTCTGGGCGACAAAGTGAGATATGTTCATTCTCATACTGGGAGCTTATGACTCTGGTCGACACCGCGAGATATGTTCACTCTCATACTGGGAGCTTATGACTCTGGGCGACACAGCGAGATATGTTCACTCTCATACTGGGAGCTTATGACTCTGGCCGACACAGCGAGATATGTTCACTCTCATACGGGGAGCTTATGACTATGGGCGACACAGCGAGATATGTTCACTCTCATACTGGGAGCTTATGACTATGGGCGACACAGCGAGATATGTTCACTCTCATACTGGGAGCTTATGACTATGGGCGACACAGCGAGATATGTTCACTCTCATACTGGGAGCTTATGACTCTGGGCGACACAGCGAGATATGTTCACTCTCATACTGGGAGCTTATGACTCTGGGCGACAAAGTGAGATATGTTCATTCTCATACTGGGAGCTTATGACTATGGGCGACACAGCGAGATATGTTCATTCTCATACGGGGAGCTTATGACTCTGGGCGACACAGCGAGATATGTTCACTCTCATACTGGGAGTTATGACTCTGGGTGACAAAGCGAGATATGTTCACTCTCATACTGGGAGCTTATGACTATGGGCGACACAGCGAGATATGTTCACTCTCATACTGGGAGCTTATGACTATGGGCGACACAGCGAGATATGTTCACTCTCATACTGGGAGCTTATGACTCTGGGCGACACAGCGAGATATGTTCACTCTCATACTGGGAGCTTATGACTCTGGGCGACAAAGTGAGATATGTTCATTCTCATACTGGGAGCTTATGACTATGGGCGACACAGCGAGATATGTTCATTCTCATACTGGGAGCTTATGACTCTGGGCGACAAAGTGAGATATTTTCATTCTCATACTGGGAGCTTATGACTATGGGCGACACAGCGAGATATGTTCACTCTCATACTGGGAGCTTATGACTCTGGGCGACAAAGTGAGATATGTTCATTCTCATACTGGGAGCTTATGACTCTGGTCGACACCGCGAGATATGTTCACTCTCATACTGGGAGCTTATGACTCTGGGCGACACAGCGAGATATGTTCACTCTCATACTGGGAGCTTATGACTCTGGCCGACACAGCGAGATATGTTCATTCTCATACTGGGAGCTTATGACTATGGGCGACACAGCGAGATATGTTCACTCTCATACTGGGAGCTTATGACTCTGGTCGACACCGCGAGATATGTTCACTCTCATACTGGGAGTTATGACTCTGGGCGACGCAGCGAGATATGTTCACTCTCATACTGGTAGCTTATGACTCTGGGTGACAAAGTGAGATATTTTCACTGTATGTGTGGGGGTGGAGGTGGGTCTTGTGGTGTGTTAATGCACATTGTTGTCGGTTGTAATTTACCATCTATCTTGGTGCTAAGCGACGTGACTAACACTCTTTGGCACCATGGAGTGATTGAACCATTGCGCCCATTCATCTTTCGCTTTCCAAGCCACATGCATGTTCCACTGTACAGGGTTGTTCTCATTTTCAGCCGGAGTTACTGTTGAACCTGTGTTATCTCTAATACCAAACGATGATTCCAGTCTGTCACTCAAGTATTGGCGCCATAGTCATTTACGTCACATATAGGCTGACATTACAATCATAATTGGCAGACAATACTCTGTCATTAAGCTGGCTCTAGTCCGTGAAGTGTACAAATTGTGTCTTCGATGGATTTACTGTTTTAATAAATGCTGTTGAATATTTTGAAACTAATTTGACTGGGCGTTCTTGCTGCCATACCTTATTTTACATATTTATGCTGTAAGGGGATATAAGGCCATTACGCAATATATCTCAATATTGTGTATTTGGAGCAGTTTCTGAGAAAATTGGATAACGTAACAAACATCCTTAAACGGGGGTGGGGTGGCCATTATGCAACCCGGATATATATATATATATATATATATATATATATATATATATGCCAACGTTCAGCCCGGCACTCGCTTTAATAACATATAGCCTACGTTGTAATTGAGGGATCTGCCAAGATTTCGCGATAAAAAGACATTGTTTTCCCATATTGGCCCCAAAATGATGGATTGCCGATATACTTTTTTGTGTGTCCCTGTGGTAAAAGAAAATAATACAGAAATGAATATGGTTCAGTTCCAGACCGTAGTCCAAAAAACATGCCTACTGGCTAGACCAGTCTCCATTCAAAATACTCGAGGTCACAGCGACCTTTGTTAAAAATAAATAAATAAAATATAAAATAAAATACAGTTGGCATTGTAATAGTCTAGGTCACAGCGACTTACTGTACAGAGAATTCCAGTATGATCCTAAGACAGCTTCCTAACATCACCTCCTTCAGGACAAGCCGGAGGTGGTGCCACTACACCAGCTGTCACTAGGCGTATTTAAAGGTATTAGGTCCCACCAAACCATTTTATTTCCAATAATTCTATACATAAATGAACACATTAAATATAACGAATAAATACAGATAACAAAACGTAACATGTTGAAATCGGCATCGCTGAAAACGTAACAATTAATAGCACTGCACAATTCACCTATCCCATCTATAAATCCCACAAGCCCACCCAATGATTCAATAATTATAACCCTCTGTATATATTCACCACCGACATGCCCATATTTACAAACTCGTCCACATTTAGCCCAATACAATTGATAGTATATAAACATGAATAAAACATAGGCATACGCAACATTAATACCCTACATTCCTGCACACACACGCACGCACGCACGCGCACACGCGCACTTATATAAGCAACGCCTAACGCCGCCACCAATGTATTGAGTCAGAAGACTGCCATTGAAAGAAAGCTGAATATACGCAGCGAAATGAGTGTTAATCAGCCAAATCTGAAAAGAGGCCTAATTAAGGAGTTAGCTCAAGTCGTCTGGTAAAAAATGCCAATGATACCAGCTATTATGGTGGTCTATGTGGATTATCACCAGGGTGGATGATACCAGCTATTATGGTGGTCTATGTGGATTATCACCAGGGTAGATGTAGTGGCTGAAAGTGGTGCAAAAATATTTTACAGGACCGTTTCCATGGTAACCAATAGAAATTATCACAAATATATAAGTTTGTTCTAACGCGAATGGCTTTCTTCACACAAGAGCTAGAAACATGCTTCTGGTGTTGAATGAAAGGTATACTTCCCCTCTAATTGGTTATTTGGAGTCGTGTTTGATCGAGATTCATTGTAAACAATGCCAGGATGGACAGTTTATCACGCTATTGTGACGACTATTGTCAATGTTGTGACGGCCAATATTGGTTACTGTCCAATGATCCCTGCCTCAGTAACTGAATTCAACGCTGTGTATACCATGATGAAGTATCTGCAGTTTGCATTTCGCTCACTCGGTCAGAATTGGGCATACACAGTGTATGATGAAGCTATATATTGCAAGGCTCAGATGATTAAGTGGAGAAACCCAGATGAATGCACCGTGCATTGAATTTTATGGGTGACATACGTCGTGTTTTGCAGGAAGGTAGTTTTGAGGACATTCTTGTGGAAGCGAACGTGTATGGATCAGCAACAATTAGCCATGCTATGAAGGGCAAAGCATACAACCGAGGTGTTAAAATTCATAAGATGATGAAAGAAGCACTGAGTCGGCTTACATGGATGGCATTTGCTGATGCCATTGAAGCTACATAAGTTTCACAACTTGAAAGGAATATGATCATGGAGAAAGCGAAACAACAGCATTTGAGGATCTCCAGAATGCACACGGCGAAGGCAGAGATGCGGCTAAAAGGCATTAGAAGATTTCTCGCATTCTGTGCAAAATCTGCATTATCTAATGGAGAAATTTGTGACGAAAGGTAAAAAAATGTTCAGACACATTTGTTCAGACACATTTGTCTTCTGGGAAAACTATGTTTCAGATTTGTCACAGCTGCTTTTGGATTACATTGCCGCAAAACGTGATGATAGCACGTCCTTGGAAATAGAAACATTTGGGGCGATGATTCCAATTGACTTTCAGTGCGGACATGTAAATCATGCGCGCTGAGGTTGCGTTGACGTTGCTGAAGAAAGACTTCTGAGGAAGGAGAAGCCGGAAGTGTATCAAGCTCTAGTCGAAGGCCAAGGTGCCGTTTACAGGACTGGGCGACCTTTCAGTGGAGTTTGGCATGCCATGGCCATCGAACAATCTCTAAACAAAGACTGTCGCAAGCACAGATAACTATGTGCTAAAGATGAAGCGCTTGCAAAATACTATTTGACTGCTCATCTAAAAGCAGCAGTAACCGCTATCACAAAGCAACTTAGTGAGTTACATCAGACTGATTGTGGTGACCTCCACAAAGAGGCTACAACGATACGCATTGCTGCTGAAGAAGCTGCAATCCAGGAAATCATCAGTGTTATTAATGAAAGAATGGTTAACCCTTTCGGCATTACCCCAAAGAATAGGCAGCCTCTTGTAAATATTGCCACATCACTTGTATGTTCACCTGAGACAAGCGAAGCACTGTAATGTGCGTGAAAATGGTCTAGAACAAATGAAGGATTGTGTAACTAATAGATTGATAACAGGTGAAACAGCCTTTCATAGTCCTATTAGCCAGCACAATCTTTGAACATTTACTACACTGAACAAAGGAGCTATTACTAAAAAGAAACAGGCGATAGTCATTAAATATTGATCGCCAAATATTCGGCAAATTGGCAATTATTGGCCAGTCACGTGATGTGAACATAAAGGAATTGCTTCAGTATGAATTAGTGCCAGTTCCACTCTCGCTGTTCAAGCTTGATGGTTCTCTTAGAAAGACACAGAAAACTTGTATACTCCCTTGGCTTGAGAAGGACCATGCCACTGTTGAACTTCCAGCATCTAGTGAGTCAACATTGGGTGTCATCGATCTCACGATGTTTCTAAGACTAGTTTGTACTGACACAGCCAGGTGTACTACCTTTGGTGAGCTATCAGATCATTTCTTGGACGCAGTCTTGAGTTTAAAATGTCAGTATATTGCTGTGGTTGGCGACAATTATGCGAATGAGGAATCAATAAAATCAAGTGAACGGGTCCGCCGTGGTAATATCCAGATGCAGGCGATAAAGAATCCAACTGTTCTAACACGACTTCCAAAACAGCAGCTGAAGATGCTGTCAAATACAAAGAACAAGGCAAACCTTGCCAACTTCCTTTTTCTTGATTGGATCATTAAGTTGGAACGTAGATTAAAAGCTGGTTGTGAGGTATATCTTGCTGGTGGAGTCCATGACATTAATCGAGTAGTGAAGGTCGTGTTTGGTGGGCACGATGAGGTACCAAAGCTTGGGACAGATCATGAGGAAGCCGATTCTCAAATGTTTCTACATATTTCACACGCGAGATATAAATTAGACGTCAACCAGGTACGTACTTCTTTGGTGTCTTGACTCAGATGTTGCAGCCATGTGTCCACGATACTGCTGGATACTTGACTTGAAAGAGACGTGTACGACAAAAGAAGAGATTCATTCCAATGCATACCATAGCGACCCAACTTGGAAAAAGTATGAGCTATATTCTACCAGCGATCTACACAGCCAGTGGATGCGATTCAAGCTCGGCGTTCAGTGGGATAGGCACACAAAAATGGCTGAATCTTAATGAAAAGCACCAAGAACTACACTTCCGACAGTCTTTCGGACATCAACTGGGAAACCGAGGATGTTATGGTAACACTAGTGTCTCTACTGTATTGTGGAAAGAAATATGTATCACTTGATGTAGTTCATTACGAATTATTTGCAAATAAAAAAAACAATGCAAAAATGAGAAATCACCACCAACAATGGATAGCTTCCGTTTGCATCTCAAACGAGCAAATTATCAGTCATTTATATGAAATCATGCAACAGTTCCGTACCTCAATGTATCACCTGTTGATAATGGCTGGTCGTTCGATGAAGATGGGCACCTTGTGCCATGTATGATGATGATCCCTCAAACACCTGAGCCAATACTCTCATTTACACAATGTATGTGCCACGCGGATTGTTCAACAAGGAGATGCAGGTGTCGCAAAGATGATATTGTGTGTTCTGATGTATGTAAATGGTGTGCTGACAGTTGCAGTAACCGTGAATTGAATATAGCTGACTCGTCCTCTGAATCAGATACAGATTAATGATATGGAACATGAACTGTCCTGCACCACTGACCTACACATCGTCCTTGCATTCATAGAATGATTCATTCTGCGAAGAAATCGCATTTACCTAGGTTGGAGTGGCATCAAAATTCATGCTTACATTTAGGCTGACTTTTAGGATATGACTTCCAAAATGATGTATTAAATATTTTACAAACCAGACATCCCATTCAATGTACCAATTTGATAAGCCAGAAATAGTTTTTTAATAAATGGGACAATATTGAGCTATCAGAATACGAACCAGAACACAAATTCTTACAAAATTATTATGGTAAACGTGAAAATATGAGAAAAATTACAATTTTTATGTTTGTGACGTCATAATTATATACAAATTATTCACAAAACAAGAATAAATGTTACCGCTAGCTAGATGACTATGAGACCTTTAATTTAACACCAGAATTGTCTTTCTAACCACAAAAACAAGAACGTTATGATAGTTAAAACGAAGTATATTTCTTTGCAGTAAATTGATTATGGTTACCATGGAAACGGTTCTGCAAAGAATAATTGCATCACTTACAGACCCTGCATCCACCCTGGTGATGACCACTATTGATCCCCCTAACAGCTGGTACTATTGGCATTTTTCTACCACACCACTTGTGCCATGGTGCCGAATTCAGATTTGGCTGGTAGACTATATGTTCAGGGGAAACAACATACTTGGTTGCGAAAGTTTTAAGGAAGAATCTATATAGACCAAGAACAGACATTGTTGTGAACAGTTTATTCCAACATGTTCCAACAGATCAGGAAACTACAGGAATAACATTCGGTTCTGAAGAAAAATGTGACAGTTTTAAGCTCTCAAATACAAGCTCAACGCAAATAGAACTAATAATATTTCTAAACATTTAAACAGTAATAATTCAGTTTTACAGCTTTCAATGGGAATCAAACGTGTGTTCGTGCATGCGTGTGTGTGTGCGTCCATCTTTACGAATGTGCGTGCGTGCGTGCGTGCGTGCGTGCGTGTGCGCGCCGCCAGCAATTCAAATGATCTGGTTTCTACTAGTATCTAATAATAATATTTTGATCCATTTCAATGTGTAAATACCACATTTCGCTCATATATTGTATCATAAAATCTGTTCGAAGCATGGTAAATAACACAGAAACATATAGCAGGTGCATTCACCCTTTGAGAGACTTATCTCCCTTATTTCTATGTAGGTAATCATCAAATAAAATACTTGAACATAGCGATATCATGGGGTGTAGGCGATTATTAGAGAATTGCACATTCTAAGTTATAATGTCATTGTTGAAAACGTTCACCTATACATAATTTACAGGCACATACAGAAAACTACTTTCAGACCTGTTTAACCATTTCAATTCGACAGACCATATCTATTAAGCTGTGTAAGAAATATTGCTATTGAATATTTTGGAACTAATTTAATGTCAAGTTGTTGCTGCCATCGACAGCAACAGCATTTAGACAAATTATCCCAAAATATAGGGAACATTTCTGAAAGGAAGGGGCTAATCAAAGATGTCTACATATTGTCCATTTTGTAGCAGTATGCAATCTTCAGTACTCACTCAATTAAACTGATGGCTAGCAGGGAAGGACGGCTTAATGAGAATCAATTCAATCTTTAAACAATATGGCTTGACAGCTGGAGTTTATTTGAAAATGTGGCCATTGTAAGCTGCTGCTGTCTAAAATAGCAGCAGCTATCAGCAGCAATGTCAGTGAAAATCAGTGAAGCATTGCCGACTAGAGCATTTCATGTTATCACGGTTCATGCTGCAGACATCGGTCATACAGTTTTATGAGGAATGATGTCCCGGTCACTGGACATCAACGTTTGTCGGATAAATGAAACCAAGTAAAGGTCAGTCTGTTCTGAGCAAACTGAGATAGAAAATATAGCAGCCTTTCCCAACATTACTCATGAACACATATCTAAATAAAAACCATACTTGTTTTCCCCTGAACACAACATAATTGTATGGGATATACACGAACACAAAACCGGCCTCTGTAGAGGCCTTTAAAAATGTTCTTTCCCATGCCAAGAGAAGACCACGTTCGTGATTTCACCACCGGAATGACCCACCTGATAATCAGACCAGTCATTCCAGTGATGAGCCCCTCATGATAGTCCTATCCCGGCCCACAAACAGACATTCAACAAGTCAAACAAGAGTCAAAATATCCATACTACTGAAATATACACAAAAGCAGCATAAACATAAGCACACACACGCACGCACGCACGCACGCACGCACGCACGCACATCTACGCACGTACATAGACATATATGCACGCACGCACGCAAGAAATCTATAGCTAATACACACTCAAACTGTTCCGTAAAGTAGAAGTGAAATACGTTATCTATGAATAAGATTATAGCTTGTATTTAATAGCCGAAATACCAGTACTACAACAAAAAACAGAGAAACTGTCAATAAACAGCACTAGAATACGCGGTGCGCTATAAATAAACGCAGTAGAGCGCGCTGAGGGCCAGGAGTGTGTCCCTATCGGCACCACTAGTGTAGACTGGGATGTAATTCCGGTAGGAATTGGATGTCCAAAGAGAGATAGTAGTTGATTTTGCTTCATTAGCGTGTGAAATGAAGAAAAATTTTAGGTAACAATTTTTTCGCCACCCGTGACCCCTGTAGGGTACAAAAAAATCCAAAATGGCCGCCGTCGCTCATGGATATATCATACTACAGAGAATGGCATATCTCTGGAACCACTTGGCCCATTTCAATGATGTTAGAGTCCGTTTTATGGTTTTGAAATATGCCCGATCATTTGGAACTGGTTTCATGTCAACAGGAAGCCATGGTCATGACACAAGGTCACGGTCAACTTAATTTTTGGCCTCTCTGTGCAGAAATATGAGTATCTTTGGAGTTAATTGATCAATTTGTATGATATTAGCCTCTAATGTTGGGTTTTCAAACATTCCCGATCATTTGCAATATGTTTTATCTTGATAACGGGTCCAGGTCACAGAGCAAGGTCAAGGTCACAGCCAATTTTGGACTCTCAGTGCAGAAATATGAACACTTCTCGCGTTAATTGATCAATTTGCATGGTGTTACACTCTACTGTAGGGTTTTCAGACATGCCTGATTATTTGCAATATGTTCAAGTCGATAGGAAGTCAAGGTCATGCAGCAAGGTCATAGTAACAATAATCTCTGTTAATAATTATCTGAAACACATTCCAAATAGTCAGGCATGTCTGAAAGCTTACAATAAAGTCTGACATGTCTATCGGAACAGGCATGCCACTAATCGCCATATTACTATCTCGTTCAGTTTCCTGATTCCATCAAGTCCAGTCAAGTCTAATCGAAGTACTTGTGCTCAAAACGATCCAGATTATATATAGAAATGAAACATGTCTGAAACACGTATGTGCGTCGTGTGTAAAAGTTACTCTAAAAACATTGTTTCTGATCCTGATATTAAACAGATATGTGATATATTATACTATGCAAAACGCTTAGTAGACCTAGGGGAAGCTAATTTGAGACCCTATCAGATTATCTTTCTAGTTTATCCCGGCCTGAGCTAGAAAAAATTAAATAAGCCGCTTCTGGAGAGAGCCGAAAAAAGAAGAGCCCGCTCTGACTCTCATTCACCAGGACTGCCAGCCAAGATAGGCCGACCAGTCAAAATATACATAAAAGAACGTCCATAGCGGCATGCAGAGGTTGCTCCTAAGGAGATGATAGGCATATGTGTCCCAACTTCTGGCATATGCAAATATCACGAGGAAGAACTCCACAAGGTTGCATCTGACAATCGTGGGCAAACACTGCTGGACATTAAGGCTAACACTGTGGACGATCATATCAGGGCATCGCTGTCAAGTTTATATCAACCTGGTGATGCCCATGCCCAAGAAAAGTGTTATAATGGTGACTGTCTACAGGATGCTCGTAGGACGTGTTGTAGTGACATGGCTGAAATAAACAACATATACGTGTCTTTCCTCAAGGAAAACGAAATAGAAAACTTAAAAGACAATCAGAGAAAGTATCTGAAGAAATTGCTGAATGATAGAATTCCTAACATAACATTTGTTCAGCCACCTTAGCACAATGAGAGTGAACGGGCCCTATCATCCAAATCTCTTGGTGAATCTGTAGACTATGCTACCATGAAGGCCCCAAATGTTGTATTGGAGAACTTGTTAGGGGTAGCAAATACAATGCACGTTGAACTTCTGAAGTATAGATATGGGTGGAAGTTCTCTGGTGATAGTTCTGTAAGTTGTTGGAAAATCCCTCCACTCACCCAACTCTTTCTTACTCACCTATGGTATGGGCCTTGTGCTGAGAATGTGGGAGGGAAACGAGATAAAGAGGTTAAAAAATGTGTTGAAGTTGGTTATCAATTCATCGTTCAAAACACTCACACCTACAGGCAAATTAAGCACAAGTCCAAAGACGATACAGGTTTGTCCGCCGAGCAGAAACACTGCTATCTATTGACTTACCAATGACAATTCACCAGCGAGATCGTGATAAAAGTCTAGTACATGTGCTATCTAGTTTGTATCTTGGTACAGGGTATGAGCATGTCCTAAACATTACGAAGCGCATTGAGCACGCCACGGTGCTTCGAATGACAGATATAGGTGGGTATTGTCTTCCAGACTTCTTCAAGAAAGGCATCACATTTTTTTTCTCTGTTGATAACTTTGACCTTCTGGAGGATACTCCATATGGACAGTGCACTCTACACGGCTCTCTAAGCGAACACGGGGAAATGAGATGGAGTTTGTGATCCATGACGAGATGACAATCACTAAATTTACCGTCAAAGAGATGCTTTCTGCCTCCAGTACAAAGACGATCCTCTACAACACATTTGCTGATGCTGTACTGGAGGCATACAAAGGAGCAAAGAAGGTGGTGGTTGTGAAAGGTACCACAGTTCAGATCAATCAACCCCACTCTTTAGCAGAGTCCATGTCCACTCATAATCATGAGGAGGCAGACACAATGATTCCTCTGCATGTGATCGATGCCCTCCGTGATTCTACTCTGAGGGAGATAGATGTATGGTGGTCCTGACGTACTGGTCTTGTTGATGGACCTCGTGGCTCATGGAAGACTAAGTACATTCACCAACCTCAGGTTCCTGACTGGGAAAGGCAACAAATATCGATCAATCAACATTCGTGAGCATGTGAGTGCTATTGGTCAAGAGAAGTGTCAAGGTCTGATTGGTTTCCATAACTTCACTGGGGCAGATTGGGGTGGGAAATTTTTTGGAATCTCAAAGAGGAGTTGGATCGCTTAGTACCTATCCTTGCTCAATGATGACCCCATTGTCTTTACCTTCCAACCTTTGGGTGATGGTATCCTCACAAACACTGAATTGGTAGACGGTGAGCTGCCCGAAGAAGTGCAGCCTATCGAGAGGTGTGTGTGCTCAGTATACAGTTCTGGGGGTCCAACCATCATACCAGCTTTGCGATGGGAAGTGTCCAGGTCCAGAAATCTGGAGGTTGAAAAGTTTCCTCCAACCAGGGCAATACTGTTTCCCATATCTTACATACGAACTTTGCCACTATGAGGGACAAAAGTTATACAACACCTCACCCATGCCTACCACCCCTAGAGGAGAACAGATGGGTGCTTGACTTTTCCCATCCCGGAGCCTCTACAAACCAGCACCAGTTGCTGTCTTAGAGCTGAGCAAATGTGGTTTCCAGACATCTTGCAAAGGTCACTGCTCATGCAAGAACAATCTCCCATGTACTGTGCTCTGCAAATGTCAAAATAGTGATTGCAGCAACCTTGCTGACTAAAGGATGATGGAAGATGAAGACGATGGTGCATGATTGTTCAACGAACAAGAAAGAGGATTGTGGGGAATGTGTGACGATAATTCACTCCTTACAAAGTATTCCCTATGACATGCTTCGTGATAGATACGCTGTACATGTATGCTTCAATAATTTACCATTTAAAATTACAGTACAGCTTACATTGCATATCTTCCTTTTGCTGTTCTTCAGATCGGGTTAGGTTACTTGACATAGATACATGCACTGCAGTTCTCTGACTGCAGCATTATTTACATTACGATTGGTTATTGCTTGTATTTGCTTATCTGTATTCAGTCTCCTACTTTTCATTGGTTTTGATCTTGAATCTGTGATTCTGCATTTGTTTCCTCGATATGTTTACCTTTGTAGTCTTTTGTGCTGTAATTGCAATTCCCACATGACGAACTTGTTATAAATTGTTTTTTATTGACTGTTCGGCATATGTTGATGTTTCTTTTGACCTGACCATGTGACTTTGAAGTCTAATCGACATGAAAGCTGATCAAAATGATCAGACAAATGTGAAATCCCTGCAATATACGCAAACAGCATGCAAATTGATAAATTACCTCGAATGATACTCATATTTCTTCACCGTGACGTTAAAATGACATTGACTCTGATACCCGACATTGACCTCACATCGAACTCAAACATAATCCAAATGTACAGGCATGTTTGAAACCCATTCAATAAAGTCCAAGATCATGCAAATTGATCGATTCACTCCAGAGGTGCTCCGATTTCTGTACCGAGAGGCTAAAAATGGCTATGACCCTGACCTTTCTCTGTGATCTTGACCTCCTATCGGGATAAAACCTATTGCAAATGCTTGGGCATGCTTGAAATCCTAACAATAGAGTCTAACATCATGCAAATTGGTCAATTAACCCCAGATGTGCTCCCATTTCTGTACAGTGGCCAAAATTAACTTTGACCGTGTCCTTGTTGCATGACCTTGAAGTCATGTCGACCTGAAACCGATTCCAAATGATCAGACATATTTGAACCACATGAAAAGGACTAACTTTATTGAAATTGGTCAGGTAGTTCTAGAGATATGGCATTCCCTGTGGTTTCCATGAGCGATGGTGGCCATCTTGTTTTTTGGGCCCTAGAGAGGTTACGGGGGTTGAAAAATTGTTACCTAAAATTTTTCTTCATTTCACCCCATAATGAAGTGAAATCAACCACTATCTCAATTTGGGCATTCAATTCCTACGGGACTGTGCATTTGATACATGACAGGCGTACATTAACTGACAGTGGAACGCTATCAAATCACTCTACTTATAAATGTTCAATAATAAAATAATAACTGAATATTTCCAACTCAACGTGATTGAAAGCCGTTGAATGACCTTCAATCAAAAATGTCAAAGAAAAGTTTCAAAATATGTAATTTTAAAGCCGACAAAACTATGGAAGATATCAGGGTTAGAGTCGCTTTAACCGTATACTCATATATAGAAAGCTTCAACAAGAGTACTAGCATTGTGAACGATGGCATATCATGTGCGCGTACGCGCACGCACACACGCACGTACACATGCACGCACGTAAAAAGTAAAAGAAAGGTTTCAAAATATGTAATTTAAGCAATTGCTGTGTCGGAGCAATGAACTTTATTTGCATCATTGTCACCTTTTTTCCTTTGATCTCACCACTTTTTGAAAAGGTGTGAAATCCATCTCCAGCCCTCCGCCATTCTGATTGGATGTTAGATGTAGAGGGTGACCATAAGACAACACGCCCCACACCCCGCATTAAATCACGTGGCTCCTGTCATCCAATGAAGTAAGCTTAAAAGTAATTAGCGTAATGATTGACGAGGATTAATGAGGGTAATCAAGGATAATTGACAGGCTACATTGTCTTCTCCTGAATCTGGGAACTCATTCAATCGTGAAGCCCCGACCACCCACAACGCCCCCCCCCCTCGCTAAGGGTAATTAGCGCAATGCTGAGTGTTAATCGATAGGCGCTAGAGTATAAAAGCTGTGTTTAAAAGAAATGTGATCTGTTAAGCCTTAGCGTTTTAATTTTTGTTTAAATGACGAAACGCAAACAATATGGCGGTAGCTCACCTGGTTGTATTTAAGGGTACACTTCCATCTATGTATTTTTGCAAAGTAGCTGCTATTTTTGTGACGTCATGACAGCTTTAATCATAGCTATGCACGACCCTACCATCGCTTACATGTATAGAGGCAGTAAAACATGTATTGGGTAGTCATACTGTGAATAACGTATTTCACTTTTAAAGAGACTATTTGCATACATATGAGCCCTCCATTTTGGAATAATTTTCTAATCAATGTCCCGATTTAAAGTTATTGGTGAGAAATTGCTGCTTCCGGAACACTACACTCCTAGATTGACCATTCCTGTATGGAGATAAGATGTATTCTTGGGTGTTGATCTGGATGGTGGTACAATGACCTGCGCAACATTTTATGTACCGGGTGGCACCAGCTTATGATGATAAGGCTGCTTCAGCTGCTAGTATCTAACTGGCCCTCTATCATGTCTGTCACTTTTTGTGGAAAGCCATGCTATGCATTGTCATTGGCTGGAACACCTGGAACTAAACGCCTGACTTAATGTGATAAGGCTGCATCTGGTTGTGAGATCTAACTAGCTCTCTGGCACCTATATGTGTGAAACCATAGTGAAGATAATCGTGATAATGGTCATAAGCTGGGGAAGTGGCAGGCTGAATTTGCTGGTAAGATCTGATTGGCCCCTGCCGTAGGTCACACTGAATACACTCATCGACTGGAACTGATGGCACATGCCAATGCTGATAAGGCTGAAAATGCCAGCTCGATGCCATGTATGTAACTTCTTCGTGGAAAGTCATACTGTGCATTGTCCTTAGCTGGCACACATGGAATTGGTGGTCATGGTCTATGATGAGAAGGCTGCATCGAGTGATGAGATCTGACAGGCTCTCTATCCATGTGGGAAGTTGTGGTGAGCATAATCATGATAATTATCATTAGGGAAGTGGTAGGCTGCATTGGATGGTATGATCTGATTGCCCCTATGTCACCTGGCCCACGACGAAAAGGCTGCTCTGGAGAGACCCGCTTCCAGTGTTAGCCATGCTGTGGTTATTTGATATGCCACCTCCCCGTACATCACTATCTTCATCCAGCTTGGAAACGAAAGCATCCAACTGTCTCATCATATATCCCATGATCTTCTCCTGAATTGTTGTCAGATTTTCAGACAGCTTATCTTGAAACAATGTTGATAGCTTATTAGCTGTGATTGTTACGCTGCTTGTGGTGGCATTGCAATAGCCTTCACATTCCATGGCTGGCTGTGTTTGGGTTTCAGGTTTTGCAGTCAGTGTCTTTACCGTTAGTTCTAGTTTTTCTGTTTTTGCTTGCAACCTTTTGCAATAAGATTCCAGCCATATCTGTTCTTTCCCAAATTCCTTTATTTCCTTTTCTTTTCTTTTTATCACCTCATCTAACTTTCTCAATTGTATCTCCCTTGCTCTTAATTCCGCCATCTTTGTTGGAACCTCATCTTCTGGAGTGTTTTGTGGGTATGACTGGTGGCCGCACACCCTCTGACATATCAAAGCCCTGATTCACTCTGACTGTATTGTTATCGGGAGACTGCAAGCATACTTCTGGTGTTGGTACCTGTGTCTGGATACAATTTAAAGCATTTCATATAGTTGGTAAATTAGACCTATTTTGAATAGTTTGCTGCATACTTTCAAGAACCACGTGTCTCCCTGTACTAATATGATTGATGTGCTGGCCCTGAGTTTGGTTGACTCGACAGATAAGAGCAAGCCTTGATTAATGTGCTGATCTTTCTGAGTTTGCTTGGCCTCAACAGATGGTGATATCACGTGTTTAGCATCGCCATCTACAGGAATATCAACTTTTTGTAGCTGCTCACCTACACATGCATTGTATACCAACCCAGTCCCGTTTTCCTACATGCATCCAGTATGACATAAAACAAGTTTTAACACTGCAATACCAGGGCACCGTGATGGACATAAATTCTGTTGGCTCGACATTATTAGAAGGGTACCAAGGTGGTTGTAAATTCGGATGGCTCGACATTAGAAGTGCGCTGAGGTAGCTGTAAATTCAATTGGCTTGGCATTAGTCGAAATGCATCGATATGGCTGCATTAGGCCACAGACACGCCCCGCCACATCTTAGGCCACGCCCCTTTTTGTCATGGGTCATTATGCCAGCCACTGAGCATAGCTGGCGTCACATGACCCGACCAGAGTGATGGTAATGTGGCCAAGCTGATTGGTCTACAGCTACCATGTGACCGTAGGCCAGGGAACAAGTCGCCAAGCTCATCAGCCTACAACTGTGAGGTGACCTAGGCCATGCATCCTAACACCTTTACGCCTCATTACACCTGTCAATCATCAGCACATGTTACCCATTTGTGTCTCCGAAAAGTGGTGGAGATACAGGCGGACTGATCGAGAGGATGATGACGTCATCAATATTTGAATTAGGCCACGCCCCCCTTTCCCGCTAAAAATACTCGAATCTGATTGGGCGAGAAAGAACAATGGATTTTGCTCTCGACAAATCAAATTTGAGTATTTTGGCGGGGAAAAGGAGGCGTGGTCTAATTTAAACATCGATGACATCACCCTCTCAACTAATCAGGAAGGCCGCCTATATCTTCGCCGGATTTCAGAGACATAAATGGTGTCGCCCTTCTACTTACGATTGAAAAATCTGACTCGATAAATGAAGCAGTTATTTCAGCGGTACATTTTTGACAAATAATCTTCTGGTATGTAAGCTGATACTGACTAAGCAAAAATGTTAGCAGGTGAGTGAGCGCTTTGTTCAGAGAGGCGTTTCCAGGTCGTGTCCCAGGTGCGGTTAGTGGGCGTTGTTCACTCCGCTGAAGGACGTGTTGAGGTGCTTGTGAACGGGACACGGGACAGAGTCTATGATGATGTGAATTCTAATCAAACAGCCCAGGTGGTCTGTCGAATGCTTGGTTTCTAGTGAGGTTGAGAAATCGTTCTCCGCTACGCCATACCCAGTGGCACACAATGCAGGCTGAATTACAGTACAGCTAAGAAATATCTCAAAACATACTGTTGACTATTAACATAATGGGCATGGAAGACATCCATTATATGATGTCATAATCAATTACATGACATGTAGCATGAGGTCATAATCAATTACGCCACGTACACATAATTGGTGACGAACTAAGCATTGTTGTATGAATTGTATGTCTTTACTATGTAATAAAGATGCTCAGCAGCACCCAGTCAAATTAGTTTCAAAATATTCAACAGCTTACCTGTATAGCTTTCTGGAAATTGATAGTCATTGAGTTCATGGATAGATCGATCGCAACACAAGCGAGGTGTGGGTGGAGCTTAGATAGATATGTGCGGGGCATAGCTAACACTGGAAAGGTTCATTGGTTTGGAAGGTATTGCTGACCAAGGCAGCGATGTCTTCCAATCAAATTATGTTCAAAATATTCAACAGAACACTTTCTTCATCGTGTTTTAAATTTTGGAAACCTGTTAACTTATGTATGGGCCGTACTGTATTTAATGTGACACGGGCTGATATATCTATGAATTTAAAATACGTAATTATTTGAATTTTTGTCACGTAATACTAGCATTTGGAACAGGATTTCTTTATTTAATTAAAAATCTGATAACAAACCTGCTGACGGAATTCATTACCAGATCGCGGTATAATTATTGATATCAACTTGCTCAATATGTTATTGTATAGCCTCGATCTGGATGCAACAAAGCAAACTTGAAATTATGTTACAAATAAATGTTATTACCATGTACCTGACTTCGGTACTGTCGTCTGTATCATTCTTCCAAGCCATAGTATATACATGTACCGTAACAAATGCGAGATCGGAATAGTTGCTACATAGGCCGCTCTGTCAAAATTTCAAAGATTTGACGGACAGACAGACAGACAGACAGATAGACTTATATTAGTTGCGAGTCGCAAATAAAAACCAAAATAATTTATAATGCGCATACAGCAAAAATTGATTTAAACAACGATATAAATATTACGTACCAGATGCCTTTGTTAGGTACGGGTGGTCTCCCTTATACTAGTGACGGCACCCTTCTAGTGGCGCTTCATCAATGACATCGCGCATGCGTGTGCGCGAGCGTGCATGCGTTTCTCGGTCATGTTATAGATACAACAACAACAACGACAACGACGACGACGACGACGACAACAACAACAACAACAACAACACGACGACGACAACAACAACAACAACAAACAACGACGACGACGACAACAACAACAACAACAACAAACAACGACGACGACAACAACAACAAACAACGACAACAACAACGTCAACAATGGAATAAGTATGCTGTGTTATGCATTGATGAATTTAATTGTACATAAAAGATTTTAACTGTGACTAATGCCGTAAATATTAATAATCCCATGAGACAAATATATTTCAGATGCTGTTTCACGACTAATGCATACATCGCTGCTACTAATACTGCCAATGTCACCATTACTACTGATACAACAGCCGCTACTACTACTACTACTACTACTACTACTACTACTACTACTACTACTACTACTACTACTACTACTACTACTACTACTACTACTACAGCTCCTACTGCAAACAACAACAACAACAACAACAATGGCGAGGAGCACGAAAATGACGATGATGAATACAATGGTAATGACGACGAAAACTAAAAGAAAGATATGAAATAATATGTTTATTAGGCGATTTTAATTCTAAAACGGGAACAGAACAAGATTTTGAAAAATTCGACAATTTTACTTTTGCTCAGTTTGCTGATGATAGCGCAGAAAATAATGACTTGCTCTCTCTCTAAATAGACTAGGGTTCCCCAGGGAAAGGTATAGTCAATGTACAGGTCGTAGGAAACGGGAGGGGGGGGGGGATACTACAGCTGTGCAAAACATGATTCTTTTTATAGTAAATAGTAGAATGGGAAGTGATTCGGCAATAGGCAAACCCACCACAACAAATAATAGTCTTCTCGATTATGTTATAGGAAACAGGAAATTTATTGAAAAAAATAAAGAAATTATTCCACTATCAGACATTCACTGTGTACTAATTATAGGAATCCAGCTTAATAATAATAATAATAATAATAATAATAATAATAATAATAATAATAATAATAATAATAATAATAATAATAAAAGATGGGTACTAAGTAAGAAAGATCAGTTCATCCAAAATATAGACATAAAGACGATAAATGCAATAAACGATAAAATTACTGACGCTGAAAATACAGATACACGAAATAACCTGAATGAAGCTGTGAATTTGATTGTGAATTATTTAGCAATAGTGCAGCAAAAACATTTGAAACCAAAAGAAATTATAAAGACAGGTGAAATGTAACACTAAACCTTGGTTTGGAAAAGAATGTGCTATGGAAAGGAAACAATACCATGATGCTAAGAAACAAAATACTATCCATAAAACACCACACACTGCACAACTCCTGAAACACCACACACTGCACAACTCCTGAAACACCACACACTGCACAACTCCTGAAACACCACACACTGCACAATGCATGAAACACCACACACTGCACAACTCATGAAACACCACACACTGCACACCGCATGAAACACCACACACTGCACAACGCATGAAACACCACACACTGCACAATGCATGAAACACAACACACTGCACAACGCATGAAACACCACACACTGCACACCGCATGAAACACCACACACTGCACAACGCATGAAACACCACACACTGCACAACGCATGAAACACCACACACTGCACAATGCATGAAACAGCTAGCAAGGAATACACAGTGATAATTAAGAAATATGCCGAACTTTCACGGAAACATATACAAACCAAGTTACGGAGTTTACAAAAGCATGATACCAAAGCTTTTTGGAAAACAATCATTAGTAAAAATAAACCTGACGATAATGGGGGAAAATCGATCTTAACTCCCTTTTCCAACATTTAAAAAATGTGACGATGTAGACCAACTCTACGCGTCAGAACTAAACACGACAGAATGGCCCGAGCTCGACATAAAAATATCTAAAGATGAAATAAATAAAATTATATGACGTCATATGACGTGTATGATGACGTCATAATCAATTACATCATAAATGACTTGATTTATTCCGTCTTTAACGCTTAATAATACGACACATTATACAAATTGTATGTCTTTACTCTTTAATGCACATTCCATTGGCAACAACAGCACCCAGCCAAATTAGTTTCAAACTATTCAACAGCTTACTTGTGTAGATTTCTGGAAATTGATAGTCAGGGAGTTCAGAGTTCGATCGATCCCAACACGGGCAAAGCGTGGGTGGAGCTTAGCTAGAGATGGGCCGAGCATATCTAAAACTGGAAATGTTCATTGAGTGACAGATCGGATCCCTTCATTACGCTCTTGCTCAGTTCTACGCGCTCGGGTATACAGTACAGTCAATCAATCAACTAAAAAGTTTTCAAAACAGAACCAGAAACATGTTAGTTATTACAATTTTGTACGCGATGTACGAAACATTCTGCTGAATATTTTGAACATGATTGAAGTGGAAAACATTGATTCCAATCCAATTATGTTCTAAATATTCAAAAGTACGGCTTCCTTTGTTTAAGAAACAGGCTACATTATTTATGAGCTGGACTGTAGGATTGGTACGAATTTGCACAATATTCTGTGAAATCAATCAGTTACGCTCTATGGTTCCATACAAGAAAATATGAACATGTATTTCAGAATATAAATTTTTACGATATTTAAATGAAATGTGATAGTTATAGCTGTTGATTCTTTTGACGCTTGTTGTCAGTTTAAATGTGAGTATTCAAACGGAATGATTTGGGGTGGGTAAGGTAATTGTGGTGGTCAAATAAGGATGTAGGCTATTACCAACACAGACTCACTGATGCAATTACTGGTAATTTCAAGCAATAACGGGTCTGTCTGTCTGTCTGTCTGTCTGCCTGCCTGCCTGCCTGCCTGCCTGCCTGCCTGCCTGCCTGCCTGCCTGCCTGCCTGCCTGCCTGCCTGCCTGCCTGCCTGCCTGTCTGTCTGTCTGTCTGTCTGTCTTTACATTGAAAAAACGCATTGGCACAGGAATTTAATTACAAATTTCTTTACCTAAATTTGTCCTATCGAGACCAAGTTTAGATTTACTTAGAGTGGTCCCCCCTTGAGATTAGTTGGGGTAAAATGAACTTATCAGTAGGTCGCTTTAACAGGTAAAGGCTGGGATTGATCCTACATTGTAGAGAAATCACACACACACGAATGCACGCCCGCACGCACGCACGCACGCCCGCCCGCCCGTCCGCACGCACGCACGCACGCACGCACGCACGCACGCACGCATTTGAACGAATGCACGAATGCATGCAATAACACATGCACACAGTAATACATGCACGAATGCACGCAATAATGCATGCATGAACGCATGCACGAACGAACGCACGAATGCATGCACGCACACACCCACGCACTAATGTACTCACGAATTAATGCACCTACACCCACATACACACACGCACACATACACCCACGCAAGTATAGATGCACACACGTGCGGATGTACGAGCACACCCCCACACACATACACACGTACGAACAAACTCCCGGACGCACGAACGAACGCACGCACGAACGCACGCACGCACGCACACACGCACACTTCTGCAGACACAAAATTAAAAGATGTCCTACGGATATGATTTCATGTTGCCCCACCATTGATTTTGGTTGGGGTTAGATTTATTTAAGAATAGGTAGGGAGGGATGAAACCTTGTCATTGTTATCAGGAACTATAAGGTCTAACTTTGATCTTACTAGCAAATCTTTCAGGTTTGGATTTCTATTGTAAGCTATTACTGGTCGTGCTTTGATCGGTTCCTTTAATTTAGATTGCAACTGTGAATATTCGTCTTTCATGGTTTTTGCTAATTCAACATTACGTCTATTGTATATGAGTTGAAATGGGATAATTTTGTTCTTTTGTGATATTCCCGAATCTACATTTATTCCAAATGGTGCTTTTGTTTGGAGTGTTCTAATCCAATGGCCTTCTCGGATTTTGCGAAACGAACTCGTTTCTTCCTCACTATCGAAGGTCGGAATCTGTTCTATTGGCATGATTTCAAAATGATGTTCAACTGAATGATCAGGAAGTTGGAAATGTTGAGCAATTGGCGTATCTGCTGAGGTGTTAATATCAGAAACGTGGCGTCTAGCACGCACTCTAAATGCATTTTTTGTTTCACCAACATACTGTTTCTGGCAAAGGGCACAATTGATCAAATAAACTACATTCTCAGAATCACAATGCATATTAGTTCGGATATGATATTCATTTTTAGTTTGAAAGCTCAGGAATGTTTGTTGGTTTACAATATAGTTGTTTACTTTGCATCTATTTTTGTCGCATTTAGAAACTGATCCATCGCACATGATTGGTTTATTGTGTTTAATTTGGACAGGCTCAAACTCGGGTCCGCTATGAGGTTTTAGATTTTCAAGCTCATTGATGGTGTCTGCTTTAATTTTTCGAAGAAAACGGGCTGAATAGCCTCGTGCTTTCAAAGCATCAAACAGAGTAAAATTAAAGCTTACACTGTCAGTTGCATGTGTGAGTGAGACACAAATTCACCGTAAAACACCTTCTGGTGTTATACCAATAATGTATAGGCCTGTTTTAGTTTAGATAGGTAATTCATTTGGCAGAGTTTTTTGTCGGGGATGAAACGAGGTGGTGGTGGATGCAAATTAAATATTATTGGTAGACTATTACTCTAATTAAATATTTTCCCCGCCTCACAAGTGGAAGAGGGCATTGCGATCGAGCTTGTCTACCTGCCTACCAGCCTGCTAGCCTGTCTGTCTGCCTGCCTGCCTGCCTGCCTGCCTGTCTGTCTGTCTGTCTGTCTGTCTGTCTGCCTGCCTGCCTGCCTGCCTGCCTGCCTACCTGCCTGCCTGCCTGCCTGCCTGCCTGCCTGTCTGTCTGTCTCTCTAGCTGTCTGTCTAGCTGTCTGTCTGTCTGCCTGTCTGCCTGCCTGCCTGCCTGCATGCCTGCCTGCCTGCCTGCCTGCCTGTCTGTCTGTCTGTCTGTCTGTCTGCCTGCCTGCCTGCCCACCCCCACCGTCCCCTCCCACCCCACCCCGCCCGTCTGTCCATCCGCCCATCTAGACATCCGTCCGTCCGTCTGTCTGATTTGGCTCAATCGAAGAAACTTGCTATACAAGAGAATTTCCAGAGCTTCGACAAAAAACAATCGGATCCGGATCTGATCAAATTCTGGATCTGTGGATATCGCTGCAACTTCTGGTCCGATTTGGCTCAAATTTGATCACATGAAAATTTTATCATTTTATCCATACACCAGGATTCCATGAGTTTGGGCGTGATCCGAAAAAGTCCGGAAAGTTCCCGCTTACCATGCCACTTAGCACACACATGTGCGTGAAAATAAGATATATAGAGGACAGGAACGTTTCAACAAGCTCACCATGATAGCGAGTGAATTTCAACAGCTGAATTCTAAAACTCATTGTGAATTTTAAACAATTGTGTTGAATAAATTGAATCTAATTCGACAGGAGTCTGTAGCAACAGGCTCCTGTCAAGTTAGTTTCGAAATATTCTAAAACTTACCTGTATACTTAGCTTGAAATTGAGTCTATGTATTCAGGTTTCAACTTGTTAGTCTTTGTGAAAAGAAATATTGCCTATTGATAAAATCTTATTTTTTTTTCAAGAGAAGAATAAATAGGCCTATTTATTGTTCGTAATTATTGACATGCTATTGAAATATTTTACTTTAAATGCGTATTACCTTATAAAGAAACATATTCAACCGAAAACGTACCTTTGTCGTATTAGGATTGGCGATATTTCATTTCATGCCATTTCTTTGCGTGATTCTGTTACAATAGCATCACGTTACCGCGCAATTATCCAGTGGGGGCCCATCGTGTGAAAAGAAAGATAAATAGAATTACAATAACAACCTCTGTTGTGCGACCACCCTATGAAGAACAACGAATTATTCCCATGCACAATACATACGTGATAATGCAATTGACTTGTTACAAGATGCGCCTATATTGGAGCCAAAAGATGGCGTTATTAAAAGGCAGGTGATGTTTCGCCCACCTGTACAACTAATCTGATCAGATATACAGACCACAAACGACAAGTCTTTTTGAAGAAAGGAATTTTTGGTTGAATATATTGAAAATAATTTGACTGGGTGTTGTTACTGACTAAAACAGCAACGGGTTCTAGTCAAATTAGTTTCAAAATATCCAACCTCTTGCGGAGCCAGAATAAGGATACTGGGGGCACATGACGTATTACACGCATGGGACCCCTAGGGGTGTGGTATTATTGAGGGGCCCAAGAAGCATTATCCTGCATTTTATTAACTGCTTTTAGTTACATAAATTATCAATAAGGTGTAAGTGTTATTAATCAACAAGCTGAATCGACCTATTCTGTCTGTTTGTCTGTCCCTCTATATGTATGCAGCATCGACTGGTTATTGATCATCAAGCTGAATCGACCTAGTCTGTCTGTCTGTCTTTACATTGAAAAAAACGCATTGGCACAGGAATTTAATTAAAAATTTCTTTACCTAAATTTGTCCTATCGAGACCAAGTTTAGATTTACTTAGAGTGGTCCCCCCTTGAGATTAGTTGGGGTAAAATGAATTAATCAGTAGGTCGCTTTAACAGGTAAAGGCTGGGATTGATCCTACATTATAGAGAAATCACACACACGAATGCACACGCATACACACGCGCGCGCACGCACGCACGCACGCACGCACGCACGCACGCACGCACGCACGCACGCACGCACGCACGCACGCACGCACGCACGCACGCACGCACGCACGCACGCACGCACGCACGCACGCACGCACGCACGCACGCACGCACGCACGCACGCACGCACGCACGCACGCACGCACGCACGCACGCACGCACGCACGCACGCACGCACGCACGCACGCACGCACGCACGCACGCACGCACGCACGCACGCACGCACGCACGCACGCACGCACGCACGCACGCACGCACGCACGCACGCACGCACGCACCTGAACGAATGCATGCAATAATACATGCACACAGTAATACATGCACGAATGCACGCAATAATGCATGCATGAACGCATGCACGAACGGACGCACGAATGCATGCACGCACACACCCACGCACCAATGTACTCACGAATTAATGCACCCACACCCACACCCACATACACACACGCACACACACACCCACGCAAGTATAGATGCACACACGTACGGATGTACGAGCACACACCCACACACATACACACATACGAACAAACGCACGACGAACGAACGAACGCACGCACGAACGAACGCACGAACGCACGAACGCACGAACGCACGAACGTACGCACGCACGCACGTACGCACGCACGCACGCACGCACGCACACTTTTGCAGACACAAAATTAAAAGATGTCCTACGGATATGATTTCATGTTGCCCCACCATTGAATTTGGTTGGGATTAGATTTTTTTAGGAATAGGTAGGGAGGGATGAAACCTTGTCATTGTTATCAGGAACTATAAGGTCTAACTTTGATCTTACTAGCAAATCTTTCAGGTTTGGATTTCTATTGTAAGCTATTACTGGTCGTGCTTTGATCGGTTCCTTTAATTTAGATTGCAACTGTGAATATTCGTCTTTCATGGTTTTCGCTAATTCAACATTACGTCTATTGTATATGAGTTGAAATGGGATAATTTTGTTCTTTTGTGATATTCCCGAATCTACATTTATTCCAAATGGTGCTTTTGTTTGGAGTGTTCTAATCCAATGGCCTTCTCGGATTTTGCGAAACGAACTCGTTTCTTCCTCACTATCGAAGGTCGGAATCTGTTCTATTTGCATGATTTCAAAATGATGTTCAACTGAATGATCAGGAAGTTGAAAATATTGAGCAATTGGCGTATCTGCTGAGGTGTTAATATCAGAAACGTGGCGTCTAGCACCACTCTAAATGCATTTTTTGTTTCACCAACATACTGTTTCTGGCAAAGGGCACAATTGATCAAATAGACTACATTCTCAGAATCATAATGCATATTTGTTCGGATATGATGTTCATTTTTAGTTTGAAAGCTCAGGAATGTGTGTTGGTTTACAATATAGTTGTTTACTTTGCATCTATTTTTGTCGCATTTAGAAACTGATCCATCGCACATGATTGGTTTATTGTGTTTAATTTGGACAGGTTCAAACTCGGGTCCGCTATGAGCTTTTAGATTTTCAAGGTCATTGATGGTGTCTGCTTTAATTTTTCGAAGAAAACGGGCTGAATAGCCTCGTGCTTTCAAAGCATCAAACAGAGTAGAGCATGCATCATTCAGATTTTGCCTGTTGCTAGAGTTTCGAAAGAATCCTATGATTTGCGATTTGATCAGACCTTTAAATGTGTGTGGAGGATGAAATGGTTTTTTGTGAAGCAGCTGATGGGAGTCTGTTGGCTTAAAGAATACTTTATATTCTAATTTTCCAGAGGAGTCAAATTGATGACCCTTATAGATCGTGGCATCTAAAAAGTCAACTGATGTTCCACTAATAGTAGCTTTTAGCTTGATGTTTGAATCTTGGTTATTTAAAATGCAAAAAAATTCCCAAAAGTCTTCTTCTGAATGCTGCAAAATTATGAAGATGTCATCTAGATATCTGAGGTAAAGAAGAGGCTTTTTGGTTGATTTGTTCAGTGCCTCCTCTTCCCACTCTGCAACATAAATCGTGGCAAAATTTGGGCTGAATCGTTTACCGATTGCGCATCCAAGGATTTGAAGGTAATTTTCACCATTAAATTGGAAATCGTATCCTTTAAGACTTAACTCTAATAATTTTAGAATTTCCGTGTCTGGTCGATCTGGATCAGGAAATTTGACAAAAGAATTCTTAATAGCATTGACTCCAGCATCAATATCTATATTCGTATACATAGCATCTATGTCTAATGTGACTAAATATGCATCTTTCGGAACTGACAATCTGGATAACTTTGAAAGAAAGTGTTCTGTGTTCTTGAGAAAGCTCTTGTGTCTATTAGCAATGGGCTTTAAATAGTAATCAATATATTCTGAAATGCCATAAGACTGACTGCCACAGTCTGAAATGATGGGTCGTCCAGGTGGTGTCAACGGATCTAACCAGGTGCTGATAGGTTTATGGATTTTAGGCAAGATATAAAATGTCCGATTTTGTGGATTATTCTCACCTAGCAGATACTTTAGCTGTTTCTTACCAATGTACTTATCTGTATGCAATGAATTAAGTATTTCAATGAAATTTTGTCGGTCTTGAGGCCAAATTAGATTATTAAGTTTTCTGTAATGCCTGGTGTTAGTTAACTGCCTTTCGGCCTCGCGGATGTAGTTTTCTCTAGACATAATCACAGTTGCTGAACCTTTATCGGCTGGTTTTATAACAATATTCTGATTTCTACGTAATTTGTTGATAGCCTGTCGCTCGAGAAATGAAAGGTTTTGCTTATTGTTTGTAACTGGCAATGATCTGGCTATACCAGCAACCGTTTTTATGGTTGCTTTAATATTGTCATCAACTAGCCTATCGGGAGGGTCCCAACCGGATTTTCCAGTGAATGGTTTTGACTCTCCATTTAAATTTCGAAAATGATGGGCTATTTTTACTGAATGACCAAAATTGGCTACTTCAATAAGACCTGTGTCTAAAAGCAAATATAATCCTGTTTTTGGTTTTGGAGTTGGTACAAAAGTAAGACCACGATCAAGAATTGATTTTTCAGATGGTGAGAGATCATAGTCAGCTGCTAAATTGACAAGGTTTGTTCCTAATCCTATGTTAGGGGAGCTATTGCCTTGACCCACATTTAGTTTAAACTAAGTACCGTCAACCAATGGTTATAAATACAATTAGCTGTTTCTTTCGTCCAATGGATTCTATCCTTCTCAACATGAACATTGGCATCACAAATTTTGGGGATGACCTTATCAACGTGGCAGTTGGACCTTGCTGATTCGTTGATACGCTTGAGACAGTACCTTTGCCTGTCTGACAATCTATCAGAGAAGTTAATCTCAGCAAAGTGCAACTCCGCATTAGGGAAGCGATTCTTAAATTCACGAGCCATGAACCGTAAATGGCTTGAGGCTTTGGTTTGATGCTCATTTTTGGAGTTGATGCCAATATTCAAGATGATCTTCTCCGGGCTAGGGCCATCCTGGTGTCGCATGGCCATTGTTCTGAAATGTGATAATGCGGCATCAGTATAGCACTGCTTAAGACTATATGCTCGGCCTCAACGTGGCGCAGGGGTGTAACCCACTGGGTGTCAATCCAGACATTTGGAGGGGCTAACCAGAGCATTATGCACAACGCTAATGAAATTACACTTGGAGATCGAATCAATCGAAATGGTGCTCGCCCTGTGAGGATCCGCCAGGCAGGTGCAGCGCCGGGCTCCATACCTCGAAGGATCCCACCCTCAGCTACTGGAGGTCCCATCAACTCGTCTTGTGGAGCCAGGGGACGAGGATGGAGAGCTACTGGCCAATGGAAAGAGAAGACCAAACCCAAAGAGAACCCCAGTATCAACATCATGCACTGGAATGCAGAAGGGGTTACCAACACGGAATCAGGGCTCGAACAGTTCCTGTACGAAAACAAAATTGATATCTGCTGCATTCAAGAGACACACCTGCAAGAAGGAAAACCATTTAAGATCAGAGGTTACCAGATTTTCCGGTGTGATCGAAGAGGAAGAAAGAAAGGTGGGGTGATGACCTTGGTCCGAAACAGGGTGAACGCCAGCCGGATCAAAACCTTTATGGAAGAGGCAGAATATATCAAGATCAAGGTAACAACCAGCAACTCTGTGATTGAAATTGTCAATTATTACTGCCCTAATGACAAGAATCTCTCACTTGACACAATCCAGGTCCAGGACTGCCAGATCCTCATTGCGGGAGACTTTAATAGCCAGTCCCAGAGCTGGGGATACAGAACACTTGATAAACGAGGAGAAGACATTGAAGCATGGCAAGATGAAAAGCACCTTTTACTTGTCAACGATCCAACAGATCAGCCTACCTTCTACTCGCGCCGATGGCACTCGACAACAACGCCAGACTTGGCATTTTGTACAGAAGACATTCACAGAAACCTCGGTAGAGTGGTCGGATCGCAGTTAGGAGGAAGCGACCACCGCCCAGTCCTCCTCTCTCTTTCTGGAAGTATTTCGACAAGTTCACCTCAACATCCAAGGTGGAACTACAAAAAGGCAAATTGGAGTCTGTTCGGCATTCGTTCCAATGAGCTTACCCATAATATAGCAGTAGAAGGGAGAAACATCAACAATGTGGTCAAGGAATTTAATTCAAGTATCCTCAAGGCTGCCAATGAAGCGATTCCTCGAGGGTTCAGGAAAAACTACCGCCCCTACTGGACAACAGAACTGCAAGCAGCACATGATAATCTAGACAAGGCCAGGGAAGATGCAGAGGGTAATCCCTGTCATGAAAACCGCTTCACGCTACAACAAACTAAAGCCAGGTATCTAAAGACCAAGTTGGAGGCCAAAAGAAGAAGCTGGAGGGAAAAGACGTCAGGGTTTAATTTAGAGAGAGACACCACAAAACTATGGAGACTGACTAAAGCACTCAATGATGAGGGTGTCAGGGGAGAGAAGATTACTCTTGAAGAAGATGGACAAACACTGACAGGAAAGATGGCAGCAGATGCCTTTGCGAAGGCATATGCAAAAGAAAGCAACATTTCTATACCACGAATGCGTCAAAGGGAGGTTAGAAAAGAGCAAAAGGAAAGAACAGACACCAACACTCACGATGCAATGAAAGTTGACATTAGTTTAGCAGAACTGAAGAAGGCTATCCGCCAACTGAAAAAGAAGAAATCTCCCGGGCCAGATGGCATTATGAATGAAATGATCCAACACCTTGGTAATGCATCTCTTCGCAAGTTGCTAGACATCTTTAATCTCAGTTGGACCAATGGAGAGGTTCCTCAGTGCTGGCAGGAAGCCAGAATGACTCCTATTCTGAAAAAAGGAAAGAACAAGACGAAAGTGCTGAGCTACCGTCCTATCAGTCTTACAAGCTGCATATGCAAGACCATGCAGCGCATCATCAACCAGCGGTTGCAGTGGTACCTGGAGTCAGAGAACATTATAGTTTCAGAGCAGGCCGGATTCAGAAGATACAGGAGCACAGAAGATCAAACAACACATCTTGCACAGGTCATAGAGGACACTTTTCAAGCCAAGAAGGTGATGCTAGCTGCCTTTATCGATCTGCAGAAAGCATTTGACAAGGTGTGGAAGGATGGCCTCCTCGTGAAGCTCCGGCGCACAGGCATCGGTGGCAACATGTTCCGATGGACCAAGTCATACCTACACAATCGCAGAGCTAGGGTGCTGGTGGATGGACAATCTGGACAGAATGTATTGCTGAGACAAGGGGTGCCACAAGGCGGAGTATTATCACCTACTCTGTTCATACTCTTCATTAATGACATTGTAGCAGAGCAGCCCAATGGGATCCAAGCAGCCCTCTATGCAGATGACCTCGTAATCTGGTTCACCGAGGAGTACACAACGACTGCCACGTACAGAATGCAGCTCGCCTGGACAGAATTACAGCTTGGGCCAATCGCTGGTGTATTACCATCAACAAAGAAAAATCATCAGCCATGCTATTCACACTGTCCACCAAAACCAAGGTTGGCAATCTGACACTGGGCGGTACTCCACTCGAATACGAGGACCAGCAGACATACCTGGGAGTCACATATGACAGAAGATTAACATGGAAGGAGCACATCCAGATTGCACAGGCAAAGGCCAGAAGAAAGCTAAACATCATGAGGAAGCTGGCAGGAACAAAGTGGGGTGCCAATGAAAGGATCCTCAAGACCATCTACCTAGGTGCCGTACGACCACACCTTGAGTATGGATCCAGCTCATGGATGACAGCAGCTAAATCTCATCAACAGAACCTCGACAGAGTACAAAACCAGGCACTGCGCATCATCACTGGTGGAATGAGATCAACACCAATAGAAAAAATGGAGCAGACAGCAGGCATTCCCCCACTTAGCAAAGGAAGGGAATGCAAAGCACTGATCCAAGCTGCAAAGTTCAAATCGTTCAATAACCACCCGATGCAGTTCAGGCAAGTACAGCTGTCATCAGGAAGACTTAAAAGATCAAGTTTTGTGAAAGAGACAAAAGCACTTCAAAGGAAACACCAAGAGATGTTGCCAGCACAAATAGAAGATCCAAACCACACCCTTGATCCTCCACCCTGGGAAAACAAACTAGAGAGCATAGCTATTCGCACCACAGTACCTCATCTCACAACCAAAAATGAACACAGTGATGTGAGCAAGAAGGCCCTAACCCTAGCCATGCTGGAAGAAATGTACCCTCAGGAGACATGGATAAGGATCTACACAGATGGATCAGCCAAAGATGCAATTAGGAGCGGAGGTGCCGGACTGCACATACAGTATACAAACGGACAACATGAGTCAGCTGCAATACCGACAGGCAAACACTGCACAAACTACAGAGCTGAAGTCGAAGCACTGGTTCATGCCGCTAATACCATCAGCAGAAAAGCAGACCCTATTGCACAGATTGTCTTTTTATCTGATGCCCGCTCCGTCCTTGAGGCTATCACCAAAGGTAAGTTGCCACAACTTGAAGAAGCACTACAAACCATCAAATGCTTTCGGATAGCACTGCAGTAGATCCCCTCACACTGTGGAGTCCAAGGAAATGAGGAAGCAGACAAGATGGCAAAGGTGGGTTCAGAAGAGAATCAGACAGAAAACATGGTTACCCATACAGAGATGAAGACTATCATTAAGTCCCTCTATAGAACACCTCAATCAGAAGATGCCTACCGGCATCTCTCGAGGCCAGAGCAAGTGACCATTTTTCGTCTCAGAACTGGACACAACAGACTAAACCAATACATGTACAGGCGGTTCCACCTTACGACATCGCCCGCTTGTCCTTGTGGAGAAGCAGAACAGACCATAGAGCACATACTTCAATGTTGCAGTACGTATCAGCTGCTGAGAGAATAGATCTGGCCTTTGTCAACCTCTATTCTTGAAAAGCTGTATGGGCCTGTGGAAGAACTGCAGAAAACCACAGATTTCATCTTGAGAACGGCTCTCCAAGTGTGATACCAGCGATCGAAAAGAAGAAGAAGTATAGCACTCAACATGGATGTCAGGATGGACGTCTAAATCAATTCAGGCTAGATTAGAGGACCATATCATCAGAATCTTCTTGGTGATTCTGGGGATCCTCCACAGGCCCTTGCTATGCGATTGATGACAGTACTTAGCAAACTTCCTATCAGACAGGTTACTATTATTCTGCATAGGAGGGAGAGGAGGCGGAGACAGAGGAAGAGGAGCAGAAGAAGGTGCGTGAGGAGAAGAGAGATGAAGAGTAGGAGGGAGACCACGAGGCGGGATTGAGAGAGGAGATGCATGAAGAGAAGAAGTTTGAGGAGGAAGAGGAGGAGGCGGGATTGAGAGAGGAGAAGGAGGAAGAGGAGAAGATCGAGTCAGAAGGTGGCGAGGAGAAGATAGTGGAAGAGATGAGGACGAGTTGCTAGGTGGTAGATTGGGGGAACAGTGAGTAACAACCCGACAACGGCCCACAGGAGGAGAATTTGTCTTTGGGAGAGCCGGCCATGACTCTGTTACATCATCAACACCAGGTGCTGGTGTTGGTGATGTATACAGATTCGTCCACTTGGAAGTGGTAGGCGAGGTTGTGAAGGTGGTTGGTGACCGTTGTCGTTTGTTAGTCACTGTTGAATGTGAACCTGAACCTGTACTCGGTGTGGCCGCCGGTGTTGGTACAGCCATCACTCTATTTTGCTCATCACTAGCTATTTCTGCCAAAAATTTCCAAAAATTTGTGATTGTCGTTGTGGCCAATTTATTTCCAAAATTGTGCCGACCCCATTTCAATGCTATGCCTTTGGCTCTGTGTAGATCAAGAATTACATTAGATTCGCCACTCTGCCTTTAATTTGTCCAATTTGCTTCGATAATGTTTGATTAAATTTTCTAAGCAGCTATGAGCCCAATTTTGGTTTATCATGCTGGTTGATTTAAAAAAGTCGTCATTTCGTAAGGCAGGGCAGAAAAACTAGGTCATCTCCTGCATTCTCATGCTGAGAGATTTCGGGAGAGAGTCTGATGCCAAATGCTCTCGTAAAAGACCATAGTGATGCAAGCATTGCAACACATGGAAGTACATCTTAACCAGTCTCTGAAAGGCCTGAACAGACTGGTTAGGAGCACTTTTGGTTGAAGAAAGGTTGGACGCTGGGTTGCCAGATTTGTGTCCTTTACCCACTGGGCCGTTGCAATTCTTGGCCATTTTAGAACGTAATCAAATTTCTACAGATTAATGTCAAATTTAGTCAGAAAAGTTAAAAAAAAGTTAAATACCAAATATTAACTAGAGCTGTCTGTCTGTCTGTCTGTCTTTACATTGAAAAAAACGCATTGGCACAGGAATTTAATTACAAATTTCTTTACCTAAATTTGTCCTATCGAGACCAAGTTTAGATTTACTTAGAGTGGTCCCCCCTTGAGATTAGTTGGGGTAAAATGAACTTATCAGTAGGTCGCTTTAACAGGTAAAGGCTGGGATTGATCCTACATTATAGAGAAATCACACACACACACACGCGAATGCACGCCCGCCCACCCGCACGCACGCACGCACTCACCACGCACGCACGCATGCACACATCTGAACGAATGCACGAATGCATGCAATAACACATGCACACAGTAATACATGCACGAATCAACGCAATAATGCATGCATGAACGCATGCACGAACGAACGCACGAATGCATGCACGCACACATTCACGCACTAATGTACTCACGAATTAATGCACCCACACCCACATACACACACGCACACATACACCCACGCAAGTATAGATGCACACACGTGTGGATGTACGAGCACACCCCCACACACACACACATACGAACAAACACCCGGGCGCACGAACGAACGAAAGAACGCACGCACGCACGAACGCACTCACACCCGCACGCACACACACTTTTGCAGACACAAAATTAAAAGATGTTCTACGGATATGATTTCATGTTGCCCCACCATTGATTTTGGTTAGGATTAGATTTATTTAAGAATAGGTAGGGAGGGATGAAACCTTGTCATTGTTATCAGGAACTATAAGGTCTAACTTTGATCATACTAGCAAATCTTTCAGGTTTGGATTTCTATTGTAAGCTATTACTGGTCGTGCTTTGATCGGTTGCTTTAATTTAGATTGCAACTGTGAATATTCGTCTTTCATGGTTTTCGCTAATTCAACATTACGTCTATTGTATATGAGTTGAAATGGGATAATTTTGTTCTTTTGTGATATTCCCGAATCTACATTTATTCCAAATGGTGCTTTTGTTTGGAGTGTTCTAATCCAATGGCCTTCTCAGATTTTGCGAAACGAACTCGTTTCTTCCTCACTATCCAAGGTCGGAATCTGTTCTATTGGCATGATTTCAAAATGATGTTCAACTGAATGATCAGGAAGTTGGAAATGTTGAGCAATTGGCGTATCTGCTGAGGTGTTAATATCAGAAACGTGGCGTCTAGCACGCACTCTAAATGCATTTTTTGTTTCACCAACATACTGTTTCTGGCAAAGGGCACAATTGATCAAATAGTCTACATTCTCAGAATCACAATGCATATTAGTTCTGATATGATATTCATTTTTAGTTTGAAAGCTCAGGAATGTTTGTTGGTTTACAATATAGTTGTTTACTTTGCATCTATTTTTGTCGCATTTAGAAACTGATCCATCGCACATGATTGGTTTATTGTGTTTAATTTGGACAGGTTCAATCTCGGGTCCCTTATGAGGTTTTAGATTTTCAAGCTCATTGATGGTGTCTGCTTTAATTTTGCGAAGAAAACGGGCTGAATAGCCTCGTGCTTTCAAAGCATCA
Source organism: Chaetoderma sp. LZ-2023a (assembly GCA_034401795.1). Classification (NCBI taxonomy): domain Eukaryota; kingdom Metazoa; phylum Mollusca; class Caudofoveata; order Chaetodermatida; family Chaetodermatidae; genus Chaetoderma; species Chaetoderma sp. LZ-2023a. The sequence goes on from CM067363.1 coordinate 9,149,425, forward strand.
AACAGAGTAGAGCATGCACTATTCAGATTTTGCCTGTTGCTAGAGTTTCGAAAAAATCTTATGAATTGCGATTTGATCAAACCTTTAAATGTGTGTGGAGGATGAAATGATTTTTTGTGAAGCATCTGATGCGAGTCTGTTGGCTTAAAGAATACTTTATATTCTAATTTTCCAGAGGAATCAAATTGAGGACCCTTATAGATCGTGACATCTAAAAAGTCAACTGATGTTTCACTAATAGTAGCTTTTAGCTTGATGTTTGAATCTTGGTTATTTAAAATGCGAAAAAATTCCCAAAAGTCTTCTTCTGAATGTTGCCAAACTATGAAGATGTCATCTAGATATCTGAGGTAAAGAAGAGGTTTTTTGGTTGATTTGTTCAGTGCCTCCTCTTCCCACTCCGCAACATAAATCGTGGCAATATTTGGGCTGAATCGTTTACCCATTGCGCATCCACAGATTTGAAGGTAATTTTCACCATTAAATTGGAAATCGTTTCCTTTAAGACTTAGCTCTAAGAATTTTAGAATTTCGTGTCTGGTCGATCTGGATCAGGAAATTTGACAAAAGAATTCTTAATAGCATTGACTCCAGCATCAATATCTATATTGGTATACATAGCATCTATGTCTAATGTGACTAAATATGCATCTTTCGGAACTGACAATTCGGATAACTTTGAAAGAAAGTGTTCTGTGTTCTTGGGAAAGCTCTTGTGTCTATTAGCAATGGGCTTTAAATAGTAATCAATATATTCTGAAATGCCATAAGACTCACTGCCACAGTCTGAAATGATGGGTCGTCCAGGTGGTGTCAATGGATCTAACCAGGTGCTGATAGGTTTATGGATTTTAGGCAAGATATAAAATGTCCGATTTTGTGGATTATTCTCACCTAGCAGATACTGTAGCTGTTTCTTATCGATGTACTTATCTGTATGCAATGAATTAAGTATTTCAATGAAATTTTGTCGGTTCTGAGGCCAAATTAAATTATCAAGTTTTCTGTAATGCCTGGTGTTAGTTAACTGCCTTTCGGCCTCGCGGATGTAGTTTTCTCTAGACATAATCACAGTTGCTGAACCTTTATCGGCTGGTTTTATAACAATATTCTGATTTCTACGTAATTTGTTGATAGCCTGTCGCTCGAGAAATGAAAGGTTTTGCTTATTGTTTGTAACTGGCAATGATCTGGCTATATCAGCAACCGTTTTTATGGTTGCTTTAATAATGCCATCAACTAGCCTATCTGGAGGGTCCCAACTGGATTTTCCAGTGAATGGTTTTGACTCTCCATTTAAATTTCGAAAATGATGGGCTATTTTTACTGAATGACCAAAATTGGATACTTTAATAAGACCTGTGTCTAAAAGCAAATCTAATCCTGTTTTGGTTTTGGAGTTGGTACAAAAGTAAGACCACGATCGAGAATTGATTTTTCAGATGGTGAGAGATCATAGTTAGCTGCTAAATTGACAAGGTTTGTTCCTAATCCTATGTTAGGGGAGCTATTGCCTTGACCCACATTTAGTTTAAACTAAGTACCGTCAACCAATGGTTATAAATACAATTAGCTGTTTCTTTCGTCCAATGGATTCTATCCTTCTCAACATGAAAATTGGCATCAGAAATTTTGGGGATGACCTTATCAACGTGGCAGTTGGACCTTGCTGATTCGTTGATACGCTTGAGACAGTACCTTTGCCTGTCTGACAAGCTATCAGAGAAGTTAATCTTAGCAAAGTGCAACTCCGCATTACGGAAGCTATTCTTAAATTCACGAGCCATGAACCGTAAATGGCTTGAGGCTTTGGTTGGATGCTCATTTTTGGAGTTGATGCCAATATTCAAGATGATCTTCTCCGGGCTAGGGCCATCCTGGTGTCGCATAGCCATTGTTCTGAAATGTGATAATGCGGCACCAGGATAGCACTCAACCTGGATGTCAGGATGGACGTCTAAATCAATTCGGGCTAGATTAGAGGACCCTATCATCAGAATCTTCTTGGTGATTCTGGGGATCCTCCACAGGACCTTGCTATGAGATTGATGACGGTACTTAGGAAACTTCCTATCAGACAGGTTACTGTTATTCTGCATAGGAGGGCGAGGAGGTGGAGACAGAAGAAGAGGAGCAGAAGAAGGTGCGTGAGGAGAAGAGAGATGAAGAGTAGGAGGAAGAGCAGGAGGCGGGATTGAGAGAGGAGATGCATGAAGAGAAGAAGTTTGAGGAGGAAGAGGAGGAGGCGGGATTGAGAGAGGAGAAGGAGGAAGAGGAGAAGATCGAGTCAGAAGGTGGCGAGGAGAAGATAGTGGAAGAGATGAGGACGAGTTGCTAGGTGGTAGATTGGGGGAACAGTGAGTAACAACCCGACAACGGCCCACAGGAGTAGAATTTGTCTTTGGGAGAGCCGGCCATGACTCTGTTACATCATCAACACCAGGTGCTGGTGTTGGTGATGTATACAGATTCGTCCGCTTGGAAGTGGTAGGTGAGGGTGTGAAGGTGGTTGGTGACCGTTGTCGTTTGTTAGTCACTGTTGAATGTGAACCTGAACCTGTACTTGGTGTGGCCGCCGGTGTTGGTACTGACATCACTCTATTTTGCTCATCACTAGCTATTTCTGCCAAAAATTTCCAAAAATTTGTGATTGTCGTTGTGGCCAATTTATTTCCAAAATGTTGCCTACCCCATTTCAATGCTATGCCTTTGGCTCTGTGTAGATCAAGAATTACATTAGATTCGGCCACTTTTACCTCTGCCATTAATTTGTCCAATTTGCTTCGATAATGTTTGATTTTCTAAGCAGCTATGAGCCCAAATTTGGTTTATCATGCTGGTCGATTAAAAAAATTCGTCATCTCGTAAGGCAGGGCAGAAAAACGAGTTCATCTCCTCCATTTTCATGCTGATAGATTTCGGGAGAGAGTCTGATGCCAAATGCTCTCGTAAAAGACCATAGTGATGCAAGCATTGCAACACATGGAAGTACATCTTAACCAGTCTCTGAGAGGCCTGAACAGACTGGTTAGGAGCACTTTTGGTTGATGAAAGGTTGGACGCTGGGTTGCCAGATTTGCGTCCTTTACCCACTGGGCCGTTGAAATTATTGGCCATTTATAGAACGTAATCAAATTTCTATAGATTTATGTCAAATTTAGTCAGAAAGATTAAAAAAAGTTAACTACCAAATATTAACTAGAGCGATATGTGTTGAAACAATTTAGAAACTGAAAAATAAGAACAATTAATACAAAATTATTATATATATATGAAATTAAAGCTTACACTGTCAGTTATTGGAGCGCTTTCGACGTAATGGTCTTCGTCATGCAGCGAAAAAACTGGTCTAATGGCAACTGATAATTCTTACATATTTATAGGCGAATTACTGCAATGGTTAACTGATTAACTGATTAACTATTAATTCAGTCTCTCCACAAAAGATCAAACTAAACCCGAAGACCTGCTTTAGATCAATGTGCGCCTTGGGCGCTACTGAAGTCAAACAGCTAATACAAAAGGCGTGATTGCTTAATTATTTCGAGCTTATCTAACTGTAGCATGGGTTAGTACGCTGATTCGTTTCAGGCGATTAAGGTATGAGAATAACAAAGAGGGCTATTTGGTCAGTCATTAGATCAAATGCTGCCGAGATATGTTTAATCATGGCGGCTGAGAGTAATTTGCTTGTTGTTTGAGTACTGCAAGGGACAGGTTTCCTGAATAAAGATTATTAAAATAAATTCTGACAAGTTATACAGTTTTTTGATCTTGGCGAATCGGTTCACTCAGTCATTACAAAGCGTTGATGACTTCTTTGTAATAAGTTGGCGTTGCCATGTGTTCGAAAATAGGAACACATTCTGATAGTTAAGAGTTATACAGTTTTTTGATCTGGGCAAATCGGTTCACTCAGTCATTACAAAGCATTGATTACTTCTTTGTAATAAGTTGGTGTTGCCATGTGTTCGAAAATAGGAATAAACAAATAGTTTTGAGCCGGTCTTTCTGACATAGGATGATCCATTGTGGATTGACTGAATGTTGTTGGTCTAGTGAGATTCCTTCAAAAGAGAGGTGGTTGTAAATCACAGGTTGTTTGAGCTTTGTATGCTTATATGTCCAACAACCCATGTACTCATTCACCCGCCCAGACACCAGCATATTAATCCATCAATCAGTCCATCCTGCCATCCACCTGAACAAATACTTGATTAAGGGGAGAACAGATTTGTAAACGTATAGACAGACACCCGGTGGATGACTAGACGGTGGATGACTAGACGACTGAACAAATGAATATGAAAATGGGTGAAAGCTACAATTTCATTTCCGAATTTGGTTTAATTTATTCACTTAGTCATTGCAAAGTGCTAATTGCTTCTTTGCAATGATTTGGTGTGGCTGTTGAAAAAATAAGAATAAAATACGACAGGTGGTTGCGGAAGAGAGGTGGTTTGTACCTTTACAAACATATATGTCCAAACAATCCATGCGCCCACCCGGACACCAACCCAGTAATCCATCCATCAGTCCATCCACACAGACAATCAATTGATGTCTGAGAGGCACAGACCAGTAAACCAATAGAGAGGCCAAGGACAGGTGACAGGATGAGTGAACAGATAGGTGGACGAATGAATGAATGAATGAATATAAGCACGCACGCACGCACGCACGCACGCACGCACGCACGCACGCACGCACGCACGCACGCACGCACGCACGCACGCACGCACGCACGCACGCACGCACGCACGCACGCACGCACGCACGCACGCACGCACGAACGAACGAACGAACGAGCGAACGAACGAACGAACGAACGAACGAACGAACGAACGAACGAACGAACGAACGAACGAACGAACGAACGAACGAACGAACGAACGAATGTACACGCGAACGCATGCATGCACGATTGCAGGTATGGACGACCGTGCAAACGAAATATCAGCTACCAGCAGACCAATTCCGACAGTGTATTTATAAATATTAACAGTTTAAAATTGTTTGATTTGGGACAAATATGGAGGCCTGGCACAAGCAAGTCCGTCTTTACATTGAAAAAACCGCATTGGCACAGGAATTTAATTACAAATTTCTTTACCTAAATTTGTCCTATCGAGACCAAGTTTAGATTTACTTAGAGTTTCCCCCCCCTTTGAGATTAGTTGGGGTAAAATGAACTTATCAGTAGGTCGCTTTAACAGGTAAAGGCTGGGATTGATCCTACATTATAGAGAAATCACGCACGCACGCACGCACGCACGCACGCACGCACGCACGCACGCACTCACGCACGCACGCACGCACGCACGCACGCACGCACGCACGCACGCACGCACGTACGTACGCACGCACGCACGCACGCATCTGAACGAATGCACGAATGCATGCAATAACACATGCACACAGTAATACATGCACGAATGCACGCAATAATGCATGCATGAACGCATGCACGAACGAACGCACGAATGCATGCACGCACACACCCACGCACTAATGTACTCACGAATTAATGCACCCACACCCACATACACACACGCACACATACACCCACGCAAGTATAGATGCACACACGTACGGATGTACGAGCACACACCCACACACATACACACATATGAACAAATGCACGGACGCACGCCCGCACGGGCGCGGGCGGACAAACTAACGAATGGGCGGGTAGATGGATGGAAAAGATGACAGACAGGCAAATGCCATGTTGACATGAAATTATAATTTAGAATTTAGGAATTTACTGAAAAAACAATGCCATTTATCAATGAGTTTGGACCCGGTGAAAATAAATGCCTAATTTTATCCTTTTGCCTGTCTATAACGGGCATATTATGGAACATCAAAGACCCGGTTGACATTATAAACAGCATGTGGCTTAGAAATTACTTTTAGTCGTGAATGTTTTGCTGGCCACAAGATCGCGAATTTCTAAAGATATATGGTCTTATGAGTACCTGTCTAAAAGAGGTACCACCGTACATCCCTCTAAAATTGGTTCATTATAAGCAGTTTCTACCGTATACGTATACGAGGCCCCCTGATATCTGCTATCATTAAGATGTGGTGAGGGCATGAATAGGGCAACCCTTATTGCTTTCACATTTTACCTGACCAGTGATCTCGTAATATAAGTTAGCTAATATAGAAACTGTCTTCCCCGTCAGAAATCGGGCGATTCTTAGTAGGCATGCTTGAATGGAAAAGAAAACAAAGGGGCCATAACCCGACAAATAGCAAATATGTAAAAATTTATTTGTTGAATATTTTGAATCTCATTTTACTTAAGTGTGTCGATTCTATTGAGAGCAAGAACTTACAGTAGAATTGAAGTTACAATATCGACATGTTATCACAATATGAGATACTGGATTTCTAGAAACCAACAACCGTAAAACTATAAAACTAAAAACAGCAGACGATGAACTAAACACAGTTCTCAAGCTACCAATTCTATTATATGCTGATGATACAGTGATTATGGGTGAATCCACAAGACTTGCAAAAACTACTTGACACATTTTGCGAATATGTCGACCTATGAAAAACTAAAAAATGATCATTGATAAGACAAAAGTACTAGTATTCTGTAGCACATAAAGGTATTATAATAAATTAAACTTTACTATGAAAGGTTATCCATTGGAGACTGTAGACAGCTACACATATCTTGGCGTTTACTTTTCCTTCAACTGTCGACTTATCACTGCAGAAAACACAAAAGCCAGTAAAGGCACGCATACTCTAAACCGCGGTGTCCGTATGCTGGATTTGCCAGTAGATTGCCACCTAAAACAGTTCCAGAAATTAATTCAGCCGATACTACTCTATCGTACCGAAATCGTAAGAGTAGAAAACTGCAATATATTGGAAACTGTTAAAACCAGTTTTTGAGGCACGTGACAAAGGTAAAACACAGCACACCGAAGTACATGTTGTATGAAGAAACGGCCGAATTACCCCTAATAATCTATATAAAGCTACGTATGATAGATACACTTTTGGCATAGACTCGTCACAGGAAAACAGGCTAAAATAGACCAAATTTCTAAATATAAATATATCGTCTTTACAATACACAATACAAATGGCTCAATCAAATTAAAGGAAAAGATGAATATGGGATGGGATATATATATGTGGAATATACAATCAGTAGAACGCATGAATGTGTTTAAAAGTCAGATAAAACAAAACCTTCAGGACCAATTTGTACAAAACTGGACGGGACAATTAGGGGAGTCATGGAAAGGGAACAATTAAATAGCATTTAAGTCTAATTTTGAAATTGAAGCATACATGCAACAACTTGGAGACCTAAATTGGATTACATTTACCAAATTCAAAACTAGTAGCCATCGCCTACCGATTGAAAGGAATCGATGGGAGGAACTACCCGGGGAAGAACGGATATATCAGTTATGTGATAAAAATGATGTAGGCGATGAGTTCCACTTTATCTTAGTCTGTCAACATTTCCAGAAAGAAAGATTGGAACTCCTCCCCACATATTATTGCAACCGACCAAATTATTTAAAATTCGAAAAATTATTCACAAGTAAAAATTCAAAACTTTTAGCTAAGCTGTGTGGCTTTATCCGCGTCATAGCTTCTCAATTTCAGAACAGGTAATTCCTGGAGCATAGCAAACACCACTTGCTGGTGCTGACATACTATCCTTTCTAAATAAAACAAAGAACTAGACACCGGATACATGCTGAGACTAACCGGTGAGGACACCACTACCGCTGATAACACAGAGGATGACGACGATGACGACAACGATGACAGCGGTGCACGCGATGACGACACACCCAATACCAGAACCAAGAACAGTGACAGCAATGGCAAAGTCATCGGCGACCACGCGTTCCAGTTAACGTTAAATAGTGGTGAGCGCAATCAATTGTAGGATGTTGGCTGAAGACAGAATGGTGGTCTGATGAAGCACATTTTTGTTCGTCAAAATAAAAGAATTTAGTCTTAGAAGGTACGACATTTGAATCCTGTTTTCTCCGCGCCGCTAGACCCAGTTGTTGTTGCTGCTGCTGCTGCTGCTGCTGCTGCTGCTGCTGCTGCTGCTGCTGCTGCTGCTGCTGCTGCTGCTGCTGCTGGACTAAAGACATTTTAAACACTGGTTCTACAGGAAGGATCTGTTCTAAATTTTGAGGCAATTATGCCCGTTGAGTCCCGAGCACATATGCCCATTTCAATGTCTAAACGCAAACAGCAACATATCTTAGCAACAATTTTCAAAATATATATTTTTGACCTTATGGTGACCCGACTGAAAAAATAACTCTGGTTCTACATACAATCTTCTAAGAAAGTGGATGGAAGGATGTTCATGTGGTCCCGAGTACATATGCCAATTTTGGGGTCTATAACGCAACAGCAACAGCTTTCAGCAACATTGTTACCAAAATAGACATTTTTGACTTCTTATTCTTCTTCTTCTTCTTCTTTTCGATCGCTGGTATCACACTTGGAGAGCCGTTCTCAAGATGAAATCTGTGGTTTTCTGCAGTTCTTCCACAGGCCCATACAGCTTTTCAAGAAAAGAGGTTGACAAAGGCCAGATCTATTCTCTCAGCAGCTGGTATGTACTGCAACATTGAAGTATGTGCTCTGTGGTCTGTTCTGCTTCTCCACAAGGACAAGCGGGCGATGTCGCAAGGTGGAACCGCCTGCACATGTGTTGGTTTAGTCTGTTGTGTCCAGTTCTGAGACGAAAAATGGTCACTTGCTCTGGCCTCGAGAGATGATGGTAGGCATCTTCTGATTGAGGTGTTCTATATAGTGACTTGATGATAGTCTTCATCTCTGTATGGGTAACTATGTTTTCTGTCTGATTCTCTTCTGCACCCACCCTTGCCATCTTGTCTGCTTCCTCATTTCCTTGGACTCCACAGTGTGAGGGGATCCACTGCAATGCTATCCGAAAGCATTTGATGGTTTGTAGTGCTTCTTCAAGTTGTGGCAGCTTACCTTTGGTGATAGCCTCAAGGACGGAGCGGGCATCAGATAAAAAGACAATCTGTGCAAAGGATCTGCTGTTCTGCTGATGGTATTAGCTGCATGAACCAGTGCTTCGACTTCAGCTCTGTAGTTTGTGCAGTGTTTTCCCGTCGGTATTGCAGCTGACTCATGTTGTCCGTTTGGAAACTGTATGTGCAGTCCGGCACCTCCGCTCCTAATTGCATCTTTGGCTGATCCATCTGTGTAGATTCTTATCCATGTCTCCTGAGGGTACATTTCTTCCAGCATGGCTAGGGTCAGGGCCTTCTTGCCCACATCACTGTGTTCATCTTTGGTTGTGAGATGAGGTACTGTGGTGCGAATAGCTATGCTCTCTAGTTTGTTTTCCCAGGGTGGAGGATCAAGGGTGTGGGTTGGGTCTTCTATTTGTGCTGGCAACATTTCTTGGTGTTTCCTTTGAAGTGCTTTTGTCTCTTTCACAAAACTTGATCTTTTAAGTCTTCCTGATGACAGCTGTGCTTGCCTGATCTTCATTGGGTGGTTGCTGAACGATTTGAACTTAGCAGCTTGGATCAGTGCTTTGCATTCCCTTCCTTTGCTAAGTGGGGGGATGCCTGCTGTCTGCTCCATTTTTTCTATTGGTGTTGATCTCATTCCACCAGTGATGATGCGCAGTGCCTGGTTTTGTACTCTGTCGAGGTTTTGTTGATGAGATTTAGCTGCTGTCATCCATGAGCTGGATCCATACTCAAGGTGTGGTCGTATGGCACCTAGGTAGATGGTCTTGAGGATCCTTTCATTGGCACCCCACTTTGTTCCTGCCAGCTTCCTCATGATGTTTAGCTTTCTTCTGGCCTTTGCCCCCGCATTCTGTATGTGCTCCTTCCATGTTAATCTTCTGTCGTAGGTGACTCACAGGTATGTCTGCTGGTCCTCGTACTCGAGTGGAGTACCGCCCAGTGTCAGACTGCCAACCTTGGTTTTGGTGGACAGTGAGAATAGCATGGCTGATGATTTTTCTTTGTTGATGGTAATACACCAGCGATTGACCCAAGCTGTAATTCTGTCCAAGGCGAGCTGCATTCTGTACGTGGCAGTCGTTGTGTACTCCTCGGTGCACCACAGTACGAGGTCATCTGCATAGAGAGCTGCTTGGATCCCATTGGGCAGCTCTGCTACAATGTCATTAATGAAAAGTATGAACAGGGTTGGTGATAATACTCCGCCTTGTGGCACCCCTTGTCTCAGCAATACATTCTGTCCAGATTGTCCATCCACCAGCACCCTAGCCCTGCGATTGTGTAGGTACGACTTGGTCCATCGGAACATGTTGCCACCGATGCCTGTGCGCCGGAGCTTCACGAGGAGTCCATCCTTCCACACCTTGTCAAATGCCTTCTGCAGATCGATAAAGGCAGCTAGCATCACCTTCTTGACTTGAAAAGTGTCCTCTATGACCTGAGCAAGATGTGTTGTTTGATCTTCTGTGCTCCTGTACCTTCTGAAGCCGGCCTGCTCTGAAACTATAATGTTCTCCGACTCCGGGTACCACTGCAACCGCTGATTGATGATGCGCTCCATGGTCTTGCATATGCAGCTTGTAAGACTGATAGGACGGTAGCTCAGCACCTTCGTCTTGTTCTTCCCTTTTTTCAGAATAGGAGTCATTCTGGCTTCCTTCCAGCACTGAGGAACCTCTCCATTGTTCCAACTGAGATTAAAGATGTCTAGCAACTTGCGGAGAGATGCATTACCAAGGTGTTGGATCATTTCATTCGTAATGCCATCTGGCCCGGGAGATTTCTTCTTTTTCAATTGGCGGATAGCCTTCTTCAGTTCTGCTAAACTAATGTCAACTTTCATTGCATCGTGAGTGTTGGTGTCTGTTCTTTCCTTTTGCTCTTTTCTAACCTCTTTCTGACGCATCCGTGGTATAGAAATGTTGCTTTCTTTTGCATATGCCTTCGCAAAGGCATCCGCAGCCATCTTTCCTGACAGTGTTTGTCCATCTTCTTCAAGAGTAATCTTCTCTCCCCCGACACTCTCATCATTCAGTGCTTTAGTCAGTCTCCATAGCTTTGTTGTGTCTCTCTCTAAATTAAACCCTGCCGTCTTTTCCCTCCAGCTTCTTCTTTTGGCCTCCAGCTTGGTCTTTAGGTACCTGGCTTTAGTTTGTTGTAGTGTGAAGTGGTTTTCATGACAGGGATTACCCTCTGCATCTTCTCTGGCCTTGTCTAGTTTATCATGTGCTGCTTGCAGTTCTGTTGTCCAGTAGGGGCGGTAGTTTTTCCTGAACCCTCGAGGAATCGCTTCGTTGGCAGCCTTGAGGATACTTGAATTAAATTCCTTGTCCGCATTGTTGATGTTTCTCCCTTCTACTGCTATATTTTGGGTACGCTCATTGGAACGAATGCCGACCAGACTCCAGTTTGCCTTTTTGTAGTTCCACCTTGGATGTTGAGGTGAACTTGTTGAAATACTTCCAGAAAGAGAGAGGAGGACTGGGCGGTGGTCGCTTCCTCCTAACTGCGATCCGACCACTCTAGTGAGGTTTCTGTGAATGTCTTCTGTACAAAATGCCAAGTCCGGCGTTGTTGTTGAGTGCCACCGGCGCGAGTAGAAGGTAGGCTGATCTGTGGGATCGTTGACAAGTAAAAGGTGCTTTTCATCTTGCCATGCTTCAATGTCTTCTCCTCGTTTGTCAAGTGTTCTGTAACCCCAGCTCTGAGACTGGCTATTAAAGTCTCCCGCAATGAGGAAGTGGCAGTCCGGGACCTGGATTGTGTCAAGTGAGAGATTCTTGTCATTAGGGCAGTAATAATTGACAATGTCAATCACAGAGTTGCTGGTTGTTACCTTGATCTTGATATATTCTGCCTCTTCCATAAAGGTTTTGATCTGGCTGGCGTTCACGCTGTTACGGACCAAGGTGATCACCCCGCCTTTCTTTCTTCCTCTTCGATCACACTGGAAAATCTGGTAACCTCTGATCTTAAATGGTTTTCCTTCTTGCAGGAGTGTCTCTTGGATGCAGCAGATATCAATGTTGTTTTCGTACAGGAACTGTTCGAGCTCTGATTTCTTGTTGGTAACCCCTTCTTCATTCCAGTGCATGATGTTGATACTGGGGTTCTCTTTGGGGTTGGTCTTCTCTTTAGGTTGGCCAGTAGCTCTCCATCCTCGTCTCCTGGCTCCACAAGACGAGTTGATGGGACCTCCAGTAGCTGAGGGTGGGCTCCTTCGAGGCGTGGAGCCCGGCGCTGCACCTGCCTGGCGGATCCTCACAGGGCGAGCACCATTACGTTTGATTCGATCTCCAAGTGTCATTCATTTGCGTTGTGCATAATGCTCTGGTTAGCCCCTCCAAATGTCTGGATTGACACCCAGTGGGTTACACCCCTGCGCCACGTTGAGGGTGAGCACATAGTCTTAAACAGGGGATTTTTTACCTTATGACCGCCAGACTGAAAAAATATATCAACGACTCTGGCATTGGACACATTTGTCCTGTTATTAATCATTTGATCTAAACATATTTTATTGCACTAAAAAGTACAAAGGTATCGGGTACAAATTCTTCCAACTTAGATAAAACCTTTTCCCAGCATAATCTTTACTAGGCAGCATAATATATAAATAGGTGTATATAAGATTTGTATAGCATAATGAAAGGAGAAACATTCACTCCTGGAGAGAGAGAGAGAGAGAGAGAGAGAGAGAGAGAGAGAGAGAAGAGAGAGAGAGAGAGAGAGAGAAGAGAGAGAGAGAGAGAGAGAGAGAGAGAGATATGCATTGACACCGTGCCCGGTCTCAGCTAAATTAACCCTCAGATCATGTTCTCTGCTTTGTAGAGATATCGTCTCCCGAAAGTACGTTATTTTCAATAGAGAGCTACCCAACATTTTTAGATTAAATTTGGATAGATATATTCAGACAGCGATATTTGTATAGGACAATTAACTTTAAATGCGCATCGCGTGATTACAACATAAAAGAGACGATAATAAATTCTAGCTGAGCGACGCGCACCTGATATATAATTGTCATAAATTTAACATTGGCATTACGGTTGATCTGCCCCAAAGAATGACGCCTTGTTGAAGGCAGGGGATAGAGTTACCGTATGTCTGCTCGCTTGTACAATGGGGTGGAGTTTATGATTACGCAATTTCGTTATAGGAAATATATTTCGGTAAATTAATACCGAAACAGACCAGCTCATAAATAACTTCCCCTGTTTCGAAACAAGAATAAAACCTACTGTTGAATATTTGAATGTAATTTGATTGGAAGATGTTGATACCTAAGGTTCCTTCACAATTCCTCTGTCTTTCAGAGCATTACAGCCAGGCTGCCGTATATAGTCTGTCATATTTACATTCCGTATTGTCGACACTGCCCTCACAGACACAGTATCGTTAATTTTTTGAACATAATTGGAAGCAATAATTGTAAGCAATACGGCAGCAACGTCTTCCAATCCAATTATTTCAAAACAGTGTTCAAAATAGTCAAGAGGATATTTTATACTAAGTAACCCGTTTCTGCTTTTGTTTTGGAAACATGTAAACTTATATATGAGCTGTACTCTACGTATTTTACAGGAACAACGCAGAGAGAAGTGCCTTTCTTAAGAACGCAAAGCTCAAGCCCGGCCGGGAACCTATCCTGCCACATTCGAGTCACGAGCTTGACTCTCCAACCAATCGCCCACATCATCGCCACGTCATCTCTTTATGATTGCGCGCTCACGTTCCACAGAAATCATTGCGTTTGAGAGACCATCGTGATTGAATGCGCGGAAGTTTACTCAAATAATATGTAAGTACCGCTACAGCAGAATTCTAGATCTACAATTAAGTCCGTCGTCGTCGTCGTCGTCGTCGTCGTCGTCGTGATATTATTAAGAAATTTTAAGATATACCTGTAAATCAAGTTTCAGCACATCGTTTACCAGGCATGATAGAGTCTGGAATGTCTGTTTGCCAGGAAACAATTAGAATATAAATACGTAGACATTGTAGGAGAATAATCGTCCAGTCAGTTGTTTCCGAGGGGCATGCGATACTGATTTCGAGGGTACGTACTTTTGGCGTTCTCACATAAGCGACGTCAGTATATCACGTGTCTTTAAATATATAGAAGATTTTTGCACTATATCTGCCCAAAAAAATATACGGGTAAAAATGTGAATAATTTATGCATTTTGATGTAGTGAAAAACATATATTCCACTGTCATGTTTTAGCCATGGTAAAAAATGCCGATGTAGCCTAACTCGTAAACCCATGACGCAAACCAACCCAGTTTTCGCGTCAGACCACATGCCTTTGAATTTTCATCCATCCACCCTCTACCACATATCGCCCTACTATATATGATATACACCAGGTAGGGAACCTTGATCTGTGGGCACCATGGTCAGAAAGCTGATTCGTTGGCTCGTTGTCAAAATCCGCTGACATCACGGTTCTGACTATCTGTGGTCAGACCACATTCGCCAGTTGCTGTACTGAGTAGCATAGCAGATAGGTTGCCATAGCAATAATTTATCCCCCTCCCCACAAAGAGTGAAACTAACACGGGGTGCTTATGTAGTTTCCAGATCTAGATTTGCATTTCTTTACCCACAGTGCCGATTCAAACAGGCCCTTGTTAACACATACGATATAAATACCAACATATATATTTTTGTTTGCCTGTAGGCACGACATGTATGTTTATTTTCAATACAGCATTTAAGGATTTGCAAAAGGAAACCGAAAGATTCTAATTTTTTTCCTGAAATTTTCTGCTACCCGGTTATCGAGAAAAGAGGAATTTGGCCTGTTCTGGCCTGAGTACCGATTTCTAGGGTATGTGCAGTTTTGACGATTGCATATCAATGTAAAGCTTTTGTCAAGAAATGACTTCTATTTAGTAATTAGTGAAATAATACATTCATTACATGTGTTAAATTCCTCCAAATACATTTACCATACGTAAACACCCAGTACCGGTTTCAGAGTGTATGTGTACTGAGGTACCAGTTTCTAACAGGGAAATAAATCTGCTAGTTATATAGCAACACGATGGTGATCTAACATTACTGTCTATGATATGACAACAGGATAGTGTGACAGCAAATGTAACAAGAGATGATAGAGACAAGCCAAATTTCAAGACGATTGAGAAAAAACGCTGGCATCAGCTGCTGACCAAATATTGCCCCAGTACATTTCCTATGGGCCTTTTTGGGAAAGGAAAATGGGATTTCTCGGAAACCATACACCAGATCCAATTTTTATTAAGGGCCTAATCATACCGTGCGGGGTACTAGGAGTGTATCAAGTATAGAGGTGATGGGTCTAAAACTGTGTCATTTATCAGCAAATGAATTTCCAATACATTCCTATGGAAATATGTATCTACGTTACAAAAATCAGGATATCTCGTGAACCGCTCACGATATCGGTGTTCTGTAAACGGCGTCGGAGAGGCAATCGGGCTCAGAATCAGCCGAATGAACTCATGAAACGATCTGATCATAATTTCGTCATCTATCGGCAAATGATCCAAAAAATTCTCGGATTTTCTCAAAAACCGTTCACCATACCCAAAAGACTTTTTGGATCACAATGCGCATCAACACATGTTAGAAGTATGCTAAGTTTTAAGATGATCGATACAAATCCCTAGGAGCAGTCGCCGACCTAATATTGCTCCCATACATTTCCTATGGGACATGTCGGTTACGGAAATGCGGATTTCCGAAAGGTTTATATGTTCGCTAACGATTTTATTAGCTTATTCTATAGTAGTGTGATCCATGTACACGCATGCCAAATCTCAACAATCTGAACGCCATAGAAATATGAATTAGCTTGCTTTTAAAAAATTGTACTTATGCCAGCTTTTCTCAAAAACTGGACACGGGACCCAAACATTTTTTTAAACGTGTGTACAGTACACTTTCGTCGCCATGTAATATGGTGAAATATGTTGCACTTGTAATATCGTGAAATATGTTATATTTGAATATTTTGAAAATAAATTCCTTGTTAATAAGTAGCGTGCGTGTGTGTGTGTGTAAACTTGTATTAAAGGTCATATTCACTCCAGAATATGCACCAGAGTGTTGAATACCGGTTCCAGTCAAATTATTTCCTAAAAATCTAGCAGGATTTACATTTGTCAAATTGATTTTCTTTTCTTTAGATAGCTGTTCACTTATTGACTAAGTCGATTTGGTGGGATAGGTTGAATATGTGTGTAAATATTTTGACCAGACGCCGTTGCTGCCAATACCAGCAACAGGTTCCAGTCAAATTATTTTCAAAAATATCCACAATTCCTTTAGATTTATATATGTGGTCACGTACGGAGTGACCGCGCGTACAAGGTGCGTGAAATTCAATTTTGTTACAATTAATTAAAATGTTGAATACTTTGAAATGAATTTGTCTGTTAAAAGTTATTTGCTTACAAGGTATGTACGTCATACTGAAAGTAGTTGCTGTGCAAGCGAAATGTGTTGTTCATTCACGCAAGAGATCGCATCTTAATTTTTTTGGCGTTAAGATAACAGCAGGGATTATAAACTGAGGACATTGTTATCACCCGCCGAGTCTAGCTAGCGTGGGCTTTAATTGCAGGAAACCATTACAATGGTGGGAATACACACAGACACGGATTACAAATACAATATAGAGAGCTCTAACCAACCAGCTTTCAGGAACAACGTCAACAAATCAAAATGCACGTGGAATTGCTGGCCGTACTTGTGATTCAGATCGTTAGTCAGTCTGTGTTAATCTTTCGACCATTACAGACGTAGCATTATAAGAGTTTCTTGCGGATTTTCGAAATTATTTATATTTTCTGATGAGCATTTCCAAATTTACTTCAAACATTAGGTATTTGGTAGATCTTAACGAAAATTGGAGGAAATCTACTCCAAGTCTCAACCCGAAAAATTATTTTCAAAATTCTCATTTCCATGTGATACATGAATTTCATGACACATAGATTTTCCAAATTGGCGCTGCTTTTCAAATATTATGTTACGCCTTAAATATTCTAAAAGCATTGCAATTGAACTGAAATTTGTAATAATTACTAAATTAGAGGCCAACCACTTTATTAAAGAATGATCAATATAGGCCTACGTCTTTATTTCAAAATAATATGAAATTATATTTCACAGCGTCACAACAGTATTCTTAATCTTCGTCACGGCGCTTGACTTTCAGCGCAGCAACTGGCTCTTAGTTCGTTTTGCTCTTAGAGTCGACATGGCTGAAAAACAAACATAATAAAATTCGTCAATCAGCAATTAGTGGTAATTAGATATGGATTTCAGTCTATCTGAGTCGATATAACAGAAATATATACTATTACTATATAATACACATGTATAGTATTAGTATATAATACTGTTATATCGACTCTGTTAAAGCGACATAGATATAGGGTAACATATAGGTAACACAGGGATAATAATAAAACACACTAGTATAGGCTGCCGAAAACGGGCTGCCGAAAATGTACTCCAAGCTGCCGAAAATGGTTGGCTGCCGAAATGTCTATACACCATTGTAAATGTTCCAGAAACCATTGGGGGAAAACTAACCATTGCTAGACTGGTCCCTGGCGCTCTGTATCTGTTTGTGGAATGCCAGCATCGTTGGACCTTTCACCCCAACACCAACAATATGCATTCAGATTCAAGATGAATTATTATTTTACTTCAGTTTAAATTTTATATTTTGACTGAAATATTTTAATTTTCATTTGAAATTTGAAATTTCCCACAACGCGATGTAAAGAAGAAAAGGTCTCGCCAGGAACCAGTCTATAGTGGAGGCTGATAAAGAGTCAGTTGAGTGTAGTCAAACAATTAAAGGCCTGCCTCCTTAAAGAAAATAAAATGATTTAAGAATAGTAAATATATTTATTAATTTAAAGATTCATCTTTCAAATTTTATCTTTAGATAAAATATATTTATTAATATAATAATTTGCTGCGGCGCGTAACTGGGCCAGTGTTTCCCCAATGATTTCTGAAACATTTACAATTCACTTTTAAAAAACGTAATAAAGTTAATAAAATTCGTAGCATCGATGCAAAACCAGCGTCGATGTGTTAGGCAGATATAGTAATATATGAAAACTTCAAATGCATGTAATTTCTCTGAACGCTTCGCCATTGAAATTCCAGTGTGTTCATATGAAAACCCCGACGTAAATAAAGGTAACGTGTTTAGTATTTTGCTAACTATGACTTGAACTGTCTAGCTTAATCATAGGTGTGTATGGACAGCATCAGCCGCTCTTCAAACTGGCTTAAAACATTCAACAAAAATGTTCCCTACACCATAGGGGAATGAGATTGATCCTTTAACCCTTGAAACCCCAAATTGTCCACCATATTAAGTTGGCTTCAAGATAACCGGTGTGGGCTTCTATGCTAGAGCAACTCCAACACTCATGTAACTAAGTATGTAGTGGACTAACATTAATCATTTAACCCTTGAAAACACCAAAGTGTCAACTTTATATCTAACTTCTGACATAGTGAATGTTTTTAAGGCTGGTTTAACTGGAACCTGTTGTTGTTCTTCGCCTATAAATGGGCATCCACTATGCACACATTAAAAGTTTCTGGACAAATCTTGACCATTAAAGCTTAAAACTTGCCCTGTAGGTGGGGCTTAGAATACACCGTATCCTCTGCGTGTCGTAAGAGGCGACTAAAGGAGGTAAGGGTGAGGTAACCCTGACAGAAACCTCGAGTGCTGAAGACGGAGGTTCCAGGCCGCACGGCGCACTCTAATAAACCATGGATCCACGCACTTAACGCTTATGATCATGTCGATAGTCACTTACAGGACTGGCGGTATGATCATTGAATGAAAAGAAGAAGAAGAAGAAAGCTTAAAAGGGTTAAAAGTTGTGTATTCATGTTGACTATTGAGTCTGATCTGTGTGGTAGCTTGTCTGAACCTTGATTAAAGATGGCTATGTGATATATAATATACATACAGTTGAGTTTCTGTTTATTATCCTTTTAATGCCCAAGCCAGCCAAAACCAGCTTCTACTTTATTGTTAATATCAATTTGCAGGCCAAGATAAGATTGTTCTTTGGAAATTTACGCCTGGAACGACTGGATCAGTAACCGAAGCCGTGAATACAGTGGTAAATTCCCAAAAGTAGCCTCAGACTCTTGGCTTGCAAATGGACTTCAATACGCAAAGATATCAATTTTCTAGGAAAAATCCTGATCATTTAAGTGTTAAGAATGTAATGTATGGTGTTTATATTTCAGCTAATATACCAGCTATATGAAAAATACAACCCACAGACATCATATCATACATGTATATTTGTCACTCATCGTCTCATTTGACTGGGTGTCCACAATACACCCCTGTTGACAATAGCAGTGTGCATTTCAGCCTGGATTTTCAGTACTGTGTGCATTCTCGATGCTGGTCAGTTGACTGTTTTTCATTAACCCTTTAATAGTAAAGATTGGTTAAGAAAATTGTCATTTTTACCTAGTGATTGTCCATTTGCAGGCCAAGAAGACATTTTTGGAAAATTTATCACTGGAATGCCTGGCTCAGTTATCGAGCCAGGCATTTCAGTGATATATTCTTGAAAATATTCTCAATACCACCACAGAGGCTGGTTTTTACCGACTTGACCATTAAAGGGCTCTGCTAATTGATGAATTTTCAGTGAGCATGTCAATAATATAGGTTTTGTGCATGTTGAATAGGAATTTGATATTCTCCTTCGATCAATACTCACCATTCTATTACTTCTGATACAAGCTATCCTGGATAGCTGGGCCTTAGGACTATAGACTTAGTAAGCTTTACCGGCTCCTGGAACCGGGTACTCGGCTCCCAATTGCCGAGTACCCATTTGCCATGAATCTGATTCTTGTTTGCTTAGCAACAAGAGGTACATGCATTTTTATGCAGTTGGAAGATCTTAGCTTTCTTTAAATTTCTAAGTCTTTTTCTGTGATTGTGATAGCTTTGTGTTCGCTCTCTAAGGATTATTTGGATTACCATGGAAGGAGCGATGATAACCAGGTCGTATATTTCCATGTTATTCTATAGTTAAAAGACTTAGGTCTTAAAAATTTCGTCTGTGTCGCATGTTCCAATTTCTGACCCCGAATCTGGGACGTGTGTTAATAACGATCGGCAGATATGAAATAAGGTTTTGGCTTTACGGTATTTAACACGTAGATTGGCTGATGTCGTTCTCCGTCACACCCAAGTTGTCTCGGATTTTTATGTGAAGAAAATGTTTCATTAATTCGCGCATCTGATTCTGGGTGCAGCGTACTTTGTTGGTACCAGATAAACAAGTTTTGAGTGTTATCACGATCTTTTTGCAATGATGGTGGTTTCAAAATTCTCGATTAGATGTGTGGTCTGCGGTTTTACCGTGTGCTACAGCAGTTTGTTTACATTTTGTTGTTTCTTCACATATCATTTTGGCCTTCGTTAGGAGTATAATTTATATTGATTAGTAAATATACCCAGAATGCTATGCGATATGGTTCCTGGTTCCGTTATACATCCTTGAGGATCAGTTTAAGGGGGTATCTTGCCCGCTTCGTTCTTGTCGTCATAAGCAATGCGATCTTTGCTGTAATGCTGTGGGGTGGGGTGCGGGAGGGTTAACATTTAATTTATGGTCAAAATATTTAAAAATTATATGTCTGCCTTCCATTCCGAAATTAAATTGTGGAGCGTCTGTTTCAGCCCTCGGGGTGCTCCACGTCTGCAACCGGAGGTTGCTGAGATGCCACCGCCCGTCTCGTACGGCTCCCTGGCAGTTCCGTCGGGCTCCGGCCTGATGGGTTCTGTCGCTCTGTGGCCACCTTCGGGTGGTCCAGTGGTGGTGGCCGGTCCGTCAGGCATGTGGATGGCTCCAGTGTTTGCTCGTCTGGTGAGGTCTGTTCGGGGTCTGAAGACGAGGAGGAGAGATTGTTGTGGCCTGAGATGCATGGAGGTAGATTCCGTCCTGGACGGAACCGCCTTCCATCTGGCTGGCTTGGCGCAAGCCAGGACAGCGGCTCCGCCCGTGGTTGAGGCCAATCCGGTACCGGGCACCTTGATTCAATGGTGCAGGAATTACTCGGTTGTTTGAAAGCAGCTCACATTCCTGGGCGATTGAACATTCTGGCGGATGCTTTGTCTCGGAGACAGAGTATTCTGCCAACAGAATGGTCTCTCAACCCTCCAGTTCTTCACAGGATCTTCGAGCATTGGGGCAAACCAAACGTGGACTTGTTCGCCACAAAGGAAAATGCTCAAATCATGACTTATGTCTCGCCGATTCCAGATCCAAATGCCGTCGATACAGACGCTCTGGCGATAAGCTGGAGAGGAATGCACGCTTACGCGTACCCACCCTCCATTCTTCTGCCGAAGATATTGGTGACGATCAGGGAGGAGCCGTGTCTGGTCCTGCTAATAACGCCATTTTGTCCCAGCAGGGCGGGGTTCACGGATCTTCTAGATCTGCTGGTGGACAATCCAGTGCAGTTACCCGAGATTCCGTACATAATCTCCCAGGCCAAGGGACGCATCCTACATTAGCGTCCCGACATGTTCAAATTGACTGCGTGGATGCTATCAAACAACGTTCCACGTCGGAAGGTATTTCATCGCAGCTGCGAGCAGGAGGTCAACCTTCAAGTCATATAACAACAAGGTTAACCGATTTGCAGACTGGTGTGAAGGAAAGGGTATTGATACCTTTCAATCCACTATTCAGCAAATAGGAGACTTTCTCTGTGAGCTGTTTTTTCAGGACTAGCTCCCGTCACAATTGCTGGATACAAGTCAGCTTTGGCATCAGTTATCCCTTGTCTAGCCAACAGGGATAGTCCAGAGTTGGCACAGTTAAATGTGATGGTGAAGGGAATGAGCAATCTCCAACCGAGACAACCGGTAGTCATTCCAGCCTGGAGTCTATCTTTATTGCTTAATGTACTGGCCAAGTACCCTTTCGAACCATTGCGTTTGGCTAGTCTAAAGCATTTGACTCTAAAGGAGGTCTTTCTATTGGCAGCTTCCTCAGCTAGAAGGCGCAGTGAGATCCATGTACTTTCAGCAGAGAGGGACCGATTTATTGTCTCTGGAGAGGGTCTGTGTCTTCTGCCAAGAGCAGAGTTTATGTCAAAGAATCAATCTTTGAGATATCCAGGCAAACCGATCATTCCACCGAAACTAACAAGGTCTGATCTTGATGCCGGTGTCTGGTGCCCAGTCCGTGCTTTGACTAAGTACAGAAAATGGACAGACTCGTTACGGTCGAACGATACACATCTGTGGATCTGCCATAAGAAGCCATATGGCGCCGCCGCATCCATGGATTCTATCTCTCGTTGTGTAGTCGAATCCATTCAGACTACCCATGAGATTGCAACTGGACACCAGGTGCAATGCGCAAGGGCACACGATGTTAGAGGAATAGCACCTCGACCGTCCTTTACAATGGTGTTCCGTTAGAGGACATCATGGCCGTTGCACAATGACACTGTGAGTCCTCTTTCACGGATTACTATATGAGGGATGTGTCAGACTCAGCCAATCCATTCGCTTTAGCTGTTTTGAGACGATAGCTATATGACCACACTGCTCTTCTTTCTTTTTTGACATTTGTAAGAAAGAATTAAGAAGCCAACATGGTCGAGCGAGAGGATATCAACCAGATTGTGTCACTGATGGCCGGACAAGTGAATGGCTGGAGGCGCCACGTCTGAAACCATTTATCATGAGGTAATTCAAGATTGAGAGTTTTTTGTATTATGTCTATATATCATGTTCATTCATCTTATATATTCATGCTCATTCCCAGGCTAATACATATATATGCAAAGAGCAGTTAACCCTCTTGGCATATTTGTGTTTCAGGCGAGATACATGTTCGTGAGTTCTCTCCCTTTTCTTGGGAGAAAAAAGAGGTGGGGGGGGGCAGTGATGCGAATGTGATTCGGTTCCGTTAACTTGATGGCCCTTTTAGGTCTCCATCAGTCAAGTTTAAGTCTAGCTCTTTCTCCAAGGAGTAAAAGTAGCAGCTATAGCTTGCCCCTTCCCACCAGGTTACTGACCAAATCTGGTGTATATCAGAAGCAATAGAATGGTGAGTATTGATCGAAGGAGAATGAAGGAAACCCCACGGAGGCAAGCCATGGGTTTCTCTTGTTTGGTGGCTATGCAAACAATATGAGCTCTATGGTAGACGGGTACTCGGCAGTTGGGAGACGAGTACCCGGTTCCAAGGAGTCGGTAAAATTTTATAGTCCTAGAGCCAGCTTTCAGAGCCAGCTGTATATCAGAAGTAATAGAATGGTGAGTATTGTTAGATCTCGGAGAAAGGGAAATTGAAATTTCCTTCATTCTTCATTTTACCATGAAAATTAATGAGAAAAAATAAAAAGTTACTTATGATTAAGTAAACACCTCAGATACCATTTACTCCTGTGTTTTCACCAGATTTTTTGAAAATCATGAAAAACCTGTTGAGTAGCTAGCCACAAGTACTAGCTCCACATTCCACATTTTTTTCTTCCAATGTTGAGAAAATCTTGATGAGTTTTCATTAAATCTTGGGAAAATCTTGAAAATGTTTAATAATTGGCTTCAAGTATCACAGGTCTGGGGTCAGTTACATTTAAATGTAACTAGTTACAGTTACATTGGACTATGTCAGTTACAGTTACATTTGTTGAGCAATGTAACTAGTTACATTTCAGTTACTTTGCATAATGTAACTAAAGTTACATTTAAGTTACATTAGTTACTTTGTCTGATAAATACTATGGAGAACTACATGAATGTCATCATCAAACTGTAATGTAGTCAACTAATTTGAGATATATAGTAGAAACAAAATACCACTATAACCACTGATATATAGAATATTACTGACAGAACTGAATACATTTCAGATATAAAATATGAAACCTGAAAATTTTAAAATTAATTTGACTTAATTTTGTTGCTGCCATATGCAATAACAAATTTCATTCAACTTGTATCCAAAATAATAAGATGCTTTCATTCTATAAATGTGCATACATATTTCTTCCTCTAACCCTTTCAACCATGCAGGCCAGATAAGAGATTAATTTTATTGTATGAAATAATTGGTTGAGTGTTTTAAAACTAATTTAATTGAAAGCATTGTTTTCATGGGTATCATCATTTTTCAGTGAAATTATTTTTAAAATGTTCAACAGGTTTTCTTAGATCATTGACTTTCTATAATAAGATAATCCACCATCTACCATGGGGCAATATAACAGTTTCCAGTAAAATTAGCTTCAAAATGTCCATCAACTTTGATGCAATGCATAGTGTAAAATAGGAATTTAAATATTTTGAAAATAATTTATTACTTTCATATGTTGCAATGACAAATTCATTCTGATCAGATAATCTGCTGAGTACTTTAAACCAACTTTACTTTCAAAAGCTGAAAGCGGCAGTAACAGCTTTTTTCAGGTCGGATTAGTTTCAAAATATTCAACGACTTTTCCAGTACACTAATTTCATTCAGCAGCCTTTATAAATTTGTATGCTATACCAAAATGGTTGATGGCTTGCCTTTATCAATGGCATTGTCCTTTGAGTTTTATCAGCACACTTATGTGAATTGACCTTAGCTTGAGTATAATTGCTTAGCAATGATGTCCTAAGCTGGCCTAATGAATAGTATATAAAGAAAAGAACAGGACATGCTGTTAACACATACTGTGGCAGATTTTAACTTTCTTTACAATTCAACATTTCGTGGTTTTAATCCTTTTAACCCTTTAACACTGAAGCTGGACAAAATGGCTTTCGTAGTGGTTTTGAGAAATGCCCATTTCCAGACAAAAATACGATTATTTTAGAAAATTTACCACTGGAATGACTGGCTTGGTTCAATAACCAAGCCAGTCATTTCAGTGGTAAATTTTCTAAAATAATCTTATATTTGTCTGGAAATGGACGTTTACTATGAGAAAACTAAATTTTTTAAAAACATTGAGCTTTAAAAGGTAACTAACTTCATTCTTTAATGATTTAGTAAACATCCTGTTTCTAAAGTAGCTTAACCTAAAAGCTGTATAAGATTTTGACTAAAGCTTGTTGCTGCCTGATATACCAATAACATTCAGTAAGATTGTCATGGCTAACAAGCAGATTTTTAGAATAATAGCATGTAGTAAATATCACATACAGATATAGAATGGGTTAACCCTTTAATTGCCAAGATTGGTAATGGAAGTCTAGATTTTGGCCCAGCAAATCTATTTTGCAGACTACAAGATTATTATTTGAAAATTTACCAATGGACTGACTGGCAAATTAAAAAAATAAATATCACTGATGCTTGGAAATAAAGTTGCTGCCCATGGCATCAGCATCTTCCAGTAAAATTAGCTTCAATGTATTCAACAGCTTACCTGAATGATTACATTGAAATTGTGATATTAGAGTGTCGCATGTATCAGAGTAGCTGTGCTGTAAATGAAGAAAGTCATAATGAATTTGTTATAAGTTTGAAATGCAACTGCAAAGTAACTGAAAAGTAACTGAAATTTCAGTTACTTTTGCAATGTAACTGGTTACATTTCAGTTACTATAACTGAAAAAATTCTTCTAGTTACTTAAGTTTTGTCACTTAACCGTGAGAAAATCTTGAAGAAAATATTGAGTAGCTGGCCACAACTAACAGTTCTACATGATTTTTCATCCACTATTGAGAAACTGGTAGGAAATGTGGGTGTCAAAGATAAATTTTTCCAAAAGTTGTCATGTCGCATATCATTTTCAAACCAATGATAAGTAGTCTACATTACAATGAATAAATTTTGATCTTGGGTCAAACTGAGGGTAGGGAGCGGGGTCAAAATGTCAAAAGTGGGCGCCAATCGATTGTAATAAACTTCTAGACCATTTCAGATAGAAACTTGACACTGTGGGGATGATTGCACATATGGCCAGGGATATGCATGAGACTTCTGAAATTTTGGTCTGACCCCAGGGTTACGGCCTTGAGGGTGGGGAATGTGGGGTCAAAAATAAATTTTTTCCAAAGGTTGTCATGTCGCATATCATTTTCAAGCTAATCATGAGTAGCCTATAGTACAAGGAATTATTTGGATCGTGGGTCAAACTGAGGATAGGGGGCGTGGTCAAAAGTGGGCACCAATCGATTATAATGCAAATACTCCTAGACCATTTCAGATAGAAATTTGAAACTTTGGGGATGATTGCACATAGGTCCAGGGATGTGCATGACAATTTTGGAATTTTGGTATGACCTCAGCGGTACGACCCTGGGGGTGGGGAATGTGGGGTAAAAATAAAAATTTTCCAAAGGTGGTCATGTCACATATCAGTTTGAAGCCAGTGATGAGTAGACTACAGTACAAGGAATTATTTTGATCTTGAGTCAAACTGATGGTAGGGGGCGGGGTCAAAAGTGGGCACCACTCGATTGTAGCGCAACTCCTAGACCATTTCACATAGAAACGTGAAACCTTCGGTATGGTTACATATATGGCCAGGGGATGTGCATGTCACATTGGAATTGTGATATTACCCCCAGGGGTGGGGGAAATGGTGGGAAGAAAATAAATTTTATCAAATGTGTTCATGTCACATATCATTTTGAAGCTTGTAGTTAGTAGACTACAGTACAACACATTATTTTATTCTTGAGGCAACCTGAGGGCAGCGGTCACATGGGCAATCTAATTCTATGTACCATATGTTCCCTATTTTAACCGCCCCTCCCAATTGTACCGCCCCCTTGTTTTTGAGATGTGTGAAGAAAAAAACTAAGCTCCAAATTCCCCAAAATACAGACCGAAGACAAAAAAAAAAATTAGCACGAAAATTCAACACATTTCCATGCTAAATATTTCATAACGTGTTCGCATATGCTTAATGTATAGCGCATATATATCCTTAATCGCGGGAGTGAAATTATTAATTGGGGCCGCCTAAATAGTGCTTATACTTTATTAAACATTGTTTATTTCATCAAATGTAATCCAGATTTTGATAAAATGGCGACATGAGAAAAGAGAAATAACGATTTTTGTATCACGTGATGTATCAGCTTCTGCTTAGTGGGACGACTTAAGGTTGTTACTCGGGTAGTGGCAAGGCACTAATATTAGTACCCGAGTAGATGCTTCACAATCCACATACATAGGATGGTAGCTTCGAGTAGCTACGAGAGTGAAGGCATAAACGCGGCCTATAGCGGAAGCTGATTAATAGTTGGAAGAATCGTCTGCGTTTTACAGACCTAATTTAATTGACTCTGGAACTCGGAATGTACTGTCTACATATATATATATATATATATATATATATATATATATATATATATATATATATATATATATATATATATATATATATATATATATATATATATATAATCAATACCTGAGCATTATACATTTATATCCGACCCACCTAACGGATACCGGACAAAATAACGGTGATCTACGGTGAATTTTTCTCACTAATTAAGCCGCCCACTTACTCGACCACTAACCACCCGGCGGTTAAATTAGGGAAAATACGGTATGTACATGGCTTGGACATTATTTTTTCGCAGAATATTTAGTCCTGGGCAAATCGGGTTCTGCGGCAGCCGGATCCTGCGGTAATTTAAAGATGCAACATATTTGGTATCTTCTGATACCTCTTGTTTATGGGCCACTCATTTTCAACAATGGCTCACCAGGCCTGCTCAAATTTCGCGAACGAAACGGCGGTTACACAAATGTTTTGTGCATAACCCGTTTTTCGTTCGCGCAGTCTAGTCACTTGAAACATTGAATTTACATTAGTCTATGTTCTAATAGAAGCCGTCGCCAACACCAACCCCTAGAATTCCATAGCACTTTCTGAAAGGAGAAACTCCCTTATAGAAGCTAACCCCCAAACTCAAAATATTGGTTTGATAAAAAAAGTTTCACGCTGGCGCAATAAGAATGGAAAAGATAATGTCAACGTCATTTTGAACAGGCCTATAGAATTTTGATGGGAATTTCCTACGGCTTGGTTGTACCAAAAAATCACGATTTTCACAACAAAATCAGATAAATCTTCCATATCAAATGGTGGAACAATGAATCTGATCATTCTAGATTTAAATCATGGCGCATCAAAGGTTAATTCGGCAATAATATACGTCTATAAACGTTCGAAAATAGCCCTGACAGGTGTATCTTTTCGTCACGTAGCGGGAAGAAAAATAGGTGTGTCTTGAAAGAGCCAATCAGTGAACGGCTCGCCTCCACTTTGTAGGAACTAATAAATATTCATTACCGCGAAATATTATAAATTATAAATCCAAAATGGATGCCACAAAAGAACCTCGTTCGTCATTTTCCCAGGGACATTTCCCATTATTTGTGTCCGTAAATCTTGCAAAATTATTTAATCTGGCTGATAACATCTTGTATAATAAAGGAGGCGATAATACTTTTTAAAAAATCGGACTGATTTAATAAAGATTGAAATGGATAGAACCTGGTATGTTGAGAGGATTTGCGATGTAACTAGTGCCCTATCAGAGACTAGTTCCCTGTCCGCCTTTCTATGCTAATACATGAATTGGCTATTTTCGCATTCGCCATTGCCTTAACGTATGTAAACGAACGAAGCGAATTTCATTTATAAGACTTCCGTGTCCGTACCTGCCAAACACATTTTCATTGGATGAACGGATTAGATACAATTCGGTTCCCGTGTCAAAGTTCAATTCTGAGATATTGCGCGATATAACATTTATTAATATCAATTGCAGGCAAAGAGACTATTTTTTGTAATTTCCCACTGGAATGTCTGGCTCGATGATTGAGCCGGTCATTTCGGTGGTCAATTTTCAATGGTCCTCTTATGGCCAGTAAATGGATATTTAATATGAGAATACATTGATCTTGACCATTAAAGGGTTACTACTGACATGTCATTTCCATTATGTAACCGAGATGAATTTTACCTTCAAATAGTATCATATTCAAAATGGGTTACGCGAACTCAAATGGGTTGCGCCAAAGAAATTTCAATTTGGGCAGGCCTGCTCACCAGATATCAACAACATTTTACACCACAGTTATATACTATGAAAGAGTACTATCTGCGTCATTACTAGTTTTATTTGGAAAAGGATTTCAAGATCAGACTATCTGCAGTTTGGTAAAAAATGTCCATGTTTGATTGGTTACACTTGTTTGTTGGTGCATTACTGAATATGTGTATTACAAACCATGCCAAGTTCACTTTGCCAATCAAGACTATCCATGCCTTTACAGGCGAAACATTGTACGCTTCAGCGTTCTTGTTTTTATCTACTATTGAGAAAATCTTGAAGAAAAGTTGGGGTACATCATGTGTTTTCACCCAATGTTGAGAAATTTTGAAGAAATTTTTAATAATAGGCTCCAAGTATCAGTTACTTAAGTTTTGTCATCTAATTGGGAGAAAATCTTAAGAAAATTGTTAAATAACCAGGCCTCGGATACAATTTATTCATGTGTTTTGACTAAATTTTGAGAAAATCTTGAAAAAAATGCTTAATAATAGGCTCCAAGTATCAGCTACATGTACTTAAGTTTTGTCATCTAATTGTGAGGAATAACCAGACCTCTGATGCAAATTACTCATGTGTTTTCACCAAATTATGAGAAAAATATGTTGAGTAGCGGGCCACCAGTACCAGTTACATACATGTATATATCTTTCATTCAATATTGAGAAGGTGAGTTACAGTACCTATTACAGAGTGGAAATTCTCTTGTTATGACCTGTCTTGAGAGACCACCTTGTGGAGCACAAACAAGTACCCATTAACTAGAGAGTCTCTTCGCCCTTTCAGCGTCAAATCTATGAAATATAGATTCTTTACTGTATAAAACCTATTCTGTTGAATATCTTGAAATAAATTGGACTGGAAGCTGCCTTAGGCAGCAGTGGCATCCAGTCAATTTAATTTCAAAATCTTCATGTGCTTTCTTGTATGGTTGCCTTGAAAATGAGATATGAGGAATTCATCTGTGAAAGGGTTAAAATAAGTAACTTGCTATAGGAGGTGTCCTTTGGAGCAAGAAGGTGTAATAATACATGTGGTCAAGAGACCATTGTCTTAATGAACCACCACGTTGCAAGAGACCATTGTCTTAATGAACCACCGTGCTGTGGGCACAAAGAGTAATGTCGCGGTTCAAGCACAAGAATGTGTAATAATACATGTGGTCAAGAGACCATTGTCTTAATGAACCACCATGTTGTGGGCAAGAGACCATTGTCTTAATGAACCACCGTGTTCTGGGCACAAAGAGTAATGTGGCTGTTCAAGTGCAAGAATGTGTAATAATACATGTGGTCAAGATACCATTGTCTTAATGAACCACCGTGTTGTGGTCAAGAGACCATTGTCTTAATGAACCACTGTATTGTGGGCACAAAGAGTAATGTGGTTGTTCAAGCACAAGAATGTGTAATAATACATGTGGTCAAGAGACCATTGTCTTGATGAACCACCGTGTTATGGGCACATAAAGTAATGTGGTTGTTCAAGCACAAGAATTTTTAATAATACATGTGGTCAAGAGACCATTGTCTTAATGAACCACCACCGTGTTCTGGGCACATAGTAATGTGGTTGTTCAAGCACAAGAATGTGTAATAATACATGTGGTCAAGAGACCATTGTCTTAATGAACCACCACCGTGTTCTGGGCACAAAGAGTAATGTGGTTGTTCAAGCACAAGAATGTGTAATAATACATGTGGTCAAGATACCATTGTCTTAATGAACCACCGTGTTCTGGACACAAAGAGTAATGTGGTTGTTCAAGCACAAGAATGTGTAATAATACATGTGGTCAAGAAACCATTGTCTTAATGAACCACCACCGTGTTCTGGACAAAAAGAGTAATGTGGTTGTTCAAGCACAAGAATGTGTAATAATACATGTGGTCAAGAGACCATTGTCTTAATGAACCACCACCGTGTTCTGGACAAAAAGAGTAATGTGGTTGTTCAAGCACAAGAATGTGTAATAATACATGTGGTCAAGAAACCATTGTCTTAATGAACCACCACCGTGTTCTGGACAAAAAGAGTAATGTGGTTGTTCAAGCACAAGAATGTGTAATAATACATGTGGTCAAGAAACCATTGTCTTAATGAACCACCACCGTGTTCTGGACAAAAAGAGTAATGTGGTTGTTCAAGCACAAGAATGTGTAATAATACATGTGGTCAAGAGACCATTGTCTTAATGAACCACCACCGTGTTCTGGACAAAAAGAGTAATGTGGTTGTTCAAGCACAAGAATGTGTAATAATACATGTGGTCAAGAGACCATTGTCTTAATGAACCACCACCGGGTTCTGGGCACAAAGAGTAATGTGGTTGTTCAAGCACAAGAATGTGTAATAATACATGTGGTCAAGATACCATTGTCTTAATGAACCACCGTGTTCTGGACACAAAGAGTAATCTGGTTGTTCAAGCGCAAGAATGTATAATAATACATGTGGTCAAGAGACCATTGTCTTAATGAACCACCGTGTTCTGGACACAAAGAGTAATGTGGATGTTCAAGCACAAGAATGTGTAATAATACATGTGGTCAAGAAACCATTGTCTTAATGAACCACCGTGTTGTGGACACAAAGAGTAATGTGGTTGTTCAAGCACAAGAATGTGTAATAATACATGTGGTCAAGAGACCATTGTCTTAATGAACCACCGTGTTCTGGGCACAAAGAGTGATGTGCTTGTTCAAGCACAAGAATGTGTAATAATACATGTGGTCAAGATACCATTGTCTTAATGAACCACCGTGTTGTAGGCACAAAGAGTAATGTGGTTGTTCAAGCAGATTTAGCCCTTTCATCAATTACTTCCGTGTATCTCAATCTCAGGGTAAACAAACAAGAAAGCTGTTAAATATTTTGGAATTAATATGACTGGAAGGCATTTTTGCCTTATTCAACAGAATAAATCATACATTGTAAAGAATTTACTTTTTCAGTAATTTGTTAATTGATTTCTAAAATGATATATTATAAACTCTATACTGTATCACCTCATTTGCCTTCATAGCTAGGCTGGTTGTAAGTAATACTATGAATAGTATTAAAATAATTGACCATTGTTGACACCCGAGTCCTTAGAAGGATTAACCTCTTCAGTGCCAACCTCCTGAAAACATGTTATTTATCTCGATCATATTGAAAATGAATCGACTGGATATTTCAAAGATAGCCTGCATGGCTGAAATATTGTGTTGCCTAGTGTGATTCAATATCCAGTCCGATTGTATTTAAAACAAACGGTATAGGTTGGTATAATGTAAAAATAAATTATAAACTGTGACTATCAGCCTCAATGCTTTAACAGTGAAATGTGTGTATTTATTTATGAGCTATAGGTAGCTAAAGCTAATGTTGTAAATGTGACAAAAGTTAAGAAATAACTTACATCCCTATTCAAGATATTCAAGATATATTCCCATGCGGCCACAGAGAAAAAATCATTTCCTGCTACACAATTAAGCCAATACTATTATGAGTGTAATAACATCTTGTAGTTGTAGTTGTATAATAATTTGACATTTAGATTTAAAAAAAAAATTTCACTGGTTCAGTATTAAATGTAGATAGAGTATCCATCTCTACCATCAAGCAATATATAAAGACGGACACCTCTGCGCGTTAATTTCATGGGAAAACATTTTTCCATTGTCGCCATGTCGGTAGTTTTCAATCCACGCCCGTCTGTAAATGGATAACATTCTATAAGTACACTATTAATTAGCCTAACCTAATGATAAAGAAAGCACTGAGAGGGGAGGCTATGTATAGGCCATATTAAATGTAAATTCGATAAATATAAAATAAAAATATATTGCATCCAATCACTTATGGTAACGTGTACGTTGTAATTACTTATTTACAACATATTACGTTAACTGATCTGTCACTGCGCATGTCAATGAGTGCCGGATGATGGATAAAACTGATATTGATTGGGTTGCTCAATTTAGTAACGACGCATGTTGATTGGCTAAAATCGATGCGCAGCAAACATGCGCCGTGATTTTGGCTAGTTATGTGACAGGGTCTGTCTGGAGTTATGACATCACGGAGGATTAACCCTCTGCTGGTGAGAGAATTATACAATACCGACATTTGCAATGGATCTTTCCAGAGTAATGACATCATAATCAGTTAAGCGGCGTGTAGGATGACGTCATAATCGCTACGCCATAAATGATTCTATTAGGCACGTCTTTAACTATTAATAGTCCAACACGTTGTACAAATTGTATGTCTACTATTGAATAAACATGCTGTATATTTTGAAACTAATTTAACTTGGCGCTGTTGCTGCCATGGGCAGCGGCGCTGTTGCTACCATGGGCAGCAACAGCACCCAGTCAAATTAGGTTCAAAATATTCAACAGCTTACCTGTACAGTTTTCTGGAAATTGATAGTCAGGAAGTTCAGAGATCGATCCCAACACGCGTGCTTGCCCGTGTGTGTGCCCGTGTGTGTGTGCCCGTGTGTGTGTGTGTATGCTCGTGTGCGTGCGTGCGTGCGTGCGTGCGTGCGTGCGTGCGTGCGTGCGTGCGTGCGTGCGTGCGTGCGTGCGTGCGTGCGTGCGTGCGTGCGTGCGTGCGTGCGTGCGTGCGTGCGTGCGTGCGTGCGTGCGTGCGTGCGTGCGTGCGTGCGTGCGTGCGTGCGTGCGTGCGTGCGTGCATGTGTGTATGCCCATGTGTGTGTTTGTGAGTGTGTGTGTGGGGGGTGGGGGCGTGCCCGTGTGTGTGTGCCTGTGTGTGTGTGCCTGTGTGTGTGTGCCCGTGTGTGGGTGGGTGTATGTGTGTGTGTGTGTGCTTTGGGGGAGGGTGTGGAAGGGGGTGATCACATTAACCAAAAAAATTTAGCTGTTCTGAGAAGCTATCTCCAGCATTCTGAGCGAGCAAAATGTACATTTACTGTGCTTGCAAATTATTTTATTTTAAAAGACCGTTGCATGATAAATTGATAGCTGATGTTCATTTTAAAGATATTGCACCTGAAAGGTGTTGCTGTCATAGATAGCAACACCTTTCAGCTGCAACATTCTCAAAATGAACACCAGTATTTCTGCAAACAGTTGATAAATATTTTTATGCCTGTCCAGCAGGTTGAGTGTTAAATATGTTTTTATTTTGAATACCTTAAAATATGTATGTACACAAATGAAAACTAATTTACACTAATGAAAAATAACAAATTGTTAATCATTATTTAAAAAAACCCAGCAGGGCCACAACTCTGGTTTTAATAGGTGTATCCATTTCATTTTCATAACTCAAATAGATATTGCCAAAAGGAACATATCTGCCAAATTTGCTTTTAAGCCTTCAACAAATGGCAAAATGTTCCACTGTTGTGATGAACAGACGATGGACAGACGATGGACAAATCGCCATCGTATAAGCTCACCCAGGTGAGGTAGCAAAGAACAGAAAAATATAAGAAAAAACAGTACTGTAGTCTTTAATGACTGCCTTATGGAGCACCAAGAAATGTTCACAAAAAACAGATGTTCTCTTAATACAAATTAGCCAATTCTGTTACAAAGATTATCCTGAATCCACTTTATCGTTCTATAGATGTAATACTAGAAGTTATTTGCATATAATCAAAATTCGTTTCTGAACAAATTATTGGTTTCGCAACTGCCCTACCACCTTACCACTTGCGACTCCCCTGAATATTTATAACGTATAAGATTTTAGCGAGGCTCTGAAAAGTGGGGTAGTACTATGGCCACCTCCCCCCTCCCCCTCCCCCCCCCCCCACATACACGCCCACCACCCCATACCAAAAGGTGGGTGTGTGTGTGTATTTAGCGTAACTGGTATGCTGGTGTTTAGAGCACTTAGGGGCCAGTGAATAAGAAAACAATATTTTGAAATTGATCAGTTCTCTAGGTACTCGGGGTATAGACGTCAGTTTCTTTGAGTGGTGAAATAATCCCAATAAGCGGTTATTTCGCCACTCAAGTAAGGCTAAATGTAATGATCAACTTAACCACGCTATATTGACTCATCGCCACTTATTGAGTTTAGCCAAACAGAGAACACAACTGAATTCAAAATTACAAAAAATATTCATTCATTTTGCCAATGAATGCAACTGAAAATGGCCTTTAGTTATAGCTTCATTTCGATGATATACCTAACGTGCCATGAACTGCTGCATGAACAAAGTTTACAGCTTAGTTATTGCAAGTTCCGAGATTGATCGTCGCGTGTCGCTCCGCCATGACAACTCTTACTTGCAAAGAATGGGGAATATTTATGACAACATTAAGTTGAGGTATTGGGAACATTGAACGCAATCCTTTCCAGTGTAAATGTAATACAACACACCACACTTACACACACTCTCCTCCACGTCCTCCTCCACATTACCAGTCACATCAATCACAGCGCTATTGGAAGAGCTACTAGGACCTGCTGTTCCTGGTTGATCTTCAGCCTCGCTTGATGAAAGGATCGTGGTGGTCTGCCCCGCTAAAGTTCTCATCTAGCTGCATCCTACTCCACCCCTCCCAAACCTCAACCCACCCGCTTTGGTTCGGTTGGTGATGTTGAGGCTAACCATCCTCTCATTTCTGAGTATATAAATAACATTTCCATTGAGGGCTGTAGTCGTATCCTAAGATTGTGATATGTTGTACGGCACCGAGAGATTCTGCTTTACAGATTCCATATTATTCATACATGTATTCTAAGGTAGCAACAACCTCCAGTTAAATTAGTTTCAAAATATTCGACAGCTAACCTGTATGGTTGCTTTTATAACACATTATCAAGCTAAAGACGGCACCTCTATGACTGAGCACATATATATATATACCGAGGCAGATATGCTAGGTTTTTTCTGATAGGTTGAAAAGTAAATCATGACAGTCATCACAGGCTGTAGAAATGTACCAATATTTAGCCACTAAAGCCTGAATATCTTAGTTGATGAGATTATAAAAAGTTTTAAATTCCATGCATAGTTTATCAGTGGCCTAGTAGATCATCCGTATAGATATCACGAGATGAGGTTAGTTATCCTTTAACGTGTATATGGACTCAGCATAATGTTAAATCTTGGCGATACTAACACTATAAACTCGGGTGGGCATAGCCTAATGACCACAGGAATAAATTCAGGGTTCACAGGGGTTAAAATAGAGTACGTAATAACTGTTATGGATTGGCCAGTGTACGGTATTGACTACATAGTGTAATAACTGTTATGGATTGGCCAGTGTACGGTATTGACTACATAGTGGCATACATATATTACTGTCTAATTAATTGTATAGTATCTAATCCCGAATGACTGTTTTATTCATATTGTACATTTTTTCTTTTAGATCCACTGATGCGTCATCATTCTTTTAAAGCATCCCTGATCGCATGACCTATAACTGCTAAAGATGCTTTTTGTGCTCGGTTTTATGGACGCAGTGAGTCGAGTATTTCGTGGAGCTAGGACGGACAATAATTCGAATGAATATAAAGACTTCAGAAAATAGTTTGTTGCCAAGTGTTGAATCCCCTTGCGCAAGCGGCGATGTTAATGTATATATAGTAGTGATAATAGTCAATCTGATTGTGCCATGGATCATCTCACACTTGATGCGTTCATAAAACTGGCAATACTTGGTGGTATAGACACGGATGAGAAGAATGATCAAGATGACAGTGAGAGTCCTACCATTCATTTTATGGTAAATTACCTTGAATTATATGCACAGGTTACTGCTGTCATAGGTGGAAACCGAAACTTCCTTTAAAGTGCCACATCTAAAAGAAGTTAACTCTAACCCATGATATTTCAGTCTCTTTCAATACAGCCATACAAGAAATATGATGAATATTTTGAAAATAATTTGGCTGGAGCCACCTGCTGACTACACCTCCCAGTCAAATTAGTGTTCAAAGATGTTCAACATAATATTCCTTACAATCCTGCGGCATTTGCTATTTCGTGTCTCTAGGCTTAAAGAGAAAACTTAACCCATTCACACACAAGGCAGCCAGGACCGCATCTATAATGGTCTTGAGAAATGTCCATTTGTGAACCAAGAGGAGAGTATTTTTGAAAATGTATGAATGGAATAACTGGCTACTGCGGCGGAAAACTTTCA
Source organism: Chaetoderma sp. LZ-2023a (assembly GCA_034401795.1). Classification (NCBI taxonomy): domain Eukaryota; kingdom Metazoa; phylum Mollusca; class Caudofoveata; order Chaetodermatida; family Chaetodermatidae; genus Chaetoderma; species Chaetoderma sp. LZ-2023a. The sequence goes on from CM067363.1 coordinate 9,186,674, forward strand.
GAAGTGTTTTTCATTTTATCTGCAGATGGACATTTTCTTTGACGTTCCGGTTTTATCTATGCCCCACCCATCTCTAGCTCAGCTCCACCCACAACTCGCTCGTGTTGGGATTGATCGATCCCTGAACGCCTTGACAACCAATTTCCAGAAAACAATACAGGTGAGCTGTTAAATATTTCGAAACTAATTTGACTGGGTGGTGTTGCTGCCTATGGCAGCGACAGCTCCCAGTCAAATTAGTTACAAAATATTCAACAGGGTATGTATTAAATAGTAGACATACAATTCGTACAACAACATATGATGTCATTGATTGTGATGTCATTCTCCATGTCACGTAGATGATTATGACGTAATATGATGGATATATGAAGTGGAAAGGTCTATTGAAATTTCCCTTGAACATTTTTTAAGGGTAAAAGGGTTAAGTAACTGAGCCTTTATTTGGAGCTCATTGGCTCATTTCTGATTACAGTCCATAGTAATTCTTGGAACTTATTGAATATTTAAACCTCAAATTGGTTCAAGAAAATCTCAATTTCCTTTTTAATTGTAGTGGTAAATGTTAGATATAACACAATCCAAAATAAAAAGGGGAAATCCAAATTCCCTTTTTTGGGCTTCAGTAAAGCTAGACGTTATGGTATCAATTTCCTGAATTTCATTCCTCTAAAGACTTCAATTTCACTCATTTTAGTCCCGATGCGAGGAAATTTCCTCATTTTGACTTTGATTGATGTCGATTTGAGGAAATTCCCTCATGGCTAAGAATTTGGAATATGAAGTCATTTTGAGGAAATTTCCTCATGGCTGAGAATTTGGAATATGAAGTCATTTTGAAGAAATTTCCTCATGGCTGAGAATTTGGAATATGAAGTCATTTTGAAGAAATTTTCTCATGGCTGAGAATTTGGAATATGAAGTCATTTTGAGGAAATTTCCTCATGGCTGAGAATTTGCAAGATTAGGTCAAGTTGAATTACAGGCCTTCATTAACCCCGTAACTGTTGTATTACAAACTTCTTTTAACCCTTTTATTGCTGAAAAGAAAGTTTCCAGTAAACTTTTTACTGCTGAATGGCAAGTCTCCATTAACCCTTTTACTGTTAAATTGCAAAGTGCAATTAACATTTTTACAGCTGAATTGAAAGATGTAATTAACCTTTATGCTGCTGAATTGCAAGTCTCAATTAACCTTTTTACTGCTGAATGTCAAATGTCCATGTTAACCCTTTTCTGCTGAAATGCAAAGCACAATTAACCCTTTTACAGCTGAATTACATATGTCAATTAAGCCTTTTACTACTGAATTGCAAGGTGCAATTAAGCCTGTAACCGCTGAATTTCAAGGCCTGATTAACCCTTTTACTACTGAATGGCAAATATCAATCACCGCTTTTACGACTGAAGGGCAAGTGTCAATTAATAATTTTATGCACGCACACACACACACACACACACACACACACACACACACACACACACACACACACACACAAGCCCCCCCCCCCCTTCTCTCCCCACGGGAGAAGTATCAAAGCATCCAGCTGAATATTTCTTACATCACATAGGAGGATCAATGGACTATGGGTTATTGATGTGTGTGTTAAACAAGAGGCCAGAGGACCTTGTCGCTTAATGGCCTAATACTGAGACTCATGCTATACAGGTTGCTTTTAGAGAATTTCTTTCTCAAATTGGCTTATAATAATAATACATAAATAATGTTCTGGCTCAAGAGTTTATTTTGCTTCTAATAGGATTAACAAAATTTGACCTATATTCTTAACACACAGTTTTCAGAGATCTTTAAATAAAAATGGTAAATAGCAAATCGACCAATTGAAAGCTGTTCCCATTCATTTCCTGTAGGATTTTAATAAGTTATGAAAATCCAAGATGGCTGCTTAAAGAATCGACTAATAGAAATTCTGAATGATAGATCTAGAAACTATTACCATAAGGGGTACTTCTGGCCAAATATGCTTAAAACTGGCCATGGATTAAGGTTGAGTAGTGTTTAAAAAGATTTCCACAAATAAATCAGACCAATCAAAATTCTGAATAGAAGTTCTGGAGCATACCACCAGAGGGTTCTCCCAGCCAAATTCAGTTGAAATCCACCCGGTAGCTAAGGAGAAGATGCATTTTGACATGTTTGACAATTTCTAGTAAATTTTTCATAAAATCTACGATTTTCACCCAAGAAATTAACCAAGCAAAGTTTCGAAAAGCAGTTCTGGAATGGATCAACATAGGCCAAATTCGGTTGAAATCCAGCCAGTGGCTAATGAGGAGATGCATTTTAACACTTTTCCATAAGTGCTTCATAAAATCTCAAATTTCCACCCAAAGAAATTGATCAATCAAAAAATCTGAATAGAAGCTCTCAGGCCTAGGACCATAAAATCCTTCCAGCCAAATTTGGTTGCAATTGGTCAAAGAATAAAGGAGAGGCGATTTGATGGATGGATAACAGGTAAGCTAAAAGGTAAATCATGGAAGCCTTCTTGACTGGAGAAATGTATCGACATTTAGCTATTAAAATCTGAATGGTATGATCAACAACAGGCCAAAGGGCATGTGACGCTCACCTGGACCATTAGCATTTGAACCATTTCCATTTAAATAGACATGATAGATGATGGCCACCAAAAAATTGACCAGTCAAGATTCTCGTTTAATATGTTGAAGCCTACCGTCATAGGATCGTTGCACCACTATTTTCTTGAAATCGAGCTATTAATTGAAGGAGTACAATTTTCAAATGGTTCCGGAAAACTAAGAAAATCAGAGCCTGGATGTGGTGGTTCTATAAGTGTTCCAGAGATATAATAGGTGACTTTAGGTCCAGGAAGCATTGGTTCTATAAGTGGTCCATAGATACAGTTGGTGTCTTTAGGACCTGGAGGTGGTGATTTTATAAGTGGCCGGAGATACTATAGTAGATGTCTATAAGACCAGGAGGCGATGGTTCTATATGTGGTCCAGAGATACATTAGGTGCCTTAGGACCTGGATGCAGTCATTCTCTAAGTGGTCCAGAGATATAGTATGTGACTTTATGACCAGGAGACGGCAGGTCTATAAGTGGGCCAGAGATACAGTAGCTGTCATTAGGACCCGAAGGCGGTGGTTCTATAAGTGGCCCAGGGATATATAGTAGGTTTCTATAGGACCAGGAGATGGGTTTTCTATAAGTGGTCCAGGGATATAGTAGGTGTCTTTAGGATCACGAGGTGGTTCTATATGGGGTCTAGAGATAGAGTAGGTATCTTTAGGACCAGGAGGCTGTGGTTCTATAAGTTGTCCAGAGATATAGTAGGTGTCTAGGTCCAGGAGGTGGTAGTTCTATAAGTGGTCCAAAGATATAGGTGTCTATAGGACCAGGAGACAATGGTTCTATAAGTGGTCCAGAGATATAGTAGGTGTCTTTAGGAACAGGTGGCGGTGGTTCTATATGTGGTCCAGAGATACATTAGGTGTTCTTAGGACCAGGAGACGGCGGGTCTATAAGTGGTCCAGAAATACAGTAGCTGTCTTTAGGACCTGGAGGCGGTGGTTCTATAAGTGACCCAGAGATATAGTAGGTGTCTATAGGACCAGGAGATGGTTTTTCTATAAGTGGACCAGAGACACATTAGGTGTCCTTAGGACCTTGTGGCGGTGGCTTTATAAGTGGTCAAGAGAGATAATAGGTGACTTTAGGACGACGAGGCGGTGGTTATTTAAGTGGTCCAGAGATATAGTACATGACTTTAGGACCAGGAGACGGCGGGTATATAAGTGGCCCAGAAATACAGTAGCTGTCTTTAGGACCTGGAGGCGGTGGTTCTATAAGTGGCCCAGAGATATAGTAGGTGTCTATATGACCAGGAGATGGTGATTCTCTAAGTGATCCAGAGATATAGTAGGTGTCTTTAGGACCAGGAGGAGGTGGTTTTATATGTGGTCTAGAGAGAGAGTAGGTATCTTTAGGACCAGGAGGCGTTGGTTCTATAAGTGGTCCAGAGATAGAGTAGGTGTCTTTAGGACCAGGAGGCGGAGGTTCCCTAATTGGTCCAGAGATACAGTAAGAGTCTTTAGGACCTGTAGACAGTGGTTCTATAAGTGATCAAGAGATATAATAGGTGACCTTAGGACCAGGAGGCGGTGGTTCTATAAGTGGTCCAGAGATATAGTAGGTTTCCTTAAGACCACGAGATGGTGTTTCTATAAGGGATCGAGAGATATAGTAGGTGTCTTTAGGGCCAGGAGACGGTGTTTCTACATGGGATCGAGAGATATAGTAGGTGTCTTTAGGGCCAGGAGACGGTGCTTCTATATATGGTCCATAGATTTAGTAGGTGAATTTAGGACCAGGAGATGGTGGGTCTATAAGTGATCCAGAGATATAATAATACAATAATAATAATAATAATACAGCATTTGTAAAGCGCCATGTGTCAATGTCAATTTTCAAAGGCGCTTGTGAAGAGATGTGTTTTTAATTTTTGTTTGAAATCATTAATTGATTGGATGGATTTGATGTGGACAGGTAGCTGGTTCCATAGTCTCGGAGCCACAACACTGAAGGCTCTGTCCCCACAGGAGCGTAAATTCGATCGCGGAATTTGGAGCAATAGCTTATCCACAGAACGAAGTCTGCGACATGGATCATATGTCAAGAGAAGTTCCTGCAAATAGTCGGGAGCGTTGTTGTTTAGACATTTCCAAGTCAAGAGCAGAATCTTGAACTCAATCCGTTTCCGGATGGGGAGCCAATGAAGATCTTTCAAAATTGGTGTTATGTGATGACGCTTTTCGACCTTGACTACCAGACGAGCCGCAGCATTTTGCACATATTGCAGTTTATCAAGGGATTTTTCGGTGATGCCATATAAGAGACTGTTTCCATTGTCCAATCGTGATGTGATAAACGCGTGAACAAGTGTCTCTGTGGTCTGATATGTCAGCACATTTCTGATGGAATTAATGTTACGCAAATGGTAAGTCGCAGATTTGCACACAGAGCTTACATGTGCATCCATATTCATAGCCTGGTCTAGATACACGCCCAAGTTCCTAGCGGATGTAGTTGCCGGGATCACGCTATATAGGAGGTGTCTTTAATACCTGGAGGCGGTGATTCTCTAAGTGCTCCAGAGATATAATAGGTGATTTTAGGACCAGGAGGCGATGGTTCTATAAGTGATCCAGAGATATAGTAGGTGTCTTTAGGACCAGGAGGAGGTGGTTTTATATGTAGTCTAGAGATAGAGTAGGTATCTGTAGGACCAGGAGGCGTGGGTTCTATAAGTGGCCCAGAGATAGAGTAGGTGTCTTTAGGACCAGGAGGCGGAGGTTCCCTAATTGGTCCAGAGATACAGTAAGAGTCTTTAGGACCTGTAGACAGTGGATCTATAAGTGGTCAAGAGATATAATAGGTGACTTTAGGACCAGGAGGCAGTGGTTCTATAAGTGGTCCAGAGATATAGTAGGTTTCCTTAGGACCACGAGATGGTGTTTCTATAAGGGATCGAGAGATATAGTAGGTGTCTTTAGGGCCAGGAGACGGTGCTTCTATATATGATCCATAGATTTAGTAGGTGAATTTAGGACCAGGAGATGGTGGGTCTATAAGTGATCCAGAGATATAGGAAGTGTCTTTAGGACCAGGAGGCGATGGTTCAATAAGTGATCCAGAGATATAGTTGGTGTTTTTAGGACCAGGAGGAGGTGGTTTTATATGTGGTCTTGAGATAGAGTAGGTATCTTTAGGACCAGGAGGCGGAGGTTCCCTAAGTGGTCCAGAGACACAGTAAGAGTCTTTAGGACCTGTAGACAGTGGTTCTATACGTGGTCAAGAGATATAATAGGTGACTTTAGGACCAGGAGGCAGTGGTTCTATAAGTGGTCCAGAGATATAGTAGGTTTCCTCAGGGCCAGGAGACGGTGTTTCTATAAGGGATCGAGAGATATAGTAGGTGTCTTTAGGGCCAGGAGACGGTGCTTCTATATATGATCCATAGATTTAGTAGGTGAATTTAGGACCAGGAGATGGTGGATCTATAAGTGATCCAGAGATATAGGAAGTGTCTTTAGTACCTGGAGGCGGTGGTTCTATAGGTGCTCCAGAGATATAATAGGTGAGTTTAGGACAATGAGGCGATGGTTCTATAAGTGATCCAGAGATATAGTAGGTGTTTTAGGACCAGGAGGAGGTGGTTTCATATGTGGTCTAGGGATAGAGTAGGTATCTTTAGGACCAGGAGGCGTTGGTTCTATAAGTGGTCCAGAGCTAGAGTAGGTGTCTTTAGGACCAGGAGGCGGAGGTTCCCTAATTGGTCCAGAGATACAGTAAGAGTCTTTAGGACCTGTAGACAGTGGTTCTATAAGTGGTCAAGAGATATAATAGGTGTCTTTTAGGGCCAGGAGACGGTGCTTCTATATATGATCCATAGATTTAGTAGGTGAATTTAGGACCAGGAGATGGTGGGTCTATAAGTGATCCAGAGATATGGGAGGTGTCTTTAGTACCTGGAGGCGGTGTTTCTATAAGTGCTCCAGAGATATAATAGGTGAGTTTAGGACCAGGAGGCGATGGTTCTATAAGTGATCCAGAGATATAGTAGGTGTTTTAGGACCAGGAGGCAGTCAGTGGTTCTATAAGTGGTCCAGAGATATAGTATGTGACTTTAGGACCAGGAGACGCTGGTTCTATAAGTGGTCCAGAGATACAGTATGTGTCTTTAGGACCAGGAGACGGTGGTTCTATAAGTGGTCCAGAGATAGAGTAGGTGTCTTTAGGACCAGGAGGCGGAGGTTCCCTAATTGGTCCAGAGATACAGTAAGAGTCTTTAGGACCTGTAGACAGTGGTTCTATAAGTGATCAAGAGATATAATACGTGACCTTAGGACCAGGAGGCGGTGGTTCTATAAGTGGTCCAGAGATATAGTAGGTTTCCTTAGGACCACGAGATGGTGTTTCTATAAGGGATCGAGAGATATAGTAGGTGTCTTTAGGGCCAGGAGACGGTGTTTCTACATGGGATCGAGAGATATAGTAGGTGTCTTTAGGGCCAGGAGACGGTGCTTCTATATATGGCCCATAGATTTAGTAGGTGAATTTAGGACCAGGAGATGGTGGATCTATAAGTGATCCAGAGATATAGGAGGTGTCTTTAATACCTGGAGGCGGTGGTTCTCTAAGTGCTCCAGAGATATAATAGGTGATTTTAGGACCAGGAGGCGATGGTTCTATAAGTGATCCAGAGATATAGTAGGTGTCTTTAGGACCAGGAGGAGGTGGTTTTATATGTAGTCTAGAGATAGAGTAGGTATCTGTAGGACCAGGAGGCGTGGGTTCTATAAGTGGCCCAGAGATAGAGTAGGTGTCTTTAGGACCAGGAGGCGGAGGTTCCCTAATTGGTCCAGAGATACAGTAAAAGTCTTTAGGACCTGTAGACAGTGGATCTATAAGTGGTCAAGAGATATAATAGGTGACTTTAGGACCAGGAGGCAGTGGTTCTATAAGTGGTCCAGAGATATAGTAGGTTTCCTTAGGACCACGAGATGGTGTTTCTATAAGGAATCGATATAGTAGGTGTCTTTAGGGCCAGGAGACGGTGCTTCTATATATGATCCATAGATTTAGTAGGTGAATTTAGGACCAGGAGATGGTGGGTCTATATGTGATCCAGAGATATAAAGATAGTGTCTTTAGGACCAGGAGGCGATGGTTCAATAAGTGATCCAGAGATATAGTAGGTGTTTTTAGGACCAGGAGGAGGTGGTTTTATATGTGGTCTAGAGATAGAGTAGGTATCTTTAGGACCAGGAGGCGGAGGTTCCCTAATTGGTCCAGAGACACAGTAAGAGTCTTTAGGACCTGTAGACAGTGGTTCTATACGTGGTCAAGAGATATAATAGGTGACTTTAGGACCAGGAGGCAGTGGTTCTATAAGTGGTCCAGAGATATAGTAGGTTTCTTTAGGGCCAGGAGACGGTGTTTCTATAAGAGATCGAGAGATATAGTAGGTGTCTTTAGGGCCAGGAGACGGTGCTTCTATATATGATCCATAGATTTAGTAGGTGAATTTAGGACCAGGAGATGGTGGGTCTATAAGTGATCCAGAGATATGGGAGGTGTCTTTAGTACCTGGAGGCGGTGTTTCTATAAGTGCTCCAGAGATATAATAGGTGAGTTTAGGACCAGGAGGCGATGGTTCTATAAGTGATCCAGAGATATAGTACGTGTTTTAGGACCAGGAGGCAGTCAGTGGTTCTATAAGTGGTCCAGAGATATAGTATGTGACTTTAGGACCAGGAGACGCTGGTTCTATAAGTGGTCCAGAGATACAGTATGTGTCTTTAGGACCAGGAGACGGTGGTTCTATAAGTGGTCCAGATTATATAGTAGATAAACTACTGCACTGATTTGACTCAAAATCAAATACAATGAAAGATCTTCCTGTGAAAGACTATTTTCAGACTTTAGTCATGATCTGAATAAAAGGTATACCACAAGAAAGGGTGTAACTATGCACTAAATGTCCGTATCTTTGATCCAGATCTGGAAAATCCAAAGGATCTTTCAAAATTTGACAAAAATGGGAAAGTGATGGTATGCAAACCTTGATTGCTGTCGTTTGTTTTGTGTTCATTTGAGTGATTTTTGTCTCGCCTGCGAAGCAGAAAAAGCGTGACATAGGTATCACTTTTCCAACGGCGACGGCGGCAGCGTCAACATTAAGGTTCTGCGTTTGGCAAAACCTTTCAGCTTATATTTCAGGAGTGGTTAAGCCTATTGCAACTAAACTTGGATACATGGTTACCTATGATGTTAGGAAGCAGCATAATGATGTTGGGCCATACGGTCAAGGTCACTGTGACCCTGGTACAGAACTCTGTTATTTCAACATTAAGTTTTTCCATTTAGCAAAACCTTTCAGCTTATATTTCAGGAGTGGTTAAACCTATTGCAACTAAACTTGGATACATGGTTACCTATGATGTTAGGATGCAGTATGCTGACACTGAAGTCGCAACATCGACAGTCAAGGTCATTCTGACCAATACAAAACTTATTTTTCCATATTAAGTTTTTAGGCTTTGCAAATTCATCTTATCATGTTATATCTCAGGGTTGCTTAACCCTAATGGAACACAACATGGGTACATGGTTGCTTATACCAAGAGGATACAAGAGGTCACCAGGTCAAAGATTACGCCCATTCTAATATCGCTATTTGACCTCTGCATTTTCAACCTTAAGTTTTTCCATTCGGTAAATCACTTACATTTCAGGATTGGTTAATCCTATTGGAAATAAACTTGAATGCATGGTTACCTATTATGTTAGGAAGCAGCATGATATCATGGAGGTCACTTGGTCAATCCCACTGTGACAAACAGGAAACAGGCGAGACATCTGATTCCGCAGAATTCTTGTTTTTATAAGAATGTATCTTTACAAATTGGTAAAAGTAAATATAAAGTTATAAAGTTTCCTCCAGGAATGTCTATTCAGAAGCCAAGAGATAGGGTGTTTTTTTCTGAAAATTTACCACTAGAAATAACCAGGCCAGTCATTCCAGTGGTAGTGTCTTCACCTGGCCTGCAAATGGGCATTTCTCTTGACCATTGCAGAAGCCAGATCGGTCCAGCTTGATTATTACCGGATTGAAGGAGTTAGGAATGGATATGTGAGCTTGTACTGTTTCATTTCAGAAGGGACGGACAGCGTTGCACTGTGCCACAGATAAAGGACATATAGAGAGAGTGAAGGATTTGCTTAGTGCCGGAGTATCAGTTGATGCTAAAGACGAGGTAAGGAAACACAATACTCTGATGATTACCTACTTACTGGTCACATACACACAAAGGGGAACAACTCAATAACATAACATATAACTTTTCAGCTTTGTTTTTAAATACACCCATTTTATCTGTTTATCAAATCTACTTAATCAATACCTTTTTCTAGGCGTTTTATTTATTTACATAATTTGGACTCCTTTATTTGTGAATTTTCTATCTCAAACCTCTATGTTACGCAATTACTTGTCAGGATCGGTCAGCAAAATAAAGATATTTACATAGTAGCTGTCTAGGAACAGGAGACGGTGGTTCTATAAGTGATCTAGTTATATAGTAGATGTCTTTATGACCAGGAGACGGTGGTTCTGTAAGTGGTCTAGTGAAATATTAGGTGTCTTTACGACCAGGAGATGGTGATTTCACATCATGAGACAATACTTACCTCCCTAACACTCTTGATATACTAGAATATTGGCTCTAAATTCAATAATATTCAGAATTATAAAAAGTTAGGTGCTCTTAATGGGCAGGGGGATGTATACAGCCATGCACATGACAGACCCCACCTCTGCGCATGCGCACACGGGTACTTCTATTTTCTAATATATTGGTTAACAAGCAACACCTGGAAAACATTCCTAGCTCTCTTTTGAGAATTTTCAATCTTTTATATCCTCATTTTATATAATGGCTGATACAAAATCATCAGAGGAATCTTCCTCATCATCTGTTAAGGTGATATTTGTTCCATATATTAATTTAGACTTGTAATTTTTATATGTTACCGGTTTTCGTTCACGGCCATCTTGGCGTTACCGCGTTTTTAGGCGCTGGGAATCCTTGTTAAATTCTCCCCGCGCCTAGGGCTATTAATCCCTTGTGCTTTGTGTCCACAGGTTCTACTTATGGATGGTAAGGGTTCCTGTTCTTCTCTCAGAGGTTGTTCACGTCTCTTTTTTACTTATCATTATGATATGTCTAAGGGTCGGAGATATAGGATGAAAAAATCTCTCCCTCCTTTTGTCCCATCCCTTCATCAGACTCTACAGAAAGAAGAGACTCGGCGGATGGATGGATGTCTTCTGCACAAGAGGATGGCTTGCCTGTGCTCAGGATAAGGGAGTTTATTAATTATGGCACCTAGAAAAATTTACTATTTCTGCTGCCATCTTTATTGCACTGTATTCTCTCTTGTATGTGCATGGGCTCCCGGATATATATAATTTAGTATTATATTTTTCTTGAGTAATGAATGTTTTAGTCACTAGGTGTTTCTTGCATTCATTTCTGATGTCCCCTCTCCTTGAAGAAGCTGTTGCTGTGAGGTTTTGATGTCATAAATCAGCCAGAGATTTGTTCTCTTTCCTTGATATCATAATCTTGGTTTAGAGAAATCTTATTGATGTTATTATCATCCTTTATTATAAATGTGGAGAGATATCTAGATAGTCATAATCTTTCTCTCTCGTCCGTCTAACATTCTTAATTCGGGTTCCCTGGTTGTTTTTATACCCCGCCAAAAAATTTGGTGGGTTATTATGTAATGGCGCCGTCCGTCCTGGCGGGCGGGCATTCGGGCGTGTGGGTGGCAGAGTGGTTTCCGGATGATAACTCCGTTACTGTTTATCGGATCGCTTTGAAACTTCATAGGGTGGTTGGACTAGGTCTGAGGAAGAAAGCTATCGAAATCGACAATGATCCGAAATCCAAGATGGCTGCCAGCCACTGGTGGCCATCTTGAAAATTGGTTTCGAGATGATAACTGCGTTATCGTTTATCGGATCGCTATGAAACTTCATAGGGTGGTTGGACTACCTCTGAGGAAGAAGCTATCGAGATTGACAATGATCTGAAATCCAAGATGGTTGCCATCCACCGATGGCTATCTTGAAAATTTGTTTCCACCTTCATAGAGTGGTTGGACTAGCTCCGAGGAAGAAACCTATTGAAAGCAACAATGATCCAAAATCCAAGATGACCGCCAGGCACTGGTGGCCATCTTGAAAATTGGTTTCCAGATGATAACTCCGTTATCGTTTATCGGATCGCTATGAAATTTCATAGGGTGGTTCGACTACCTCTGGGGAAGAAACCTATCGAGATTAACAATGATACGAACTCCAAAATGGCTGCCAACCACCGGTGGCCCTCTTGAAAATTGGTTTCCAAATGATAACTCCATTACCGTTTATCGGATCCCTTTGAAACTTCATAGGGTGGTTGGACTAGGTGTGGAGAAGAAAGCTATCGAAATTGATGATGATCCGAACTCCAAGATGGCCGCCAGCCATGGGCTGCCATCTTGAAAGTTGGTTTCTGGATTTCATTTGTTGGATCACTTCCTACGGTCGTTGGAATATGTCTGGTGAAGAAACTTATCCAAATTTACGATAATCTGAAATATAATATGGGCGCCAGTCAGTGGCCGCCATCTTAAAAATTGGTTTCCGGACGATACCTCCTTGACTGTTTAACGGATCACTTTGACACTTAATAGGGATAACTGGTCTGATGGGGCTGAGGAAGAAATAAATATTTTCTGATAGCTCCCATTCATTGGTTTGTCATCATGGCGGGGTATTATGCGCCGTTTCTGGAGCTCTTGTTTGTTATTGTTAACAAGAGAGGTCATCTGTCCCTTCAGTGTTGTCAGTAATAAAAGTGGGTGTCTTCTCTCTCGAGTTTGTTCTTGTATTTACTAAAAAGAAATAAAGTTTACAAACCATAATACTCATTGTCTTCGTATGCCTACCGTTCAGAAGTCATGTCCATCTTGTTTCAAGTACATGGGGGCTAGATTCTTCCCCCAACCCTTGGCCATCTTGTACGGTTTGTAGGCTGTCCAGCAAATGTGCCATTTGTAAGGAGTGGGGCATTCTGAATTCTTTGCATTGCAGGCAAAACTGATGGTCGAGGATGGCAAGAAGGCGAAGAAGGAGGGTAAGAAGAAGGCCTCTGAGAAGGGTGAGCTCGAGGCCTCCAGGGTAGAGTTAGTGAGTGAGATGCGCAGGACTTTGAAAGATCTGATGCCTGACATGCTTCGCGACATGTTGCCGGGCACAGGTGTTTCAACTTCCTGCGCATCAACCTCAGTGCAGGTAGCCCCGTCCCTGGATCATGCCCTACTGGTTCGGCCAATGCTTTCAGTGATCCAGGGGCGGCCGTCTTGGACCCAGGCTTGATGTTCTCATCGCCTGGTGATCCAGCAGCGCGAGCAGCATCATGCGGGACTGACCACGATCACTCGTGGAGTACCCTCATCAGCTGCCTTCGGGCATTCCCCAGGTCAGTCTGGGTTAGTGTTTCTTGCTTAACCCAGAGTCTAACTTTCCTGACCAGGAAGATGATGAAGATTACCTGCTCGGCCCACAGGATGGTCATGAAGACGTGGATGCGAGCGTCTACACTCCTCTCATGGGGAGTGCAGCGGCTTGCACCTATGGTTCTGTTCCCTCGGGAGCAGGTTTCATGATTCAACCTGTGAGACGATTTGGAGCGGACGGCCGCCCGTGTAAGATACCACGTTTAGACGTGGAATCTCATACAGATGATCCAGGCCGTGCTAGTGTGCTAGTGTCCCACACACGAGCGCGACCTCGGTGCTCGGCCAGCCCATGGAGAATGTCATGCCAGCCCTCGCGGGCCCGTATGCATTCCCTGGGCAGCCGGGTTCGTCTATAGCCTCCTCCACAGCCCTACCTGGGAATGCCATTGAAGATGACGAGGGCCGCTGCTCGTCGGCAATTCACAGCAGCTACGGATGAAGACCACACCCCCCCCCTGTAAGGTTGCTAGGCGATGTCGAGCCCCCCCCCCCTGTGAGGTTGGTAGGCGATGCTGAGTTACTGCCCGTCAGTACATTCGGTATGGTCTAGCGCCAAGACCAAGCGCCAAGACCAAGCGCGGACGACCACGCCGCTCTAGGGGAAGACACGCGGCCAGGCTTTCCTGCTGCCACGGGAGCACTGTGGTCAGGCACTGCACTCGGCTAATGCCCCTTTGCGTGACACCGAGGAGAGCTCGTGAGCAGTGGTTAGTGTGCTGTCTCACGTGTCTCAGCTGCTATCGGGGGTAGTAGCAGCCTTGGTGCACCAACAGCCTAGTACGGTGACAGTGCAACGAGCCATCCAGGATGGGATCAACCTGGCGTTGTACTATCTGACTAGGTTAGTCACCAAGTCGCTGAGGACGAGGCACACTTTTGTCTTAGACAATTTGTGCCCGTCCTAGGAGCTCAAGTTGTGCTTGTTGCAAGCGCCAATGGCGGGCCCTGGTCTTTTTGGAGGTGAGCGTTGTCTTCACCTCCAAGAGACAGTTAACTTGCTGAACAACCAGAGGGCGCTGCGCACACATTTTGAAGTGCTGCGCAGAGAACATGTGCGTGTTCAGCCCTCTGCCGCTTGATAGCAGTACGCTCGTGGCGATGCTGGCATTGTCAGAGGCCAGCAGGTCGGCCAGGTTCAGAGACCGCGCCGGCCGCGCCAGCAGCAGCGTGTTGCTGTACGTCAGCCAGCGCATTAAGCGTAGCCAGCCAGACAGCAGCCCGCACACTGAGGTGCACGTGGCGCTGGGCGAGGCGCGCGTTGAGCGGCGCGTGGTAACCTGGCCTGATGGGCTAAACGAATTTCCGGTTACCCCAGGCACCACTCTGGTGTTGTCACACGTACCAGAGACACACCCACTTCTAAAATTCATGGGCACCCCGTTAACCATAGGTGCACCAATGGGATGTCGTTTGACTTGCCACATTCAGAAGTGGGAGAGGTTAATTCAGGACCATTTAGTCTTGCAATGGCTTTCGCGCGGATGCAGTCCAGAGTGGATAAAAGGTCCGCCATTGACCTTTAACTACCTTGTTCTGCTGTTCACAATGGGGAAAAATTCTCAATCCTTGTTCCACTGAAGATAAAAGAAATGATGAAAACACCATACAACCTTTACCTACATACAGTAAATAAGTCAAACCCGGTCATTTTGGATTTGATTAAATTGTTTATTCATTCACTTAAAAAAGTTTAATGTCATTGTTATTGAATGCTGCCATATTGATATAATGCAGTTTGCTCACACAACCACCAACACAGACAGTAGCGCAAACCACCACTGATTACCAGCATCAGCAATATTATATAGGACAAAGATTAAGTTTCCTTTACTGTTGATTTTGAGATTTGTATTGTTATCGATGATCAATAACAATACAAGTCCAGTCTCTAGAACAACAGCAAACTATCTTGGTCCTATATAATATTGCCCATGCTGGTGATCAGCGGTGTTTTATGGTTATGCTAAGTACTGTCTGTGTTGATGAATGATGTTGCTGGTCACAGGTGATATATTACTGATAGTGGTCTTTCAAATTTTTGTCTTACTGTTCCAGATTTTGTACGTTTATTTTTGCAACATTTGTTTGTGGTCTGGCTATGTTTCAACAGTAGCTGAAATAGAAAGTGAAACAAATATGATTACACAGGGAGTTATAAGCATTACATAATGGACCTTTCCATTTTATCCATCAATCATGATTTCATAATCAACTACATGATGCATAAGGATGACAACATAATCAATGACATAATGAATGACGTAGATAAGTTCGTCAATCTTCACAGACACTTAATTGATGACGGACTATATGTATTCTATTTAACCCTTTAATGGACAAATTTGGTTAAGAAAATTAATATCCACTTATTGAATGTCCAATTAGAGGCCAAGAGAATGCAATTTTTGAAAATTTATGACAAATTACTGGCTCGGTCATTGAGCCAGTCATTTGTGGTGAATTTTCAATAATTCTATTCTCTTTGCCTGTAAATGGACATTCCACAAGGCCATAACAGAGGCCAGTTTTGGTCGGCATGACCATTAAAGGGTTAATAAAAATGATGTCGAATATTTTAAAACTAATTTGACTGGGAGTTGTTGCTGTCATATCAACAGCTTACATGTATAGTTTTCAGGAATTTGAGATTCAAAGAGTACAGAGATCGATCCCGATGCAGGTAAAGCATGGGTGGAGCTTAGCTAGAGATGGGTGGGGCATAGCTAAAACTGGATTCCTCCATTGGGCAAAACTATAAGTAAGACTGAGCGGTGGTAGTGAACACCTGACCTAGCACTGTAATAGTAGCATGACAAAATAGCATTCTATCTGTGTGGGTACAAGTACATTATGTAATAAATTATTAAAAAGTGTACCAACTAGGCTTGCATTCTCTTGGCCTCTAATTGGACATTCAATAAGTGGATATTAATTTTCTTAACCAAATTTGTCCATTAAAGGGTTAAATAGAATACATATAGTCCGTCATCAATTAAGTGTCTGTGAAGATTGACGAACTTATCTACGTCATTCATTATGTCATTGATTATGTTGTCATCCTTATGCATCATGTAGTTGATTATGAAATCATGATTGATGGATAAAATGGAAAGGTCCATTATGTAATGCTTATAACTCCCTGTGTAATCATATTTGTTTCACTTTCTATTTCAGCTACTGTTGAAACATAGCCAGATCACAAACAAATGTTGCAAAAATAAACGTACAAAATCTGGAACAGTAAGACAAAAATTTGAAAGACCACTATCAGTAATATATGACCTGTGACCAGCAACATCATTCATCAACACAGACAGTACTTAGCATAACCATAAAACACCGCTGATCGCCAGCATGGGCAATATTATATAGGACCAAGATAGTTTGCTGTTGTTCTAGAGACTGGACTTGTATTGTTATTGATCATCGATAACAATACAAATCTCAAAATCAACAGTAAAGGAAACTTAATCTTTGTCCTGTATAATATTGCTGATGCTGGTAATCAGTGGTGGTTTGCGCTACTGTCTGTGTTGGTGGTTGTTTGAGCAAACTGCATTATATCCATATGGCAGCATTCAATAACAATGACATTACACTTTTTTAAGTGAATGAATAAACAATTTAATCAAATCCAAAATAATCGGGTTTGACTTATTTACTGTATGTAGGTAAAGGTTGTATGGTGTTTTCATCATTTCTTTTATCTTCAGTGGAACAAGGATTGAGAATTTTCCCCCACTGAACAGCGGAACAAGGTAGATAAAGGTAAGTAAAGCTCCAGCTTTACAACCCTTTACTGTCCAATATTTGTCAAGAAAATATAAATTTCTGCTGAACCCTTTAATGGGTAAATTTGGTCAAGAAAATTCCAATTGTCTCATAAAATGTATTCTGGGAGCCAGTCATTCCAGTGATAAATTTTCAAAAATAGTATTCTCTTAGTCAGTAAAAGGGCATTTCTCAGGAACACTGCAGAGGCTGGTTATGGCTGATTTGACCATTAAAGGGTTAATAAATGCCCATTTGCAAGCCAAGGCAATTTTTTAACATTTAGAACTGTAATGACTAGCTTGGTTATCAAGCCAGTTATTCCAGTGGTAAAATCTTAAAATAGTCTTCTCTTGGCCTGCAAATGGCCTTTCTCAAGACAATTTGATTTCAGAGGCCAGTTTTGACCACTCACTGAGTCACGGTAAAAAAATAATTCTTGTTCTGCGTATGGACATTTCTCAAGGCCACCACAGAACATGTTTTCACCAGCTAGAGTGTTAAAGGGTCAATTGCTAAAATGTACAATTCGTATAACTAACTACTAACTCTTGGTATGTTATTGGTATATCTAATCATGTTAGTTAGAGCTAATTCAATATAACAAACTTTAGCAGTTAATTAAATTCAAACGGCACAAATGATCATGGTGAATGCACCAACATAGCCCAAACTTCAGGGCAAACTCTTTGTCACTGATTGGAGAAGTTCACTCAATCTGTAGTATACCAGCTTCAAGTTCATCTTCAAATCTTTCCTGTAGTGGTGGCTTCCTCATCGTCAAACATGTCATCATCAGAAGATTCACTGTCCCACACATTAGCCGTCTCACCATTACTATCAGTGTGTTATTCCACGTTTACAACGCCACGATGAGTGATATTTGGCACAATATATAGCCAGTAATATACTATATACATGTACTGTTAGGCCCTATGACCTGACAGCGGCTGTTATGGTCATACACCGCCCTCAGACTTTAGCGCAGAAATCAAACACATTATTCATAGTTTCGCACATCTGGGTATCTTAAGATCGGCCGCCATTAAAGTTGGGGCAAACTTAAAACATGCTAAAGAGGACTGCCCATACAAACGCATTGTTTACATTTTCCATGAAGTTCAAACCATTAAATCCTGTGTCTGAGAATCTGTAATAACCCTGTCAGGTATCAGAAAACATGAAATCATGAGTGAATTTCGCAATATATTAAAGAAAATGTAATTAAGGTTTAACAGCCCATTGCTCGTAATGTTAAATTAGCCCCTCTGAAAAAGTATCTCCCAGGGTATTATGGGAAATTTGATTGTGATGACGTCATTGTGATTCTATGAATATAACACAGGGTGGGAATATCGCCTCCAACAAGAGAGTACTTCTACTATTGCATTAACAATTTCAACCGACAAGAGAAAATAATAAATTTGTTACGAATGTGTCAAAATTCTGGTGAATATTTTGAAACTAATTTCACTGAAAGCCAGCTTCCAGTCAAATTGCTTTCAAAATATTCAACATCATACTTATATAATCACTGTAAAAGTGGAATTCTGGGATTTCAGGTTCAAATGGGTAAAATGTGATAATTCATTGGTTTAGATTTGGGGCCTACTTCCCTGATAATGCAGGTTACTAGGCCAATATTGGCCCAGTAACCTGCATTATCATTCTTGTTTTAGTAAATGTGATGTCACCGATAATGAGAGTTATTGATTGTCGCAAGAGAGCCGCAGACACAAAATATATATATATATATAATATCCATTTCGTTTACCCCTGGTCGCGAAAAAACAATGTTGAAGATAAACAATCCGATAAACTCGATCATCGATGCGTGTCTTTGTTTACAATTTTCGAGATAACTAACTTCAAGCGCTGTCAGTAATAAGCCCGAGTTAAGATGCCGAAGCAGTCAAATATATAGGCATCACACTTTCTGATTGGCAGTTTCATAGATTGATGAATTGCACACACAATACTATGTTATTTTCTAAACAGTTGACGCCATCTTTGCTAAATTTGATTAAATATGCGTGTATTCTCGACAAATCAGACGGTGATACCCGTTGCCGAAAATGGGTAATAACGTTACGTACTCGGATACTCCTGGAGTGTGTTCAGGAAGGCGAATGTTCGGCGAACGTTCGCGTTCACGCGGTACAGTGTTCAGTTAATAACGGAAAACGTTTTTCGCGGTCCTGAACGCACCCCAGGCACGGGTAAAATAACTATGTACGCATGTGCATGTTTATGTAAAAGCGGAGATTTTCGGTTACATATTATGTATAAAATAGTGAAATCGAAAACAACCGAATGTCAGGTTTGCAGATTTTGTAAATTGCTTCCCTTTCCGTTATAAGACAAATTTGGCATAACACTAGTCGCAACTGGTGCATATATTGTTCTAAAAAGTTATGCCTATTACGACGGCTAAAATTAGACTATATTGTAATAAACCCATTTCAGAGAATATCTTGGTTTATTTATCCAGATTTCAAAAGGAATTGTGGATTGAAAATTTATTAAAATATACGCAGTCATCACACTAGCTTCATACTCAGTAAAGAATACCCAGGTGCGGAGTTCACACACGTTCATTTTATACAAAATTACGATTGATTACGATGATGACATTTCGACAATTATCATTTACAGCCACAAAAAAAGCTAAAGGCGATGCATGTACTTAACACATATATGGCTCCAATTGCAATTTAAATTTACATGTACGGGTCCTAGACAGACTATAGACAGATTCCGCTTTATGTTTAATGACGCGTAGTAAGAATCTTTGTACAGTTACTGTATACATTTGATTGCGCGTTTGACTTTATCCGTGACGGGTTTAAAATATTTCATGATACGTTTAGCATATTGTAGGACGGGTTAGACTTTCCGTTACACGCGCCTATAAAATAAATAAAATGCGGTTGGTGTTTGGCCACGCCTGGAAACGCTACGAGTTTTTGACGCGTTAAAGATGCATTTTTGTTTCGTTTTTGCTTCGTCAAACAGTAAAGCTAATTAAGGTCTGTACTGTAGGTGTCTTTAGGACCTGGAGGTGGTGGTTCTATAAATGGTCAAGAGATATGGTTTGTGTTTAGGACCAGGAGACGGTGGTTCAATAAGTGGTCAAGAGATAACAAATCTTAGCCCTTTAAACCTCAAATTTGTTTTTAAAAATGTAAATTTGCAGAACAAGAGGATATTTAAAACTATAATTCACTACCACTGCCATGTGCAAACAGTCTACACCTGTGAATTTCATCTCACTACTGACCTGTATTATATCTTTGACCCTTGTAATGTCGGCACCTCAATTTCAAGACAACTACTCAGGAAAACTGCTGAATATTTTGAAGCTAATTTTACAGGGATCTAATCGTAGCAACCTGCTCCACATCGGATTTGTTTCAAAATATTCAACAGAATATTCCTTACACCAGTGTTTCTGGTCTGTGATCGATAACATGTTAAGCCAATTACCTGACTTGCTCTTTTGTGGTCACTTCTCACATTTTCAAAGGTGGTTACATAAGAGAGGTTTACTGCATTCCAAAATATTAAACAATTTGCTTTAACCCTTTAACACTTGAATTTGTTCAAGAAATTTTCAATTTTCTCATAGAAAATGTCCATTTGTAGACCAAGAGAAGACGATTTTTGAAAATTTACTACTGGAATGACTGGCTCTGTTATCGAGCCAGTCATTCTATTGGTAAATTTTCAAAAATAGTCTTCTTGGCTTATATGAGTGTTAAAGGGTTAAAGAGAATGTCTATCATCCGGAGGCCAGGAGAATGTGATATTTGTCAAGCCCTATGCGAAGCGGAGGATGGCTAGACATAAGCTTATCCGATCTTAATTAAATACCCTTCCCTATGTACTTCTATGTCATATGATGCCACGAGCTATCGGATACAATTCCATAGGAATGTTTCATGACACCGCAATATATTTGATATGCAGCAAAACATAAGGGCTTAACACACATGATACAGTCCTACTTTTAAATTGTGCATATGTAATGCTTGTTTTGGTTATTGAATCAATCGAACCAGTCATTACACTGAAACAATATAAAGAAAAATCTTTTCTTGGCCTGGAGACGGAGATTCCACAAGACCATTGCAGAAGCCAACTTTGAATGGCTTTATCATTAACGGATTGAAGGTGTTAGGCTTTGCTATCTGAGACAGTTTTGTTTCATTTCAGGATGGAGTGACAGCATTGACTATTGCAGCAGAGAATGGACACACACAGGTCGTTCAGGAGTTGCTTAAATATGGAGCATCTGATATTCAATCACAAGTAAGGAATGACACTCCTCTGAAGAGTAACCCTTAACTGGCCATATATACATCAAGAGACACAACTCAATAACATAAAATATAAGTTCACAGTTTTGTTTTTAAATACACCAATTTTATCACATCTACTTTATAATTAATACATTGGCTGACGATTTCACATATTTCCATTGCTTGGACTGTTTTATTTATGAATTTACTATTTCAAACATCTTATATTAACCATTTACAGATCAAGATTTCTTAAAAATAATAAAAATATTTGTGTAGTAGATGTCTATAGAACGAGTAGACGGTGAATTTCTTGGTGGTCCAGAGCTATAGTAGGTGTCTTAACGACCAGGAGGATGTGGATCTGTATGTGATCCAGAGATGTAGTAGTTGCCTTTAGGACCAGAAGACAGTGGTTCTATAGGTGATCCAGAGATATAGTAGTTGCCTTTAGGAGATGGTGGTTCTATAAGTTCTCCAAAGATATATTAGGTGTTTTTCAGACTAGGATATGTTGGTTCTATAAGTGGTCCAGAGTTATAATCAGTGACTTTAGGACCAGGAGACGGTGGTTCTATAAGTGGTCAATAGATATGGCATGTGTCTTTAGGACCAGGAGACAGTGATTCTATAAGTGGTCCAGAGATAACATATCTTAACCCTTTAAGCCTCAAATTTGTTTTTAATCTAAATTTTTTAATAGAAAAGAATAATCTTTTCTTGGCTAGGCGATGGAGGTTCCACAAGACCATTGCAGAAGCCAACTTTGAATGGCTTTATCATAGCGGATTGAAGGTGTTAGGCTTTGCTATCTGAGACAGTTTTGTTTCATTTCATGGTGTATCGACAGCATTGACCGTTGCAGCACAGAATGGACACACACAGGTCGTTCAGGAGTTGCTTAAATATGGAGCATCTCCTCATATTCAAAGACTAGTAAGGAATAACACTCCTCTGAAGATTAACCCTTTACTGGTCATATATACATCAAGAGACACAACTCAATAACATAAAATATAAGTTCACAGTTTCGTTTTTAAATACACCAATTTTATCATATCTACTTTATAATTAAATTCATTGGCGACGATTTCACATATTTACATTGCTTGGACTGTTTTATTTATGAATTTACTATTTCAAACATCTTATATTAACCATTTACAGATCAAGACTAGTCAGAAAAATAAAAATATTTGCATGGTTGATGTCTATAGAACGAGTAGACGGTGAATGTATTGGTGGTCCAGAGCTATAGTAGGTGTCTTTATGACCAGGAGGATGTGGATCTGTATGTGATCCAGAGATATAATAGGTGCCTTTAGGACCAGGAGACAGTGGTTCTATAAGTGGCCTAGAGATATAAAAATATGTGCATAGTAGGTGCCTTTAGGACCAGGAGGCGGTGGCTCTTAAAGTGGTCTAGTGATGTAGCAGGTGTCTTTAGGACCAGAGGAAGTTTGTTCTATATGTTGTCCAGAGATATAGTAAATGTCTTTAGGTCCAGGAGACTATAAGTGATCTAGTAATATAGTAGGTGTCTTTAGGACCAGGAGACGGTGGTTTTATACGTGATAAAGTAGATTCTTTACAACCATGAGACGGTGGTTAAGCCAAGCACCTGACTTGCTCTTTTGTGGTCACTTCTCACGTTTTCAAAGGTGGTTACATAAGAGAGGTTTACTGCATTCCAAAATATTAAACAATTTGCTTTAACCCTTGAATTTGTTCAAGAAATTTTCAATTTTCTCATACAAAATGTCCATTTGTAGACCAAGAGAAGACGATTTTTGAAAATTTACTACTTGAATGACTGGCTCTGTTATCGACCCAGTCATTCCATTGGTAAATTTTCAAAAATAGTCTTCTTGGTCTGCAAATGGACATTTCTCAAGACTATTGTAGAGGCCGTTTTTGGCTGATATGAGTGTTAAAGGGTTAAAGAGAATGTCTATCATCTGTAGGCCAGGAGAATGTGATATTTGTCAAGCCTTATGCGAAGCGGAGGATGGCTAGACATAAGCTTATCCAATCTTAATTAAATACCCTTCCCTATGTGCTTCTATGTCATATGATGCCATGAGCTATCGGATACAATTACATAGGTATGTTTCATGACACCGCAATATATTTGATATGCAGCAAAATATAAGGGCTTAACACACATGGTGCAGTCCTAGTTTTATATTTTGCATATGTAATGCTTGTTTCGGTTATTGAATCAATCGAACCAGTCATTACACTGAAACAATATAAAGAATAATCTTTTCTTGGCCTGGAGATGGCGATTCCACAAGACCATTGCAGAAGCCATCTTTGAATGGCTTTATCATTAATGGATTGAAGGGGTAAGGCTTTGCTATCTGAGACAGTTTTGTTTCATTTCAGGTTGGATTGACAGCATTGACCCTTGCAGCACAGAATGGACACACACAGGTCGTTCAGGAGTTGCTTAAATATGGAGCATCTCCTCATATTCAAAGACTAGTAAGGAATGACACTCCTCTGAAGATTAACCCTTTACTGGTCATATATACATCAAGAGACACAACTCAATAACATAAAATATAAGTTCACAGTTTCGTTTTTAAATACACCAATTTTATCATATCTACTTTAGAATTAAATACATTGAAATCTGAAGATTTCACATATTTGCATTGCTTGGACTGTTTAATTTATGAATTTACTATTTCAAAGATCTTATATTAACCATGTACTGATCAAGACTGGTCAGAAAAATGAAAATATTTGCATAGTAGATGTCTATAGAACGAGTAGACGGTGAATGTATTGGTGGTCCAGAGCTATAGTAGGTGTCTTTATGACCAGGAGGATGTGGATCTGTATGTGATCCAGAGATATAATAGGTGCCTTTAGGACCAGGAGACAGTGGTTCTCTAAGTGGCCCAGAGATATAAAACTATTTGCATAGTAGGTGCCTTTAGGACCAGGAGGCGGTGGCTCTATAAGTGGTCTAGTGATGTAGTAGGTGTCTTTAGGACCAGAGGAAGTTTGTTCTATATGTGGTCCAGAGATATAGTAAATGTCTTTAGGGCCAGGAGACGGTGGGTCTATAAGTGATCTAGTAATATAGTAGGTGTCTTTAGGACCAGGAGACACTGGTTTTATACGTGATAAAGTAGTGTCTTTACAACCATGAGACGGTGGTTAAGCCAACCACCTGACTTGCTCTTTTGTGGTCACTTCTCACGTTTTCAAAGGTGGTTACATAAGAGAGGTTTACTGCATTCCAAAATATTAAACAATTTGCTTTAACCCTTTAACCCTTGAATTTGTTCAAGTAATTTTCAATTTTCTCATACAAAATGTCCATTTGTAGACCAAGAGAAGACGATTTTTGAAAATTTACTACTGTAATGACTGGCTCTGTTATCGAGCCAGTCATTCCATTGGTAAATTTTCAAAAATAGTCTTCTTGGTCTGCAAATGAACATTTCTCAAGATTATTGTAGAGGCCGTTTTTGGCTGATATGAGTGTTAAAGGGTTAAAGAGAATGTCTATCATCCGGAGGCCAGGAGAATGTGATATTTGTCAAACCCTATGTGTAGCGGAGGATGGCTAGACATAAGCTTATCCGATCTTAATTAAATACCTTTCCCTATGTGCTTCTATGTCATATGATGCCACGAGCTATCGGATACAATTCCATAGGAATGTTTCATGACACCGCAATATATTTCATATGCAGCAAAACTTAAGGGCTTAACACACATGGTGCAGTCCTAGTTTTATATTTTGCATATGTAATGCTTGTTTCGGTTATTGAATCAATCGAACCAGTCATTACACTGATACAATATAAAGAATAATCTTTTCTTGGCCTGAAGATGGAGATTCCACAAGACCATTGCAGAAGCCAACTTTGAATGGCTTTATCATTAATGGGTTGAAGGTGTTAGGCTTTGATATCTGAGACTGTTTTGTTTCATTTCAGGATGGATTTACGGCATTGCACATGTCAGCACAGAATGGACACACACAGGTCGTTCAGGAGTTGCTTAACTCTGGAGCATATCCTGATATTCAAGCACAAGTAAGGAAAAACACTCCTCTGAAGATTAAACCTTTACTGGTCATATATACATCAAGAGACACAACTCAATAACATAAAATAAAAGTTCACAGTTTCATTTTTAAATACACCAATTTTATCATATCTACTTTATAATTAAATACATTGGCTGAAGATTTCACATATTTACATTGCTTGGAGTGTTTTATTTATGAATTTACTATTTCAAACATCTTTTATTAACCATGTACTGATCAAGACTGGTCAGAAAAATAAAAATATTTGCATTGTAGATGTCTATAGAACGAGAAGACGGTGAATGTATTGGTGGTCCAGAGCTATAGTAGGGGTCTCAACGACCAGGAGGATGTGGATCTGTGTGTGATCCAGAGATATAGTAGTTGCCTTTAGGACCAGGAGACAGTAGTTCTATAAGTGATCCAGGGATATAGTAGTTGCCTTTAGGAGATGCTGGTTCTATAAGTTCTCCAAAGATATATTAGGTGATTTTCAGACTGGGATATGTTGGTTCTATAAGTGGTGCAGAGTTATAATCAATGACTTTAGGACCAGGAGACGGTGGTTCTATAATTGGTCAATAGATATGGCATGTGTCTTTAGGACCAGGAGACAGTGATTCTATAAGTGGTCCAGAGATAACATATCTTAACCATTTAAGCCTCAAATTTGTTTTTAAAAATCTAAATTTTCTAATAGAAAAGAATAATCTTTTCTTGGCCTTGAGATGGAGATTCCACAAGACCATTGCAGAAGTCAGATTTGAATGGCGTTATCGTTAACGGATTGAATGTGTTAGGCTTTGCTATATGAGACTGTTTTGTTTCATTTCAGAATGGAGCGACAGCATTGCACATTGCAGCACAGAATGGACACACAGAGGTCGTTCAGGAGTTGCTTAAATATCGAGCATCTTTTGATATTCAAGCACAAGTAAGGAAAAACAGTCCTCTGAAGATTAACCCTTTACTGGTCATATATACATCAAGAGACACAACTCAATAACATAAAATATAAGTTCACAATTTCGTTTTTAAATACACCAATTTTATCATATCTACTTTATAATTAAATACATTGTCTGAAGATTTCACATATTTGCATTGCTTGGACTGTTTTATTTATGAATTTACTATTTCAAAGATCTTATATTAACCATGTACTGATCAAGACTGGTGATGTCAATAGAACGAGTAGATGGTGAATGTATTGGTTGTCCAGAGCTATAGTAGGTCTCTTAATGACCAGGAGGATGTGGATCTGTATGTGATCCAGAGATATAATAGGTGCCTTTAGGACCAGGAGACAGTGGTTCTATAAGTGGCCCAGAGATATAAAAATATTTGCATAGTAGGTGCCTTTAGGACCAGGAGGTGGTGGCTCTTAAAGTGGTCTAGTGATGTAGCAGGTGTCTTTAGGACCAGAGGAAGTTTGTTCTATATGTGGTCCAGAGATATAGTAAATGTTTTTAGGGCCAGGAGACGGTGGGTCTATAGGCGATCTAGTAATATAGTAGGTGTCTTTAGGACCAGGAGACGCTGGTTTTATACGTGATAAAGTAGATTCTTTACAACCATGAGACGGTGGTTAAGCCAACCACCTGACTTGCTCTTTTGTGGTCACTTCTCACGTTTTCAAAGGTGGTTACATAAGAGAGGATTACAGCATTCCAAAATATTAAACAATTTGCTTTAACCCTTGAATTTGTCCAAGAAATTTTAAATTTTCTCATACAAAATGTCCATTTGTAGACCAAGAGAAGACGATTTGTGAACATTTACTACTGGAATGACTGGCTTTGTTATCGAGCCAGTCATTCCATTGGTAAATTTTCAAAAATAGTCTTCTTGGTCTGCAAATGGACATTTCTCAAGACTATTGTAGAGGCCGTTTTTGGCTGATATGAGTGTTAAAGGGTTACAGGGAATGTCTATCATCTGTAGGCCAGGAGAATGTGATATTTGTCAAGCCCTATGCGAAGCGGAGGATGGCTAGACATAAGCTTATCAGATCTTAATTAAATACCCTTTCCCTATGTGCTTCTATGTCATATGGTGCCATGAGCTATCGGATACAATTCCATAGGAATGTTTCATGACACCGCAATATATTTGATATGCAGCAATACATAAGGGCTTAACACACATGGTGCAGTTCTAGTTTTATATTTTGCATATGTAATGCTTGTTTTGGTTATTGAATCAATCGAACCAGTCATTACACTGATACAATATAAAGAATAATCTTTTCTTGGCCTGGAGACTGAGATTCCACAAGACCATTGCAGAAGCCAACTTTGAATGGCTTTATCATTAACGGATTGAAGGTGTTAGGCGTTGCTATCTGAGACTTTTTGTTTCATTTCAGGATGCATCTACAGCATTGCACGTTGCAGCAGAGATTGGACACACACAGGTCGTTCATGAGTTGCTTAAATATGGAGCATCTCCTCATATTCAAAAACTAGTAAGGAATGACACTTCTCTGAAGATTAACCCTTTACTGGTCATATATACATCAAGAGACACAACTCAATAACATAAAATTTAAGTTCACAGTTTCGTTTTTAAATACACCAATTTTATCATATCTACTTTAGAATTAAATACATTGGCTGAAGATTTCACGTATTTACATTGCTTGGACTGTTTTATTTATGAATTTACTATTTCAAAGATCTTATATTAACCATGTACTGATCAAGACTGGCCAGAAAAATAAAAATATTTGCATAGTAGATGTCTATAGAACGAGTAGACGGTGAATGTATTGGTGGTCCAGAGCTATAGTAGGTGTCTTTATGACCAGGAGGATGTCGATCTGTATGTGATCCAGAGATATAATGGGTGCTTTAGGACCAGGAGACAGTGGTTGTATAAGTGGCCCAGAGATTTAAAAATATTTGCAAAGTAGGTGCGTTTAGGACCAGGGGGCGGTGGCTCTTTAAGTGGTCTAGTGATGTAGTAGGTGTCTTAAGGACCAGAGGAAGTTTGTTCTATATGTGGTCCAGAGATATAGTAAATGTCTTTCGGGCCAGGAGACGGTGGGTCTATAAGTGATCTAGTAATATAGTAGGTGTCTTTAGGACCAGGAGACACTGGTTTTATACGTGATAAAGTAGTGTCTTTACAACATTGAGACGGTGGTTAAACCAACCACCTGACTTGCTGTTTTGTGGTCACCTCTCACGTTTTCAAAGGTGGTTACATAAGAGAGGTTTACTGCATTCCAAAATATTAAACAATTTGCTTTAACCCTTGAATTTGTTCAAGAAATTTTCAATTTTCTCATACAAAATGTCCATTTGTAGACCAAGAGAAGATGATTTTAGAAAATTTACTACTGGAATGACTGGCTCTGTTATCGAGCCAGTCATTCCATTGGTAAATTTTCAAAAATAGTCTTCTTGGTCTGCAAATGAACATTTCTCAAGACTATTGTAGAGGCCGTTTTTGGCTGATATGAGTGTTAAAGGGTTAAAGAGAATGTCTATCATCCGGAGGCCAGGAGAATGTGATATTTATCAAGCCCTATGTGAAGCGGAGGATGGCTAGACATAAGCTTATCCCATCTTAATTAAATACCCTTTCCCTATGTGCTTCTATGTCATATTATGCCATGAGCTATCGGATACAAATCCATAGGAATGTTTCATGACACCGCAATATATTTGATATGCAGCAATACATAAGGGCTTAACACACATGGTGCAGTCCTAGTTTTATATTTTGCATATGTAATGCTTGTTTTGGTTATTGAATCAATCGAACCAGTCATTACACTGAAACAATATAAAGAATAATCTTTTCTTGGCCTGGAGATGGAGATTCCACAAGACCATTGCAGAAGCCAACTTTGAATGGCTTTATCATTAACGGATTGAAGGTGTAAGGCTTTGCTATCTGAGACTGTTTTGTTTCATTTCAGGATGGATCTACAGCATTGCACACGTCAGCACAGCATGGACACACACAGGTCGTTCAGGAGTTGCTTAACTCTGGAGCATATCCTGATATTCAAAGACTAGTAAGGAATGACACTCCTCTGAAGATTAACCCTTTACTGGTCATATATACATCAAGAGACACAACTCAATAACATAAAATATAAGTTCACAGTTTCGTTTTTAAATACACCAATTTTATCATATCTACTTTAGAATTAAATACATTGTCTGAAGATTTCACATATTTGCATTGCTTGGACTGTTTTATTTATGAATTTACTATTTCAAAGATCTTATATTAACCATGTACTGATCAAGACTGGTCAGAAAAATAAAAATATTTGCATGGTAGATGTCTATAGAACGAGTAGACGGTGAATGTATTGGTGGTCCAGAGCTATAGTAGGTGTCTTTATGACCAGGAGGATGTGGATCTGTATGTGATCCAGAGATATAGTAGTTGCCTTTAGGAGATGGTGGTTCTATAAGTTCTCCAATGATATATTAGGTGATTTTAAGACTAGGATATGTTGGTTCTATAAGTGGTCCAGAGCTATAATCGGTGACTTTAGGATCAGGAGATGGTTGTTCTATAAGTAGTTCAGAGATATGGTATGTGTCTTTAGGACCAGGAGACAGTGATTCTATAAGTGGTCCAGAGATAACATATCTTAACCATTTAAGCCTCAAATTTGTTTTTAAAAATCTAAATTTTCTAATAGAAAAGAATAATATTTTCTTGGCCTTGAGATGGAGATTCCACAAGACCATTGCAGAAGCCAGCTTTGAATGGCGTTATCATTAACGGATTGAAGGTGTTAGGCTTTGCTATCTGAGACTGTTTTGTTTCATTTCAGGATGGAGAGACGGCATTGCTCTTTGCAGCACAGGATGGACACACACAGGTCGTTCAGCAGTTGCTTAAATCTGAAGCATCTCCTGATATTCAAGCACAAGTAAGGAAAAACACTCCTCTGAAGATTAACCCTTTACTGGTCATATATACATCAAGGGACACAACTCAATAACATAAAATATAAGTTCACAGTTCTGTTTTTAAATACACCAATTTTATCATATCTACTTTATAATTAAATACATTGGCTGACGAGTTCACACATTTACATTGCTTGGACTGTTTTATTTATGAATTTACTATTTCAAACATCTTATATTAACCATTTACAGTTCAAGACTAGTAAAAAAAATAAAAATATTTGCATAGTAGATGTCTATAGAACGAGTAGACGGTGAATGTATTGGTGGTCCAGAGCTATAGTAGGTGTCTTTATGACCAGGAGGATGTGTATCTCTATGTGATCCAGAGATATAATAGGTGCCTTTAGGACCAGGAGATAGTGGTTCTATAAGTGGCCCAGAGATATAAAAATATTTGCATAGTAGGTGCCTTTAGGACCAGGAGGCGGTGGCTCTTAAAGTGGTCTAGTGATGTAGCAGGTGTCTTGAGGACCAGAGGAAGTTTGTTCTATATGTGGTCCAGAGATATAGTAAATTTCTTTCGGGCCAGGAGCCCGTGGGTCTATAAGTGATCTAGTAATATAGTAGGTGTCTTTAGGACCATGAGACGGTGGTTTTATATGTGATAAAGTACTGTCTTTACAACCATGAGACGGTGGTTAAGCCAAGCACATGACTTGCTCTTTTGTGGTCACCTCTCACGTTTTCAAAGGGGGTTACATAAGAGAGGCTTACTGCATTCCAAAATATTAAACAATTTGATTTAACCCTTGAATTTGTTCAAGAAATTTTCAATTTTCTCATACAAAATGTCCATTTGTAGACCAAGAGAAGACGATTTTTGAAAATTTACTACTGGAATGACTGGCTCTGTTATCGAGGCAGTCATTCCATTGGTACATTTTCAAAAATAGTCTTCTTGGTCTGCAAATGAACATTTCTCAAGACTATTGTAGCGCCGTTTTTGGCTGATATGAGTTTTAAAGGGTTAAAGAAAATGTCTATCATCCGGAGGCCGGGAGAATGTGATATTTGTCAAGCCCTATGTGTAGCGGAGGATGGCTAGACATAAGCCTATCCGATCTTCATTAAATACCCTTCCCTATGTGCTTCTATCTCATATGGTGCCATGAGCTATCGGATACAAATCCATAGGAATGTTTCATGACACCGCAATATATTTGATATGCAGCAAAATATAATGGCTTAACACACATGGTACAGTCCTAGTTTTATATTTTGCATATGTAATGCTTGTTTTGGTTATTGAATCAATCGAACCAGTCATTACACTGATACAATATAAAGAATAATCGTTTCTTGGCCTGGAGATGGAGATTCCACAAGACCATTGCAGAAGCCAACTTTGAATGGCTTTATCATTAATGGGTTGAAGGTGTTAGGCTTTGCTATCTGAGACTGTTTTGTTTCATTTCAGGATGGATGGACAGCATTGGTCTTTGCAGCACAGAATGGACACACACAGGTCGTTCAGGAGTTGCTTAAATATGGAGCATCTCCTCATATTCAAAGACTAGTAAGGAATGACACTCCTCTGAAGATTAACCCTTTACTGGTCATATATACATCAAGAGACACAACTCAATAACATAAAATATAAGTTCACAGTTTCGTTTTTAAATACACCAATTTTATCATATCTACTTTAGAATTAAATACATTGTCTGAAGATTTCACATATTTGCATTGCTTGGACTGTTTTATTTATGAATTTACTATTTCAAAGATCTTATATTAACCATGTACTGATCAAGACTGGTCAGAAAAATGAAAATATTTGCATAGTAGATGTCTATAGAACGAGTAGACGGTGAATGTATTGGTGGCCCAGAGCTATAGTAGGTGTCTTTATGACCAGGAGGATGTGGATCTGTATGTGATCCAGAGATATAATGGGTGCCTTTAGGACCAGGAGACAGTGGTTCTACAAGTGGCCCAGATATATAAATATATTTGTATAGTAGGTGCCTTTAGGACCAGGAGGCGGTGGCTCTTTAAGTGGTCTAATGATGTAGAATGTGCCTTTAGGACCAGAGGAAGTTTGTTCTATATGTGGTCCAGAGATATAGTAAATGTCTTTAGGGCCAGGAGACGGTGGGTCTATAAGTGATCTAGTAATATAGTAGGTGTCTTTAGGACAAGGAGACGGTGGTTTTATACATGATAAAGAAGTGTCTTTACAACCATGAGACGGTAGTTAAGTCAACCACCTGACTTGCTCTTTTGTGGTCACTTCTCACGTTTTCAAAGGTGGTTACATAAGAGAGGTTTACTGCATTCCAAAATATTAAACAATTTGCTTTAACCCTTTAACCCTTGAATTTGTTCAAGTAATTTTCAATTTTCTCATACAAAATATCCATTTGTAGACCAAGAGAAGACGATTTTCGAACATTTACTACTGGAATGACTGGCTCTGTTATCGAGCCAGTCATTCCATTGGTAAATTTTCAAAAATAGTCTTCTTTGTCTGCAAATGAACATTTCTCACGACTATTGTAGAGGCCGTTTTTGGCTGATATGAGTGTTAAAGGGTTAAAGAGAATGTCTATCATCCGGAGGCCAGGAGAATGTGATATTTGTCAAGCCCTATGTGAAGCGGAGGATGGCTAGACATAAGCTTATCCCATCTTAATTAAATACCTTTCCCTATGTGCTTCTATGTCATATGATGCCATGAGCTATCGGATACAATTCCATAGGAATGTTTCATGACACCGCAATATATTTGATATGCAGCAAAACATAAGGGCTTAACACACATGGTGCAGTCCTAGTTTTATATTTTGCATATGTAATGCTTGTTTCGGTTATTGAATCAATCGAACCAGTCATTACACTGATACAATATGAAGAATAATCTTTTCTTGGCCTGGAGATGGAGATTCCACAAGACCATTGCAGAAGCCAACTTTGAATGGCTTTATCATTAACGGATTGAAGGTGTAAGGCTTTGCTATCTGAGACTGTTTTGTTTCATTTCAGGATGGAGCGACAGCATTGCACATTGCAGCACAGTATGGACACACACAGGTCGTTCAGGAGTTGCTTAAATATGGAGCATCTTCTGATATTCAAATGCAAGTAAGGAATGACACACCTCTGAAGATTAACCCTTTACTGGTCATATATACATCAAGAGACACAACCCAATAACATAAAATATAAGTTCACAGTTTCGTTTTTAAATACACCAATTTTATCATATCTACTTTATAATTAAATACATTGGCTGAAGATTTCACATATTTACATTGCTTGGACTGCTTTATTTATGAATTTACTATTTCAAAGATCTTATATTAACCATTTACTGATCAAGACTGGTCAGAAAAATAACAATATTTGCATGGTAGATGTCTATAGAACGAGTAGACGGTGAATGTATTGGTGGTCCAGAGCTATAGTAGGTGTCTTAACGACCAGGAGGATGTGGATCTGTATGTGATCCAGAGATATAGTAGTTGCCTTTAGGACCAGGAGATGGTGGTTCTATAAGTACTCTACAGATATATTAGGTGATTTTAAGACTAGGATATGTTGGTTCTATAAGTGGTCCAGAGCTATAATCGGTGACTTTAGGACCAGGAGATGGTTGTTCTATAAGTGGTTCAGAGATATGGTATGTGTCTTTAGGACTAGGAGACAGTGATTCTATAAGTGGTCCAGAGATAACATATCTTAACCCTTTAAGCCTCAAATTTGGTTTAAAAAATCTAAATTTTCTAATAGAATTAATGTCTATTTGCAGAAAAAGAGGATATTTCAAAATAATCCACTACCATGTGCAAATAGTCTACACCTGTGAATTTCATCTCACAACTGACCTGTATTATATCTTTGACACTTGTAATGTCAGCGCCTCAATTTCAAGACAACTATTCAGGAAAACTGCTGAAGGAGTTAGGAATTCATATGTGAGATTGTACTGTTTCATTTCAGAAGGGAAGTACAGCGTTGCACTATGCCGCAGGTAAAGGACACATAGAGATAGTGCAGGATTTGCTTAGTGGCGGAGCATCAGTTGATGCTAAAGACAAGGTAAGGAAACACAATACTCTGAAGATTACCTACTTCTTGGTCACGTATAGACAATGGGGAACAACTCAATAACAGAAAATATAACTTCTCAGCTTTGTTTTTAAATACACCCATTTTATCTGTTTAATCAAATCTACATAATAAATACCTCTTTCTAAGCCTTTTATTTATTTACATAATTTGGAATCCCTTATTTATGAATTTTCTGTCGCAAACCTGGTATATTACGCAATTACTTGTCAGGATCGGTCAGCAAAATAAAGATATTTACATAGTAACTGTTTTTATGAACAGAAGACGGTGGTTCTATAAGTGAATCTAATGATATAGTAGATGTCTATAGAACGAGGAGACGGTGAATGTATTGATGGTCCAGAGCTATAGTAGGTGTCTTTATGACCAGGAGGATGTGGATCTCTATGTGATCCAGAGATATAGTAGGAGCCTTTAGGCCCAGGAGACGGTGGTTCTATAAGTGGCCCAAAGATATACAAATATTTGCATAGTAGGTGCCTTTAGGACCCGGAGGTGGTCGCTCTTTAAGTGGTCTAGTGATATAGTAGGTGTCTTTAGGACCAGAGGAGTGTTGTTCTATATGTGGTTCAGGTTCATAGTAGTTGGCTTTAGGGCCAGGAGACGGTGGGTCTATAGGAGATCTAGTAATATAGTAGGCGTCTTGAGGACCAGGAGACAGTGGTTCTATACGGGATAAAGTTGTGTCTTTACGACCATGAGACGGTGGTTAAGCCAAGCACCTGACATGCTCTTTTGTGGTCACTTCTCACGTTTTCAAGGGTGGTTACATAAGAGACGTTTACTGCATTCCAAAATATTAAACAATTTGCTTTAACCCTTGAATTTGTTCAAGAAATTTTCAATTTTCTCATACTTAATGTTCATTTGCAGACCAAGGGAAGGTGATTTTTGAAAATGTACCAATAGAATGACTGGCTCGATAACCGAGCCAGTCATTCCAATGGTAAGTTTTCAAAAATAGTCTTCTTGGTCTGCAAATGGACATTTCTCACGACCATTGCAGGTTTTGGCTGATATGAGTGTTAAAGGAGTAAAGAGAATGTCGATCATCTGGAGGCCATATAAATTGGAAAAAAGGAGGTACTAGTCTGCGCATGTGCGAGGTTGGGGCTGGCATCCGCCAGACTGTCATCTGACTACCTGCCCAGTAGGGGCACCTAACTTTTTTAAATATCAGAGTGTTAGGGAGGTAAGTATACTCAAAAAGTGAAAGTCTATTAGCAGAACAAGAGGATATTTCAAAATAATCCACTACTATGTGCAAACAGTCTACACCTGTGAATTTCATCTCACAACTGACCTGTATTATATCTTTGACACTTGTAATGTCAGCGCCTCAATTTTCAAGACAACTATTCAGGAAAACTGCTGAAGGAGTTAGGAATTCATATGTGAGATTGTACTGTTTCATTTCAGAATGGACTGACAGCGTTGCTGTGTGCCGCAGGTAAAGGACACATAGAGATAGTGCAGGATTTGCTTAGTGGCGGAGCATCAGTTGATGCTAAAGACAAGGTAAGGAAACACAATACTCTGATGATTACCTACTTCTTGGTCACGTATAGACAATGGGGAACAACTCAATAACAGAAAATATAACTTCTCAGCTTTGTTTTTAAATACACCCATTTTATCTGTTTAATCAAATCTACATAATAAATACCTCTTTCTAAGCCTTTTATTTATTTACATAATTTGGAATCCCTTATTTGTGAATTTTCTATCGCAAACCTGGTATATTACGCAATTACTTGTCAGGATCGGTCAGCAAAATAAAGATATTTACATAGTAGCTGTTTTTATGAACAGGAGACGGTGGTTCTATAAGTGAATCCAATGATATAGTAGATGTCTATAGAACGAGGAGACGGTGAATGTATTGATGGTCCAGAGCTATAGTAGGTGTCTTTATGACCAGAGGAATGGTGTTCTATATGTGGTCCAGCGATATAGTAGATGTCTTTAGGACCAGGAGCCTGTGGGCCTATAAGGGATCTAGTAATATAGTAGGTGTCTTTAGGACCATGAGACGGTAGTTAAGCCAACCACCTGACTTGCTCTTTTGTGGTCACTTCTCACGTTTTCAAAGGTGGTTACATAAGAGAGGTTTACTGCATTCCAAAATATTAAACAATTTGCTTTAACCCTTGAATTTGTTCAAGAAATTTTCAATTTTCTCATACTAAATGTTCATTTGCAGACCAAGGGAAGGTGATTCTTGAAAATTTACCAATAGAATGACTGGCTCGATAACCGAGCCAGTCATTCCAATGGCAAGTTTTCAAAAAGAGTCTTCTTGGTCTGCAAATGGACATTCCTCACGACCATTGCAGTTTTTGGCTGATATGAGTGTTAAAGGAGTAAAGAGAATGTCTATCATCTGGAGGCCATATAAATGGGAAAAAGGAAGTACTAGTCTGCGCATGTGCGAGGTTGGGGCTGGCATCCGCCAGACTGTCATCTGACTACCTGCCCGGTAGGGGCACCTAACTTTTTTAATCTGAGTGTTTATTGAGTGAATGTCGATATTTGGGAATATCAGAGTGTTAGGGAGGTAAGTATACTCTTAAAGTGAAAGTCTATTTGCAGAACAAGAGGATATTTCAAAATAATCCACTACCATGTGCAAACAGTCTACACCTGTGAATTTCATCTCACAACTGACCTGTATTATATCTTTGACACTTGTAATGTCAGCGCCTCAATTTTCAAGAAAACTATTCAGGAAAACTGCTGAAGGAGTTAGGAATTCATATGTAAGATTGTACTGTTTCATTTCAGGAGGGAAGTACAGCGTTGCACCGTGCGACAGATACAGGACACATGGAGATGGTGCAGGATTTGCTCAGTGCCAGAGCATCAGTTGATGCTAAAGACAAGGTAAGGAAACACAATACTCTGATGATAACCTACTTACTGGTCACGTACACACAAAGGAGAACAACCCAGTAACGTAACATGTAGCTTCTCAGCTCTGTTTTTAAATACACCGTTTTACAAGCGTTTTATTTATTTACATAATTTGGACTCCTTTATTTGTGAATTTTCTATCGCAAACCTGGTATATTACGCAATTACTTGTCAGGATCGGTCAGCAAAATAAAGATATTTACATAAAAGCTGTCTATAGGAACAGGAGACGGTGATTCCGTAAGTGGTCTAGTGAAATATTAGGTGTCTTTAGGACCAGGAGATGGTGATTCTATACGTGATCTACTGATATAATATGAGTCTAGGACCAGAAAATGGTGGTTTTATATGTGGTCCAGAGATATAGTAGGTGTCTAGGATCAGGGGATGGTAGATCTATATGTGGTCCAGAGATATAGTAGGTGTCTTTAGGGCCTGGAGACGGTGGCTCTATAAGTGTTCCAGAGATACGGTAGGTGTTTTAGGACCAGGATGCGGTGGGTCTATAAAATGGTCAAGAGATATGGTATGAGTCTTTATGACCAGGAGACGGTGGTTCAATAAGTGGTCAAGAGATAATATATCTTAAGCCTCAAATTTGTTTTGAAAATTGTAAATTTTCTAATAGAATTAATGTCTATTTGCAGAACAAGAGGATATTTCAAAATAATCCACTGTCATGTGCAAATGGTCTACACCTGCGAATTTCATCTCACAACTGGCCTGTATTATATCTTTGAGCCTTGTAATGTCAGCGCCTCAATTTCAAGATAGCTATTCAGGAAAACCGCTGAATATTTTGAAGCTAATTCTACAGGGATCTAATGGTAGCAACTTGCTCCACGTCAGATTTGTTTCAAAATATTCAACAGAATATTCCTTACATCAGTGTTTCTGGTCTGTGATCGATAACATGTTAAGCCAAGCACCTGACTTGCTCTTTTGTGGTCACTTCTCACGTTTTCAAAGGTGGTTACATAAGAGAGGTTTACGGCATTCCAAAATATTAAACAATTTGCTTTAACCCTTGAATTTGTTCAAGAAATTTTCAATTTTCTCATACAAAATGTCCATTTGTAGACCAAGAGAAGACGATTTTTGAAAATTTACCACTGGAATGACTGGCTCGATAACCGAGCCAGTCATTACAGTGGTAAATTTTCAAAAATCGTGTTCTTTTGGTCTGCAAATGGACATTTCTCAAGACTATTTCAGAGTCCGTTTTTGGCTGATATGAGTGTTGAAGGGTTAAAGAGAATGTCTATCATTCGCTGCCGTATTCATAAAAGCTTGCTAAGTTAGTTACCTGCTACCTCTAAGTATGAAGCTAACTGGGTAGCTGTTTGCTACTTATCTACGAACTAAAATGGTATTCATAAAATGCTGTTAAGGACATTTCTTACTAGCTGCTTGCTAAGCGAATTTAGCAAGCAGTTAGAGATCAATTTCTAGCGGTCATAATGCATTAGCACGGGCCTGCCCACAAAACATGTTTAGTAAAAATAGACTGTGCATGAAAAAGGCATAATTTCTCTGCACTGTAATATTGAATTGTGTCAAATGGGTTTTTGACCATTATTGATCTGCAACCTTTTGAAATTGAGAAATGTCAGAATGACAAGAATATGTTCAGTATTTAGACACAATCCGTACACTCTCATTCATACCAAGATGACAGAACAGGCAAAGTCAAAGTCGCGAAAGCCAAATTTCACGCAAAATGAAACTCTTTTTCTTGCGGAAAAGTATGAGGAGTATAAGAATATTTTAGACTCAGTTCAAAAGTGCTGCGATGTAAACAAGAAAAAGAACGAAGCCTGGAAGAGTATACTGATGCAACACGGAGGGCGTTTCCCAGAGATATCGAGAGAAGTTGATGAGTTGAGTATCCGAAACCAGCGAAGATTCCATGAAAGGCTGAATTCAACGACGTGGTCACGTTGGAAAGAGACACTCTGTTAATAAAGAAACAAAAGTTGCAGAATGGTGGTTCGATCCCCCGACCGGGAGATGGTGATCAACAAATTAAACTAATGGGTGCATGACTGTCGGCTGGTTAGCACATAGAAATTGAAGCCGCACGTTGCCAGTGCGTCAATAAAATAAAAAAACATACTGCCAGAGCCGTGATGGAGTCAGAGTACAATAGGCTTAAAAAGCCTATGATTGAATCGTGGCAGGTGCATCCACAGATAGTCCCATATGAATCGTCAGTGTGTCAGTATATCGGACATGTGAAAGCTGGTCGGCCAAACCTTGACTTTTTTAGTCTTGGCGTGGTGGTCCACTGGAAAGATGTCTGGTTGCTGATGCTATGCAGAGTTCCAGAATGGCGGTTCAATCCCCCGATCGGGAGATGGTGATCAAAAAATTAAACTAATGGGTGCATGACTGTCGGCTAAGCTAGCACATAGAAATTGAAGCCGCACGTTGCCAGTGCGTCAAAAAAATAAAAATACATATACTGCCAGAGCCGTGCTGGAGTCAAGAGTACAATAGGCATAAAAATCCTAGGATTGAATCGTGGCAGGTGCATCCACAGATAGTTCCATATGAATTGTCAGTGTGTCAGTATATCAGACATGTGAAAGCTGGTTGGCCAAACCTTGACTTTTAGTCTTGATGCGGTGGTCCAGTGGAAAGATGTCTGGTTGCTGATGCTATGCTGAGTTGCAAATGGCGGTTCGATCCCCCGACCGGGAGATGGTGATCAAAAAATTAAACTAATGGGTGCATGACTGTCGGCTAAGTTAGCACATAGGAACTGAAGCCGCACGTTGCCAGTGCGTCAATAAAATAAAAATACGTATACTGCCAGAGCCGTGCTGGAGTCAGAGTACAATAGGCGTAAAAAGCCTAGGATTGAATCGTGGCAGGTTCATTCACAGATAGTCCCATATGAATCGTCAGTATATCAGACACTGAATTTTAGTCTTGCCGCGGTGGTCCAGTGGAAAGATGTCCGGTTGCTGATGCTATGCGGAGTTGCAGAATGGCAGTTCGATCCCCCGACCGGGAGATGGTGATAAAAAAATTAAACTAATGGATGTATGACTGTCAGCTAAGTTAGCACATAGAAATTGAAGCCGCACGTTGCCAGTTCGTCAATAAAATAAAAATACATACATATATATATATACATCTGCAATAGTACCCCCCCATACCCTGTCCCCACCCCCGCACACACAGACACACCACCACACCCACACCCCACCCCACCTCCACCACTACACCCACCTTAGGGGAGTGTGTATATAATTCCAATACATGCATAGCATGACGACATCTGTCTTTCAAAAACTGCTTTATGGAAATCTCCCATATGTATTTTCTTAATGGTCTTTGTGACAATCTTTATACTAGAGTCTGTGTCTGAAATATCACCAACTACAGCAACAAGTGACAGTACATCCGTTGAGCAACATCAAAGTAAGTCCAACGAGTATCCAAAACCAGCGAAGATTGCACGAAAGGCTGAATTCAACGACGTGGTCACGTTGGAAAGAGACAATCTGTTAATAAAGAAACAAAAGTTGCAGAATGGCGGTTCGATCCCCCGACCTGGAGATGGTGATCAACAAATTAAACTAATGGTTGCATGACTGTCGGCTGGGTAGCACATAGAAATTGAAGCCGCACGTTGCCAGTGCGTCAATAAAATAAAAACACATACTGCCAGAGCCATGCTAGTCAGAGTACAATAGGCGTAAAAAGCCTAGGATTGAATCATGGCAGGTGCATCCACAGATAGTCCCATATGAATCGTCAGTGTGTCGGTATATCGGACATGTGAAAGCTGATCGGCCAAACCTTGACTTTTTTAGTCTTGATGCGGTGGTCCAGTGGAAAGATGTCTGGATGCTGATGCTATGCGGAGTTGCAGAATGGCGGTTCGATTAAACTAATGGGTCCATGATTGTCGGCTAAGTTAGCACATAGAAATTGAAGCCGCACATTGCCAGTGCGTCAATAAAATAAAAATACATACATACATATATATATATATATATATATATATATATATATATATATATATATATATATATACATATATATATATATATATATATATATATATATATATATATATATATATATATATATATATATATATATATATATATATATATATATATATATATATATATATATATATACACAACTGCAATAGTACCCGCCCCCCCCCCCCCAATCCCCTGTCCTCCCCCCCCCCCCCCACACACACAGACACACCCACACCCCACCTCCACCCCACCCCACCCCACATTAGGGGAGTGTGTATATAATTCCAATACATGCATAGCATGACGACATCTATCTTTCAAAAACTGCTTTATGGAAATCTCCCTTATCTATTTTCTTAATGGTCTTTGTGACACTCTTTATTCTAGAGTCTGTGTCTGAAATATCACCAACTACAGCAACAAGTGACAGTACACCCGTTGAGCAACATCAAAGTACTTCCAACGAGTATCCGAAACCAGCGAAGATTCCACGAAAGGCTGAATTCAACGACGTGGTCACGTTGGAAAGAGACAATCTGTTAATAAAGAAACAAAATCTGCTCTGAAAGCAGGAGAAATTAAAATTACAAATAGAACTTTTAAAACGGCAGAAGACAAAGTATGAATTGGTCACCCATGAAGGAAATGACTATTTTAATTTATAAAAATTACGAGCTCAGGCTCAGCTGAGTAAATATAAATGTTTAAAATTCAACAGCTTTCGAGGGTCAAATGATTGATATCTATTTAATTGTGTAAATGGAAGAAATAAATTCTAGAATTGAATTATATCTAGTCCTATAAATTAACATAAACTTTCTCACTGAAATTCAGTTAAGCGATTTAAAGGAATAAAGTATTCAATCACAAAATTTTAATTGTAGCCATTCAATCTCAATCCCTGCCTTTTAGTAGAGGACGGAAATTTAGTCAAAATATGTTTTTGGTCAAATAAGATACCTGTCATTATAAACATACCTAGTTATGGAAGTGTGTGTTAATGAGTCTGGTTCTTACAGCCTGTCCAGTTGCACGTCCATGATAAGGTTCATTTTCTGGCTGCTGCTGAACAGGGGCAATGTCATTTACATCTGGCTCATTGCGGTCGACAGCAATATTGTGTAGTATTGCTGTTGCTGCTATGACTTTGCAGTTATCGTTTGGATTCTTCATTCTGTTCTCTCCGTGCATAACATGAAAGCGACGTTTCCATCGGCCTATTACCTGTTCCACTAGAACACGTGTACGTTTATGCGCAGAGTTGTATCTGCGCTCTGCTGCATTATTTGACTGCAAAAGGGGCGTCATTAACCAATGTCGACATGGATATCCACTATCACCCTGAATAAGTCCATTAACTTCTCCGTTTTCCATTACATCCCAAACCTGACTCAACCTCAGTATGCGACTGTCATGGGCTGACCCTGGCCATCTCGCGACAATGTTAATCCATTTGCCACTGGCATCACACATCAGCTGTACATTAATAGAGTGAAAATGTTTTCTGTTCACATAATCACCCTCATTGTCCTTGGGATAAGTGATCCATACATGTGTTCCATCGACACAACTGATTAATCTTGGAAATTGGCACAATGCAAGAAACATATCCTTGTTTCCTTGAGCATCATCGTTTGTAACAAATTTAATGAAATTATTCACCTGTCACACCAGCGCATCTTAACACAATGTATGGCCCTACACGCCGTTGCCTGCGAAACTTGCAATGAATCACCTACAATTCGTTGAAATGTTCCTGATGCATAGTACTGTAGGGCAATCAGTATCTGTTGATGAGGCAGAAGGGCAAAATTTCTTCTTGTTTCATCTTCGATGTCTGGGGTTATGATATCAGTGATATGAAGTATACCATCCTGTGAAAATCTGTACCGCTGACGTAATTCTTCATGTGTAAAAACATCTAAATGGTCTCTTCTGTCTCTAAAAATACGTTCCCGTCATAAGGCACGCCGTAAGTCCATAAGGGCACAAATTCTTATTGCCATGTTGACTCCGTGAAATCAAAACAACAAAGGACTTCTGTTCTGCCTCTAAACGCAAAGCATAAATCTACGAGCTATCAGATACATTTCCATAGGAATGTTTGATGACACTGCAATATATTTGATATGCAGCAAAACATAAGGGCTTAACACACATGGTGCAGTTCTAGTTTTAAATTTTGCATATGTAATGCTTGTTTCGGTTATTGTATCAATCAAACCAGTCATTACACTGATACAATATAAAGAATAATCTTTTCTTGGCCTGGCGATAGAGATTCCACAAGACCATTGCAGAAGCCAGCTTTGAATGGCTTTATCATTAACGGATTGAAGGTGTTAGGCTTTGCTATCTGAGACTATTTTGTTTCATTTCAGAATGGAGTGACAGCATTGCACATTGCAGCAGAGAATGGACACACACAGGTCGTTCAGGTGTTGCTTAAATATGGAGCATCTCCTGATACTCAAAGACAAGTAAGGAAAGACACTCCTCTGAAGATTAACCCTTTACTGGTCATATATTCATCGAGACACAACTCAATGACATAAAATATAAGTTCACAGTTTCGTTTTCAAATACACCAATTTTATCATATCTACTTTATAATTAAATACATTGGCTGAAGATTTCACATATTTACATTGCTTGGACTGTTTTATTTATGAATTTACTATTTCAAAGATCTTATATTAACCATTTACTGATCAAGACTGGTCAGAAAAATAACAATGTTTGCATGGTAGATGTCTATAGAATGAGTAGACGGTGAATGTATTGGTGGTCCAGAGCTATAGTAGGTGTCTTAACGACCAGGAGGATGTGGATCTGTATGTGATCCAGAGATATAGTAGTTGCCTTTAGGACCAGGAGATGGTGGTTCTATAAGTGCTCCAAAGATATATTAGGTGATTTTAAGACTAGGATATGTTGGTTCTATAAGTGGTCCTGAGCTATAATCGGTGACTTTAGGACCAGGGGATGGTGGTTCTATAAGTGGTTCAGAGATATGGTATGTGGCTTTAGGACCAGGAGACAGTGATTCTATAAGTGGTCCAGAGATAACATGTCTTAACCCTTTAAGCCTCAATTTCACATCATGAGAACATACTTACCTCCCTAACACTCTTGATATACTAGTATATCGGCTCTAAATTCAATAATATTCAGAATTATAAAAAGTTAGGTGCCCCTAATGGGCAGGTGGAAGTACACAGTCATGCACATGACAAA
The DNA here is from genome assembly GCA_034401795.1 of Chaetoderma sp. LZ-2023a. Taxonomy (NCBI): domain Eukaryota; kingdom Metazoa; phylum Mollusca; class Caudofoveata; order Chaetodermatida; family Chaetodermatidae; genus Chaetoderma; species Chaetoderma sp. LZ-2023a. The sequence goes on from CM067363.1 coordinate 9,231,099, forward strand.
CACCACCCTCTGCGCATGCGCACACCGGTACTTCCGTTTTCTAATATATTGGCTGAAGAAGCAACTTGTGAAATTCCTCACATGCTCTTTTACTGAATTCTACGAGAACAAAATACATCCCAATCCATCATGGCTGATGCAAAAGTGTTGGAGGAGTCCTCCTCGTCATCATTCAAGGTGACATTGTTCCAGGCTTTTATTTAAGACTTGTAACTATTGTGTGTTACCGGTTTTCGTCGCGGCCGTTTTCGGCGGTACCGCGTTTTCAGGCGCTGGGAATCCTTGTAAATTTTTTCCTAGCGCCTAGGGCTATTAATCTCTTGTGTTTTATGCTTACAGGTTTGTCTTGTGTATATACAAGGATGCCTGGTCTTCTCTAGAAGGTTGTTCACGTCCCAGGGTGACTTATCATCGTGATATGTCTAAGGGTTGGTTCAGCCTGTGGCCTGCTTTGGAGCAGACGGCCGGCCGTATAAGATTCCACGGTTGGACGTGGAATCTCATACGGACGTTCCAGGCCGCGCTGGTGTGCATGATCCCCCTCGCACAAGTGCGGCCTTGGAGCCTGGTTTGCCTATGGAGAATGCTATGCCAGCCCTCGCGGGCCGTATACGTTCCCTGGGCAGCCAGGTTCGTCTATAGCCTCCTCCTCGGCCATACCTGCGAATGCCATTGAGGATGACGAGGGCCCGCTGCTCGTCGGCAGTTCGCAGGTAGCCACGGATGAAGACTAGTCAGAGGCGTGTGCGTGGCTCCTCGCTGTAAGACCAGAGCTCTCCGTGGACGAGACGGCCGCCGGTAACCCTCGGGCATGGTTACAGGCGAAGCCGTTGGACAGCACGGCTCTGTCTCTGCCGTACGCTGAACATATCTTGGATATGTTCGCGGCGGCAGAGGAGTCGATCAGACCGAGAGGTCGCCTCGCGAAGGCCCCCCGCGAGGTAGCTAGGCGATGTCGGATTACTGCCAGTCAGTATGCTCAGTATGGCCTGGCACCCAGACCGAGCGTGGACGACCGCGCCGCTCTGGGGGAAGATACGCGGCCGGGTTCCCGGGCTGACACGGGAGCGTTGTGCACGGGCGCTTTGCTCTCGGCGAATGCCGCCTTGCGCGACACCGAGGAGAGCTCACGAGCAGCGATCAGTGCGCTGTCGCATGTCTCTCAGCTGCTATCGGGGGTGGTAGCAGCGTCGGTGCAGCAACAGCCTAGTCCCGTGACAGTCCAACGAGCCATCCAGGATGGCATCAACCTGACTAGGTCGATCACAAAGTCACTGAGAACGAGGCGCACTTTTGCATTGGGCAATTTGTGCCCGTCTCAGGAGCTCAAGTCGTGCTTGATGCAAGCGCCGATGGCGGGCCCTGGACTCTTTGGAGGTGAAGGTTGTCGGCACCTCCATGAGACAGTGACTTTGGTTAACAACCAGAGGGCGCTGCGTGCACAGTTTGAAGTGCTGCGCAGGGAATATGTGCGTGTTCAGACCTCGGCTGCTCGACAGCCATACGCTCGTGGCGGGGCTGGCAGTGTCAGAGGCCAGTAGGCCGCGGGTTTCAGAGACCGCGTCGGCTACGCCAGCAGCAGCATGCTGTTGTACGACAGCCAGCGCCTCAAGCGCAGCCAGCCAGACAGCAGCCCACGCACCGTGGTGCACGTAGCGCTGGCCGCGGTGCGCGGGGAGCGGCGCGTGGTAACCGGGCCTGATGCAAGAAATTTTTTTCCGGTTATCGCAAGTACCACTCGGGTGTTGCCACTCGTACCAGAGACACACCCACTTCTAAAATTTATGGGCACCCCGTCAACCCTAGGTGCACCAGTGGGAGGTCGTTTGACTTGTCACATTCAGAAGTGGGCGCGGTTAAGTCAGGACCGCTTAGTCTTGCAATGGCTTTCGCACGGATACAGTCCAGAATGAAAAAGAGGTCCGCCATTGCATTTGTCTCTGGTACCAGTCTGGACTCAAATTCCAAGAGATCCAGACAAGCGGTTGTGCATAGAAGAGGAGATAGAATCTCTACTTCTAAAAGAAGCAATTCAACCGGCGCAGGATTGCCCGGCCTTCTATTCAACCATGTTTCTTGTGGCAAAGAACACCGGGGGGGGGGGGGGGGAGGGGGGGCGGGGTGGATACCAATTCTCAACCTCAAACCTCTAAACAGGTTTTTAGACACACTGACTTTCAAAATGGAAACAGTAAGATCGGAGTTGTTGGGGTTAGAGAAGGGGGATGTGGACAGCGTCTATAGATCTCAAGGATGCTTACTTCCACATTCCAATTGCAAGGAGTTTTCGTTAGAGCTGGGTGGTATTGGCATTGGGATGACGATAATGGTATCTGTGAAAAATACCGCGATAACTACTAATATCGCGGTGTTTGGTATAATTTTGGATATGATAGGGTTAATATGGCCAATCTATGAATAGGCATCCTTTTTAGATCTATACACCTGTGCAAAAGTTAAGCACCACCCTATTTTTACGCACATGCGAGGGTATATTCATGTGCTATGAAGAAAGCAATAGCATAAACATTTATGTACCCATCCATCTTAGTGCAAGAGGTAATAATGCAACTAGAGGAATGCTGATTATGATGGTGGGGAAACACTGTATGTTTTTGTTTGAACTTGAAAACGAGGCCTGAATATGGTTAGGTTGACACAACTGACAACTATTGCCCTACAGTTGATACACGTGGCTAGATTGTCATTAATGGTGTCTGAAAACGAAGTTTAACATCTGTGCACGAGTTTGAGACTGTCATTATTAATACCGGGTATATCCACCTTGTGCCTGGATGATGGCCTGGACATGACGTCTCATGCTAGTCACCAACCGACTGATACGCCATTGTGGTATTCGTTGCCATTCAAGATGGAGTGCGTCTGTTAATTCCTGTAGGTTCTGCACAGGAGGATCCCTCCTTCTCACCATGTTTCCCAGAATGTCCCAGATATGCTCAATAGGGTTCATGTCAGGGCTCCTTGCTGGCCATGGTAGGGTTTCGATGGCATTCTGGCGGAGGTATTCATGCACAGCTCTAGCACGATGTGGTCGGGCGTTGTCATCCATGAATATAGGGTGGGTTCCAGGTGCATGATTTACAAAATGAGGGACCGCAACTCTATCCAGTATGGAATCTTGATATCTTTGTCCATTTAGTGTTCCAGGTACAGTCAACAGATCCAGCTTACAATCAAATGAGATGCACCCCCATATCATAACGGAACCTCCACCAAATGGAACTTCTTCCATGATGTTACGTTGGTCGTACGCCATGCGTCTGGACCTCCATACACGAGTTCGACCATCTGTGGCATGAAGCAGGAACCGACTTTCATCGGACCAGTGTACCCGTCTCCAGGATCTCATGTTCCAGTGTCTTCTTTCGTTGCACCACCTCAGACGCTCCACTTTGTGGTGTGCAGTGAGGAGAGGACGTCTGACAGGTCTCCTAGCTTTCATGCCAGCAGCATACAGTCTCCTTTTGACGGTAGACATTGACACTCTATTGCGCGTTTCCCATTGCTGGCTGAGCACTCTGCTGTTGGTGAATGGAGATCTCCTAACAAGGCGTACTGGGGCTCGATCATCACGGGCAGTAGTCTTCTTCGGTCTTCCAGATCTAGGCCTGTCCTTCACCTCGTTAGTTTGCCCATGTTTTGCAATCAAACGACTGATTACAGTATGGTTAATGTTCAGCTGTCTGCCAATCTCTCTGCATGACATACCAGTGGTATGCATGCCTATGATTTGCCATTTCACACGATCACTTAACCTTCGTCTTGCCATAGCGGTTCACAATCAAGAGCTAATTCTCTCTGTACAAATAAACCACGGTCATGAACACACAATTCCTAATCTTGTCGCCTAAATCTGTATGTAATGTTCTACACCTCAAACTGGACTTTTACATAACTGAACTCGTGTGCTGTTTCCCACCACGCACGGACATCAAGCGGCATGAAGTCATGCATGCATGTGCATTTCGTACTTGGAATTATGTCAGCTAACGCGGGGACAAAAAGTATGGCAGCCTAGTTGTACCATCATGTTTCTACGTTCTATTGTTTTTGCTGGTGCTTAACTTTTGCACAGGTGTATATAAACAAACAAAGCCTACACTTTGTATTATATTTGTTTCAGCATCAAATAAAATATTTTTTCTCGCCTTTTTGCGTTTTACTTCGTCATTATGAAGAGGAAGATGCGCATAAGTGTCCTTAGCTCCGTCACTGTGTGCGCAGGAATCTCCAAGCGAAATCCCAAGGGTCCAATCTGATTGGTTAAAAACATCAAGTGTCTTTCATTGGATTTAACCAGGTCATAATCGGGTGTAGTGTTTAGTGGAGCATTCACGATCAGCTGTTTTTAGTATTACTATTGAAAGCTTATAATGAATGCTCCGCGAGAAAGACCACGCGATTAGGCACATGATCAATTAATGGACAAAGGTCTGAAGACGCGATCAGCTGCGCACGTGTATGCGTGTATAAAGATAACAAAGACCTGAATTTTTTTTAGCAATAACATACAGAATGGAGAATTGTAGATAAGAATCGTCGATCACTGATTAAATTATTATACTTGACGTGCAAAATTCTGGTACTGAATGGTTAATTATTGAAAATCGTCAAGTTTTATAAAGAATTGGCTAATCAACCCCACCTGCCCGCCCAGCCCCCATTCCACCCCTTTAGAGCATTGTCGACCTATTGACTGCGGCATGAAAGTCAATCACACACTTCATCCTATAAACTGGACTTACCGGAGTGTGTGAAAATAAATAATCATCAGCTATTTATACAGATTATTTCAAAACAGTTTGACTCAAAGTTGTTGCTGTCGATGTCAGTAACAACTTTTGAGTCATAAAGTATTCAAACTACTCAGCTCTTTATTTATTATTTCCTTTAAATTATATTTCCATAAAGCCTCTGCATTCGTCTTGAAAGTGGTTAAATCATAGCCCTATAGATCGATGGCGCAATAGTCGCCTTAGCCAATGACCCAGAACGTGTTAAATTAGTGAATACAACACATTCCACGCTATAAGGTCTTCTAGAAAAGATGATCTAAGAGGTTATTAGTTATTAATAACTTGTCCGATTTTAGCTAAATATTTTGGAGACAATTTGATTGGAAATTATTGTCATGGCGCAATAAGTCTTAATCAAATCATTTTCAATATAATCAGCCGGGCTTGTTTCGTTCATATTGCGGCTGCCTTTAGCGCATTCAGCATATCAATGCTATTACTGGTAAAGACTGATCAATACTCACCCAAGCGTACATTTATACACACGTGTGGGGTGAATTATTCTTGAACAAGCGAAGAATAGAGGGATTACAGTTATGGCTTCACCGGTTTAGTTAGATCGCTTGAATTTATCGTCATAGTTAGCGAGTGAATTTATCCCGCTAGGATATTTGGATGGTCGTTGTTTTATTTATTGCCTTGTAATGACGTCAATCGCGTCATCAGCTATGGAAAGCGAAGGTGGTACATGTATTCCAATAATATAATCAAAACGAGGCTGAGTTAAGTTTTTGTGTTTTACAAATGGCTGCTATTTTGCGTATTCAACGTTGTAAGCAACTACGATTTTCAGATTTAACTTGTCTTCATTGGAACAACATTTAATTGAGCATGGAAGGATAACTATACTAAGAACAGTAGGGCTATGTATATAACACATGGACATATTTACTGCAATAATAGTGCCGAAAATGATTGCTTTTGACTACCATGAATACGGAAATGAAGAGACCAGACTCGTCAAATTTACATGAAATGCAATATATAACTTGTCAATACCGTCACTGACGGTATTTGACGATATTGGCGGTTTTTAGAAATGAGACGATAACAATAACAATAATGTCGCGATTTTCCCGGTTTTATCGGGAAACCGCCCAGCTCTAGTTTTCGTCGGTTCCTGAGATTTGCTTTTCAGGGACGCCAATGGGAATTCAAGGTTCTTCCATTTGGCATCTCGACGGCTCCAAGGGTCTTCACTCGAGTGGTACTTGCTATCACGACATACCTCCGCAGGAGAAATATAGCGGTTCACACTTACATAGACGACTGGTTGCTAAAAGCACACAACCCAGAAAGTTTGACAGCAAATCTGGAGATAGTTTTGGAAACTCTCACAGATTTAGGCTGGATAATCAACTTTCAGAAATCAGGGCTGACTCCATCCCAGAAGTTTGTTTACCTGGGTATGTTCTTCGATCTGGAGATAGGATATGTTTATCCGTCCCAGGAGAGAGTAGAAAATCTCCTCTCGTGCATTCAGTTGGTTTGCAGCAGTCGTTTTATTCTAGCACGGGTCTATTTGAGAATGCTAGGTCTGATGGTTTCGATGGAACCAGTCATTCCTCAGGCGGCCTTACGCAGGCGGCCGATTCAATTGTTTCTCATGACTCAGTGGACGCAGAGTTCAGGATCACTGGACTCGCGCATTCAAGTGTTGGACCCTCTCATTCATTACCTTCATTGGTGGATGGAGAGAGGAAATCTCCTGGCGGGGGTCATGCTGACCCCTCCCCACCCTCAAGTAACGATGTTTACGGATGCATCGATGGAGGGTTGGGGAGCTTGCCTGGAAGAAGCCACTGTATCAGGGCTTTGGAATCTGGAACAGTCAAAGGAACATATCAACATGCTAGAATTGCGGGCTGTAGTTCTGGGCCTGGAACACTTCCTAAAGGAAGTGGAGGGAAAATTTGTGATGATACGTTCAGACAACTCTACAGTAGTGAGTTACATAAACCGCCAGGGCGGAACGAAGTCGCCCAGTCTCTGTATGATGACATGGAAGCTGCTTTGCTGGTGCATGGATCATATGATCAACTTGAAAGCAGTTCATATTCCGGGAAGGCTGAATTTGTTAGCAGACTCATTGAGCCGAAGGATGAGTATTCTGCCTATGGAATGGCAACTAAATCAATGTGTGGCAGATCACCTGTTCAATCATTGGGGAAAGCCCAACATAGATTTGTTCGCAATGAAGAAGAATGCGAAGATGACGACGTACGTTTCTCCGATTCCAGATCAAAGCGCTATCGCAATAGATGCGCTAGCTATCAGTTGGAAGGGAATGTATGCATACGCATACCCTCCTACAACCCTGATTCCAAGAATCCGTCAAAAGATCAGACAAGAGGAATGCCAAGTGATTCTGATCGCCCCGAATTGGCCAAGCCGATCATGGTTTACAGATCTGCTGGACCTTCTGGTTTGCAATCCGGTTCCTCTGCCGCTGATGGACAATATTATCTTCCAGGGCAAGACCCTTCACAACAATCCGTCAATGTTTCAATTGACTGCATGGATGTTGTCAAACAATCCGCGATTAAGGAGGGCTTTTCTGAGCAAGCAGCCAATTTCATGGCCAGAGCCAGGAGGGGGTCAACCTCCAGAGCTTATAATTATAAAATCAACAGATTTGCAGAATGGTGCTCAAAGAGATGTATCAATCCGATGGAAGCGTCTATTCAGGTAGTAGCCGATTTTCTCTGTCACCTGTATGATACCTATAGTCTTCAACCTAATTCTGTTGCTGGATACAAATCAGCATTGATGACTGCTATCCGTTGCTTGGCAAAGAGGGGAAGTGATGAAGTAAGTGTTTTAAATACTCTTATTAAAGGTATGGGCAATCTCAGACCAAGAAATCCTCCACTGACACCGTCTTGGAGTCTTTCTCTGGTTCTGCAGGTTTTTAGTGATAACCCTTTTGAACCACTTAGTGCTATATCTGTTAAGTTATTGACACTTAAAACTGTATTTTTAGTTGCGGCAGCATCAGCCAGATGCAGGAGTGAAATTCATGCCTTGTCTGCTAAGCCTGACCGTTATATAGTTACAGGTGAAGGCCTTAAGCTTCTACCAAGATTGAATTTCTTAGCTAAGAATCAATCTTTAAAGTATCCGGGTAAACCTATTATTTTACCTGCCTTAACCAGATATGGTCCTGGTGCTAAAGTATGGTGTCCAGTCCGCGCTTTGAATAAGTACAAGAGAAGAACTCAGGTTTGGCGGACGGACCCATGTTCCCTATGGTTGTCATATATTGAACCCCATGGTAGGGCATCAAGAGACACTATTTCCAGATGGATAGTGGAATGTATCCAATTCTGTCATAAAACAGCCACTGGAATCCAGGTAGATAGAGCCAAGGCTCATAGTGTCCGTGGTGTGGTAACTTCCACGGCATTATTTAATGGTGTTTCTATTGAAGACATTATGTCAGTAGCCCAGTGGCACTGTGAATCAAGTTTTACCGACCATTACCTTCGTGACCCTTCTAACCCACTCGCCGTCTCAGTCCTCAGGAAATAAAATATTAATGCAGAGGTTTATGTTTGTAAATAGTTTTCCTCCTCTGCTATTTTCAAATAACACATTTGTTGGTAGGGTATCCCTACTATTAGCTGGTACACTTCTCTTCATCCGGTGGGGGAAGAGATGAGTGCCGCGTCCAAGACATTAGAGGTCAGTGGTTATGACCATTTTTTGATTTCTGTCTTGGTGAGGGTGTCAATTTTATTTATTTTTTAATATGGTGATGGTTAATGTCTCTTAATTGTGGTTTCAGAGAGTTTTTGAAATAGAAGCAATTCTTCTTTTTACAATGTCTAGTAATACTTTCATTAAGTATTAGAGAACGTGCTAGTCATTTAAAGCAGCGTTTTTTCCTAACCTTCCTCAGAAAGAGGGGGGGGGGGGGGGCGCATTTGCCTTTTGATCAATCTCCATCGGTCGATTATCCGATGCAAAATTCTATTCCTGGTTGTGGTTTTCAGTTCCAATTTCAGATGTTTTAAATCTCTCGAGAATTCAAAGTGCCTAGCCTCTTTGAGGGTTTGCGGGCTTTCAGGACCTGGCCTCCCTCCCACCAAAATTTACTTTCAAATTCTGGTTTTTATCAAGAGTGTTAGGGAGGTAAGTATGTTCTCATGATGTGAAATAAGTAAATTTATCAAATTTCTTTTTCACGAGTGAGATGACATACTTACCTCCCTAACAGGATCCCGGCCTCGCAACCCCATGGAGGCCTGGTCCTTTGGCTATTGAATAGTTGCTTCTATGTCAGGCAATATTTAGTAACGGAAGTACCGGTGTGCGCATGCCCAGAGGGTGGTGTTTGTCATGTGCATGACTGTGTACTTCCACCTGCCCATTAGGGGCACCTAACTTTTTATAATTCTGAATATTATTGAATTTAGAGCCGATATACTAGTATATCAAGAGTGTTAAGGAGGTAAGTATGTCATCTCACTCGTGAAAAAGAAATTTGATGAATTTACTTATTTCAAAGGTGGTTACATAAGAGAAGTTTACTGCATTCCAAAATATTAAACAATTTGCTTTAACCCTTTAACCCTTGAATTTGTTCAAGAAATTTTCAATTTTCTCATAGAAAATATCCATTTGAAGACCAAGAGAAGACGATTTAAAAAAATTTACCACTGGAATGACTGGCTCGGTTATCGAGCCAGTCATTACAGTGGTAAATTTTCAAAAATCGTGTTCTTTTGGTCTGCAAATGGACATTTCTCAAGACTATTGCAGAGCCCGTTTTTGGCTGATATGAGTGTTAAAGGGTTAAAGAGAATGTCTATCATTCGCTGCAGTATTCATAAAAGCTTGCTAAGTTAGTTACCTGCTAGCTCTAAGTATGAAGCTAACTGCTTAGCTTATTGCTACTTATCTACGAACTAAAATGGTATTCATAAAATGCTGTTAAGGACATTTCTTACTAGCTGCTTGCTAAGCGAATTTAGCAAGCAGTTAGAGATCAATTTCAAGCGGTCATAATGCATTAGCACGGGCCTGCCCACAAAACATGTTTAGTAAAAATAGACAGTGCATGAAAAAGGCATAATTTCTCTGCACTGTAATATTGAATTGTGTCAAATGGGTTTTTGACCATTATTGATCTGCGACCTTTTGAAATTGAGAAATGTCAGAATGACAAGAATATGTTCAGTATTTAGACACAATCCGTACACTTTCATTCATACCAAGATGACAGAACAGTCAAAGTCGCGAAAGCCAAATTTCACGCAAAATGAAACTCTTTTTCTTGCGGAAAAGTATGAGGAGTATAAGAATATTTTAGACTCAGTTCAAAAGTGCTGCGATGTAAACAAGAAAAAGAACGAAGCCTGGAAGAGTATACTGATGCAACACAGAGCCCGTTTCCCAGAGATATCGAGAGAAGTTGAGTATCCGAAACCAGCGAAGATTCCATGAAAGGCTGAATTCAACGACCTGGTCACGTTGGAAAGAGACAATCTGTTAATAAAGAAACAAAAGTTGCAGAATGGTGGTTCGATCCCCCGATCGGCTAAGTTAGCACATAGAAATTGAAGCCGCACGTTGTCAGTGCATCAAAAAAATAAAAATACATATACTGCCAGAGCCGTGCTGGAGTCAAGAGTACAATAGGCATAAAAAGCCTAGGATTGAATCGTGGCAGGTGCATCCACAGATAGTCCCATATGAATTGTCAGTGTGTCAGTATATCAGACATGTGAAAGCTGGTTGGCCAAACCTTGACTTTTAGTCTTGGCGCGGTGGTCCAGTGGAAAGATGTCTGGTTGCTGATGCTATGCTGAGTTGCAGAATGGCGGTTCGATCCCCCGACCGTGGGATGGTGATCAACAAATTAAACTAATGGGTGCATGACTGTCGGCTGGTTAGCACATAGAAATTGAAGCCGCACGTTGCCAGTGCGTCAATAAAATAAAAACACATACATACATATATATATATATATATACACAACTGCAATAGTACCCCCCCCCCCCACAATCCCCTGTCCCCCCCCCCCCACACACAGACACACCCACACCCCACCCCACATTAGGGGAGTGTGTATATAATTCCAATTCATGCATAGCATGACGACATCTATCTTTCAAAAACTGCTTTATGGAAATCTCCCTTATCTATTTTCTTAATGGTCTTTGTGACACTCTTTATTCTAGAGTCTGTGTCTGAAATATCACCAACTACAGCAACAAGTGGCAGTACATCCGTTGAGCAACATCAAAGTACTTCCAACGAGTATCCGAAACCAGCGAAGATTCCACGAAAGGCTGAATTCAACGACGTGGTCACGTTGGAAAGAGACAATCTGTTAATAAAGAAACAAAATCTGCTCTGAAAGCAGGAGAAATTAAAATTACAAATAGAACTTTTAAAACGGCAGAAGACAAAGTATGAATTGGTCACCCATGAAGGAAATGACTATTTTAATTTATAAAAATTACGAGCTCAGGCTCAGCTGAGTAAATATAAATGTTTAAAATTCTACACCTTTCGAGAGTCAAATGATTGATATTTATTTAATTGTGTAAATGGAAGAAATAAATTCTAGAATTGAATTATATCTTGTCCTATAAATTAACATAAACTTTCTCACTGACATTCAGTTAAGCGATTTAAAGGAATAAAGTATTCAATCACAAAATTTTAATTGTAGCCATTCAATTTCAATCCCTGCCTTTTAGTAGAGGACGGAAATTTAGTCAAAATATGTTTTTGGTCAAATAAGATACCTGTCATTATAAACATACCTAGTTATGGAAGTGTGTGTTAATGAGTCTGGTTCTTACAGCCTGTCCAGTTGCACGTCCATGATAAGGTTCATTTTCTGGCTGCTGCTGAACAGGGGCAATGTCATTTACATCTGGGTCATTGCGGTCGACAGCAATATTGTGTAGTATTGCTGTTGCTGCTATGACTTTGCAGTTATCGTTTGGATTCTTCATTCTGTTCTCTCCGTGCATAACATGAAAGCGACGTTTCCATCGGCCTATTACCTGTTCCACTAGAACACGTGTACGTTTATGTGCAGAGTTGTATCTGCGCTCTGCTGCATTATTTGACTGCAAAAGGGGCGTCATTAACCAATGTCGACATGGATATCCACTATCACCCTGAATAAGTCCATTAACTTCTCCGTTTTCCATTACATCCCAAACCTGACTCGACCTCAGTATGCGACTGTCATGGGCTGACCCTGGCCATCTCGCGACAATGTTAATCCATTTGCCACTGGCATCACACATCAGCTGTACATTAATAGAGTGAAAATGTTTTCTGTTCACATAATCACCCTCATTGTCCTGGGAGAAGTGATCCATACATCTGTTCCATCGACACAACCGATTACTCTTGGAAATTGGCACAATGCAAGAAACATATCCTTGTTTCTTTGAGCGTCATCGTTCGTAACAAATTTAATGAAATTATTCACCTGTCACACCAGCGCATCTTAACACAATGTATGGCCCTACACGCCGTTGGCTGCGAAACTTGCAATGAATCACCTACATTTCGTTGAAATGTTCCTGATGCATAGTACTGTAGGGCAATCAGTACCTGTTGATGAGGCAGAAGGGCAAAATTTCTTCTTGTTTCATCTTCGATGTCTGGGGTTATGATATCAGTGATATGAAGTATACCATCCTGTGAAAATCTGTACCGCTGACGTAATTCTTCATTTGTAAAAACATCTAAATGGTCTCTTCTGTCTCTAAAACACGTTCCCGTCATAAGGCATGGCGTAAGTCCATAAGGGCACAAATTCTTATTGCCATGTTGACTCCGTGAAATCAAAATAACAAAGGACTTCTGTTCTGCCTCTAAGCGCAAAGCATAAATCTACGAGCTATCAGATACATTTCCATAGGAATGTTTGATGACACTGCAATATATTTGATATGCAGCAAAACATAAGGGCTTAACACACATGGTGCAGTTCTAGTTTTAAATTTTGCATATGTAATGCTTGTTTCAGTTATTGTATCAATCAAACCAGTCATTACACTGATACAATATAAAGAATAATCTTTTCTTGGCCTGGCGATAGAGATTCCACATGACCATTGCAGAAGCCAGCTTTGAATGGCTTTATCATTAACGGATTGAAGGTGTTAGGCTTTGCTATCTGAGACTGTTCTTGTTTCATTTCAGAGTGGAGCGACAGCATTGCACATTGCAGCAGAGAATGGACACACACAGGTCGTTCAGGAGTTGCTTAAATATGGAGCATCTCGTGAAACTCAAAGACAAGTAAGGAAAGACACTCCTCTGAAGATTAACCCTTTACTGGTCATATATACATCAAGAGACACAACTCAATAACATAAAATATACGTTCACAGTTTCATTTTTAAATGCACCAATTTTATCATATCTACTTTATAATTAAATACATTGGCTGAAGATTTCACATATTTACATTGCTTGGACTGTTTTATTTACGAATTTACTATTTCAAAGATCTTATATTAACCATTTACTGATCAAGACTGGTCAGAAAAATAACAATGTTTGCATGGTAGATGTCTATAGAATGAGTAGACGGTGAATGTATTGGTGGTCCAGAGCTATAGTAGGTGTCTTAACGACCAGGAGGATGTGGATCTGTATGTGATCCAGAGATATAGTGGTTGCCTTTAGGACCAGGAGATGGTGGTTCTATAAGTGCTCCAAAGATATATTAGGTGATTTTAAGACTAGGATATGTTGGTTATATAAGTGGTCCAGAGCTATAATCGGTGACTTTAGGACCAGGGGATGGTGGTTCTATAAGTGGTTCAGAGATATGGTATGTGTCTTTAGGACCAGGAGACAGTGGTTCTATAAGTGGTCACGAGATAACATGTCTTAACCCTTTAAGCCTCAAATCTGTTTTAAAAAATGTAAATTTTCTAATAGAATTAATGTCTATTTGCAGAAAAAGAGGATATTTCAAAATAATCCACCACCACTGCCATGTTCAAACAGTCTAAACCTGTGAATTTCATCTCACAACTGACCTGTATTATATCTTTGAGCCTTGTAATGTCAGCGCCTCAATTTTCAAGACAGCTATTCAAGAAAACTGCTGAAGGAGTTAGGAATTCATATGTGAGATTGTACTGTTTCATTTCAGAAGGGACTGACAGTGTTGCTGTGTGCCGCAGGTAAAGGACACATAGATATAGTGCAGGATTTGCTTAGTGGCGGAGCATCAGTTGATGCTAAAGACAAGGTAAGGAAATACAATACTCTGAGATATGGTATGTGTCTTTAGGACCAGGAGACGGTGGTTCAATAAGTGGTCAAGAGATATGGTATGTGTCTTTAGGACCAGGAGACAGTGATTCTATAAGTGGTCAAGAGATAACATAACTTAACCCTTTAAGCCTCTAATTTGTTTTTAAAAATGTAAATTTTCTAATAGAATTAATGTCTGTTTGCAGAACAAGAGGATATTTCAAAATAATCCACCACCACTGCCATGTGCAAACAGTCTACACCTGTGAATTTCATCTCACAGCTGACCTGTATTATATCTTTGAGCCTTGTAATGTCAGCGCCTCAATTTTCAAGACAACTACTCAGGAAAACTGCTAAATATTTTGAAGCCAATTCTAGTGGGATTTAATGGTAGCAACCTGCTCTACATCAGATTTGTTTCAAAACATTCAACAGAATATTCCTTACATCAGTGTTTCTGGTCTGTGATCGATAACATGTTAAGTCAACCACCTGACTTGCTATTTTGTGGTCACTTCTCACATTTTCAAAGGTGGTTACATAAGAAAGGTTTACTGCATTCCAAAATATTAAACAATTTCCTTTAACCCTTGAATTTGTTCAAGAAATTTTCAATTTTCTCATAGAAAATGTCCATTTGCAAACCAAGGGAACAGGATTTTTGAAAATTTACCACTGAAATGACTGGCCCGATAACCGAGCCAGTCATTACAGTGGTAAATTTTCAAAAATAGTCTGCTTGGTCTGCAAATGGACATTTCTCAAGACTATTGCAGAGGCCGTTTTTGGCTGATATGAGTGTTAAAGGGTTAAAGAGAATGTCTTTTATCTGGAGGCCAGGAGAATGTGATATTTGTCAAGACCTATGTGAAGCGGAGGATGGCTAGACATAAGCTTATCAGATCTTAATTAAATACCCTTCCCAATGTGCTTCAATGTCATATGATGATGTCATGAGCTGTCGGATACATTTCCATAGGAATGTGTCATGACACCGCAATATATTTGATATATAGCAAAACATAAGGGCTTAACACACATGGCGCAGTCCTAGTTTTAAATTTTGCATATGTAATGCTTGTTTCGGTTATTGAATCAATCGAACCAGTCATTACTCTGACACAATATGAAGAATAATCTTTTCTTGGCTTGGAGATGGGGATTCCACAAGACCATTGCAGAAGCCAACTTTGAATGGCTTTATCATTAACGGATTGAAGGTGTTAGGCGTTGCTATCTGAGACTGTTTTGTTTCATTTCAGATGGGATGGACAGCATTGCACGTTGCAGCACAGAATGGACACACACAGGTCGTTCAGGAGTTGCTTATATATGGAGCATCTCGTGATACTCAAACACCAGTAAGGAAAGACACTCCTCAGAAGATTAACCCTTTACTGGTCATATATACATCAAGAGACACAACTCAATAACATAAAATATACGTTCACAGTTTCATTTTTAAATGCACCAATTTTATCATATCTACTTTATAATTAAATACATTGGCTGAAGATTTCACATATTTACATTGCTTGGACTGTTTTATTTATGAATTTACTATTTCAAAGATCTTATATTAACCATTTACTGATCAAGACTGGTCAGAAAAATAACAATGTTTGCATGGTAGATGTCTATAGAATGAGTAGACGGTGAATGTATTGGTGGTCCAGAGCTATAGTAGGTGTCTTAACGACCAGGAGGATGTGGATCTGTATGTGATCCAGAGATATAGTAGTTGCCTTTAGGACCAGGAGATGGTGGTTCTATAAGTGCTCCAAAGATATATTAGGTGATTTTAAGACTAGGATATGTTGGTTCTATAAGTGGTCCAGAGCTATAATCGGTGACTTTAGGACCAGGGGATGGTGGTTCTATAAGTGGTTCAGAGATATGGTATGTGTCTTTAGGACCAGGAGACGGTGGTTCAATAAGTGGTCAAGAGATAACATATCTTAACCCTTTAAGCCTCAAATTTGTTTTTAAAAATGTACATTTTCTAATAGAATTAATGTCTATTTGCAGAACAAGAGGATATTTAAAAATAATCCACTGCCATGTGCAAACAGTCTACACCTGTGAATTTCATCTCACAACTGACCTGTATTGTGTCTTTGAGCCTTGTAATGTCAGCGCCTCAATTTCAAGATAGCTATTCAGGAAAACTGCTGAATATTTTGAAGCTAATTCTACTGGGATCTAATGGTAGCAACCTGCTCCACGTCAGATTTGTTTCAAAATATTCAACAGAATATTCCCTACCTCAGTGTTTCTGGTCTGTGATTGATAACATGTTAAGCCAAGCACCTGACTTGCTCTTTTGTGGTCACTTCTCACGTTTTCAAAGGTGGTTACATAAGAGAGGTTTACTGCATTCCAAAATATTAAACAATTTGCTTTAACCCTTTAACCCTTGAATTTGTTCAAAAATGTTCAATTTTCTCATAGAAAATATCCATTTGAAGACCAATAGAAGACGATTTAAAAAGATTTACCACTGGAATGACTGGCTCAAAAATCGTGTTCTTTTGGTCTGCAAATGGACATTTCTCAAGACTATTGCAGAGGCCGTTTTTGGCTGATATGAGTGTTAAAGGGTTAAAGAGAATGTCTAGCATTCGCTGCCGTATTCATAAAAGCTTGCTAAGTTAGTTACCTGCTAGCTCTAAGTATGAAGCTAACTGCTTAGCTTATTGCTACTTATCTACGAACTAAAATGGTATTCATAAAATGCTGTTAAGGACATTTCTTACTAGCTGCTTGCTAAGCGAATTTAGCAAGCAGTTAGAGATCAATTTCAAGCGGTCATAATGTATTAGCACGGGCTTGCCCACAAAACATGTTTAGTAAAAATAGACAGTGCATGAAAAAGGCATAATTTCTCTGCACTGTAATATTGAATTGTGCCAGATGGGTTTTTGACCATTATTGATCTGCGACCTTTTGAAATTGAGAAATGTCAGAATGACATAAGAATATGTTCAGTATTTAGACACAATCCGTACACTTTCATTCATACCAAGATGACAGAACAGGCAAAGTCAAAGTAGCGAAAGCCAAATTTCACGCAAAATGAAACACTTTTTCTTGCGGGAAAGTATGAGGAGTATAAGAATATTTTAGACTCAGTTCAAAAGTGCTGCGATGTAAACAAGAAAAAGGAAGCCTGGAAGAGTATACTGATGCAACACAGAGCCCGTTTCCCAGAGATATCGAGAGAAGTTGATGAGTTGAAGCAAAAACTATCCAAATTGAAATCGGAATCACGCGAACATGTCATTAAACAGAAGAAATCCCAAAACCAAACTGGCGGTGGAAATCCTCTCCCAGACACGACTGCAGCTCATAAGAAAATTTTGAATTTGTCTAAAGATACACCAAGCTTTAAAGGTTTGACAGGAGTAGAATCTAACCCTACAGCTACACCAACCATACCCAGTGAACCAGCAGAAACTGACGGTACGCAAACATACATGCATACACACATATGTAAATATAGCATGACGACATCTATCTTTCAAAAACTTCTTTATGGAAATCTCCCTTATCTATTTTCTTAATGGTCTTTGTGACACTCTTTATTCTAGAGTCTGTGTCTGAAATATCACCAACTACAGCAACAAGTGACAGTACATCCATTGAGCAACATCAAAGTACTTCCAACGAGTATCGGAAACCAGCGAAGATTCTACGAAAGGCTGAATTCAATGACGTGGTCACGTTGGAAAGAGACAATCTGTTAATAAAGAAACAAAATATGCTCTTAAAGCAGGAGAAATTAAAATTACAAATAGAACTTTTAAAACGGCAGAAGACAAAGTATGAATTGGTAACCCATGAAGGAAATGACTATTTTAATTTATAAAAATTACGAGCTCAGGCTCAGCTGAGTAAATATAAATGTTTAAAATTCTACACCTTTCGAGAGTCAAATGATTGATATCTATTTAATTGTGTAAATGGAAGAAATAAATTCTAGAATTGAATTATATCTTGTCCTATAAATTAACATAAACTTTCTCACTCTGAAATTCAGTTAAGCGATTTAAAGGAATAAAGTGTTCAATCACAAAATTTTAATTGTAGCCATTCAATTTCAATCCCTGCCTTTTAGTAGAGGACGGAAATTTAGTCAAAATATGTTTTTGGTCAAATAAGATACCTGTCATTATAAACATACCTAGTTATGGAAGTGTGTGTTAATGAGTCTGGTTCTTACAGCCTGTCCAGTTGCACGTCCATCTTCTTCTTCTTCTTCTTTTCGATTGCTGGTATCACACTTGGAGAGCCGGTCTCAAGATGAAATCTGTGGTTTTCTGCAGTTCTTCCACAGGCCCATGCATTATTGGCAAAGAGTTCACACATGTTTATATGCTTAAAGCTTTCTGAGCTGTTTAAGTTGTTTTATTAATATATTAGAAGTGTTTTTTCAACCTGGAGTGATAGCAGATCGGATTAATTCGCCGGAGGAGCGCCCAGGACCTAGCCGTCAGGTGACTTCTAGTATATTTTAGCGAGTTTATCCAGTTGTAATGTGTTTCCGAGACTCGCGTTTATCATAATAAGCGCCTAAAATAATTAATTTATTTCAAAATGGTGCTATGAAATGCTTATCTCTCTTTGTGTTTATGTCCACAGGTATCTACCTTCGGTTGTTTAGGACATCACATTATCAGAGAGTTCGTTTTTCTCTCCACCAAGGTTCCATTTCCTACTAACATTGTTAGGTTATCTAACCAAAAATTATGCCCAGTGAGTTGGAGGCCTCGGATGAAGGTCTTCTCACTTTGCCCTCTTGGTCCACTTCCTGGAGAGAGTTAAGAGGTCATAATGTTGGTGGAGTGTCCGGTTCATCAGATCAGATGGTTTGTCTATGCTAAAGACTCAGGTACTCTAGTTATGATATGAGGCTTTTCAATTATATTTGAAAATATTTATAAAATCTTACTGCCATTTATCACTGTTTATCTGATGTTTGTATGGTCTGTATAAACTATCCTGTCTAGTTAGGATGTTCTAGATATGATTATAATTCGTCCTTACACCTGGAGGTTTTGTTTCAGATCGATTTAACTTCTTATTCTTGAAGTTATGACATCATAATCAGCCTTGCGCCTTTCTGTCAGTTAAAAGTTTTGTCCAACGCTGATTTATTATTATTAACTTGGGTCTTTATGGCCCCTTCCTCCTTGTTTATTTCGTGTTGAGTTTTAATTCAATATCTGTAATACTCATTGTCTTCGTCTTCTGGTGTGTTTCAGAGGCCTGGTTGTCCTTCATGTGGTAGGGTGGATAAGTTCTTCCCCCATCTATGCTTCCAGTGCAGCCCATGTGGGCCATTGCTTAAATGTGAGATCTGTAAAAAGTGGGGGGGGGGGCGAGCTAATGTCTGAATTTCTATCATTGCAGACCAGGGAGAAGGCTCCAGAGGAGGAGAGGAAACTTAAGAAAGAGGCTTCTGGTAAGAAGGGTAAGAGGAAGGCCTCGTCCGCTATGGATATGGAGGCCTTCCGTATTGAGATGATGGGAGAGATGAAGAGGACAATTAAAGATTTGGTCCCAGAGTTGCTTCGTGGCATGCTTCCTGGTCCAACTCTTTCGTTGTCCTCTTCATCTGCTCCGGAGCCTCTGAATCGGTACTATTTAGGAACCTATCAGTTTTCGACCATGATTCAGAGGTGGCCCTAATAGAGGGTGAAATCCACGGTAAGAACACTGGCAGCAGGCTTGCTGCGCCGGTTCGTGGTCAGGTGTCGCTGGAACCTGCCTGCTTATCAGGCCAGGATTATCCGCACCCTGCAGGTACCAGTTCCTCCTATGGTACCTCTCCTGGCCAGTCAGGGATAGCATTCTTTGCTAACCTGGAGTCTAATCTTTTTGGCCAGGAAGAAGAGGATTATCTGCTGGGTTCTCGTTCTGGCGCCGTGGCCATGGACATTGACGTACGTGCACCCCTCTCGGGGAACACGGGCGACATTGTCCACGGTACTACTCACGCAGGAGTAGCGTTCACGGCGCAAAACGTAGCCTGGCCTGGATCTGATGGCCAGTTTTACCGCATACCTCGGCTTGCCGTTGGTGTAGCAGGTGCTGGCCAGGGCCGTGGTGAAGCAAAATTTTCCCCACACAATACCACGGCGCCTGCTCCTGGTCAAGCCAGTCAGTTTGGCATGCCTGTTCTTTCAGGCCCACATGCTTTCTCTGGCTTGCCAGGCGTATCAGTTCCTCCAGCCACATACACACCTGTGATTGCTCAGGAGGATGACGAAGGCCCTCGCCTTGTAGAGCATTCACAGGTGGCCATGGAGGAAGACTGGTCTGACGCTTGTCAGTGGCTAATCAACGTCAGACCAGATCTTGCCGTGGATCAGTCGGCCAGTCAACGGGACCAGCGCCCGTGGCTGGCAGGTAAACCGACTGTTACCGCTATGCCATCTTTGCCGTTAGCTGATCATATTGTTGATATGTTCACTGTGGCGGAGACGTCCATTAGTGCACATGGACGTTTAGCGAAGGCCCCCCGAGAAGTGGCAAAGCGGTGCCGTATTACAGCTGATCGATATCAGCTATACTGTGTAGTACCGAAGCCAAGCACGGATGACCGTGCTGTGCTGGGTGAAGATACGCGGCCAGGTTCCCGGTCTGACACGGGAGCGCTGTGTTCGAACGTTTTGCGTTTGGCTAACACCGCGTTACGTGATGCGGAAGACAGTTCGAGGGTGTCTATTTCAGCGCTTTCGCATGTCTCACAGTTGTGACAAGGGGTAGTAACGGCATCCGCATTACGTCGGCCTAGTCCGGTGACTGTCCAGAGAGCCATCCAAGATGGAATTAACTTGGCTTTGGACTGTTTAACCCAGTCTGTAACCAGGAGTGTCCGGGCGAGGCGCACGTTTGCTCTTGACAACTTGTGCCCGTCACAGGATTTGTATAATAGGCTGCTGCGTACGCCTATGACAGGTCCTGGTCTCTTTGGAGGTGAGGGATGTAAGCATCTCCAGGAGACGGTTACCCTGGTCAATAACCAGAGGGCATTACGTGAGCAATTTGAAGTTCTCCATAGAGAGCGCATTCGCGCAGCTTCCCCTGCGTATCATCTCCTGCAGGCTTGAGGTGGCGGTGGCCGGCTCAGAGGCCAGCCACCGGCGCAGCGTCGGCAACGGCCGCGTGCGCTTCGGCCAGCAGCGAGGGGGGCGCAGGCAGCCGCCCGCGCACCGTGGTGTGTGCGGTGCAGGCCGTGGTGCGCGAGGATCTGGTCGTCGTAATCGTACCTGACAGGGTGATTACCACAGTAAGAGCTACCCCAGTGCATCTGCACCAGGAGACAGTGCCACTCTTGCGCTTCTTATGGCCACATCTCCCTAGGTGGACCAGTGGGAGGCCGATTGGCCAACCACATGCAAGAGTGGGAACGGTTGACTCGGGACCGTTTAGTCTTGCGATGGCTTTCAGTCGGGTATCATCCCGACTGGATAACAGGCCCACCATCACGAATGTCTCTGGTGCCGGTCTGGACTCAAATTCCAAGAGATCCAGATCAGCAGTTATGTATAGAGGAGGAAATAAATTCCCTCATACTCAAGGAAGCAATTCAACCGGCGCGATATTACCCGGGCTTCTATTCAACTGTGTTCTTGGTAACGAAAAGCACTGGAGGGTGGAGACCAATTCTCAACCTCAAGCCATTGAACAAGTTCATAGACACACCCAGTTTCAAGATGGAAACTGAGATCGGTGTTGGCAGGGTTAGAGAAGGGAATGTGGACAGCTTCAATAGATTTGAAGGATGCTTATTTCCACATTCCAATAGCGAGGAGTTTCCGTCGCTTCCTGAGATTTGCACTCCAGGGCAGACAGTTGGAATTCAGGGTGTTACCCTTCGGAATTTCTATGGCTCCTCGGGTCTTCACCAGGGTGGTTCTTGCGATAACGTCATACCGCCGCAGGAGAAGCATAGCAGTCCACACGTACATAGACGACTGGCTGTTAAAAGCACACAACCAGGAAAGTTTATCAGCAAATCTGGAGATAGTTTTGAAAACTCACAGATTTAGGCTGGATAATCAATTTTCAAAAATCAGAGCTGACTCCATCCCAGAAGTTTGTTCTTCGATCTGGAGATAGGACATGTTTATCCTACTCAGGAGAGAGTTCAGAGACTCATCTCAGTAATTCAGTCAGTGTGCGACAGTCGTCATGTCCTGGCACGGGTTTACTTGAGAATGATGGGGTTGATGGTTTCATTGGAACCAGTCATTCCTCAGGCGGCCTTACGCAGGCGGCCGATCCAGTTATTTCTCATGACACAATGGACCCAGAGTACAGGTTCACTGGACTCAAGCGTGTCAGTGTTGGAGCCTCTAATTCATCACCTTCAATGGTGGTTGAAGACAGAGAATCTCCTGGCGGGGGTAATGTTAACCCCTCCTCACCCTCAGTTAACGATGTATACAGATGCATCGATGGAGGGGTGGGGAGCTTGCCTGGAAGAATCCACGATATCAGGGCTTTGGAATCTGGAACAGTCAAAGGAACATATCAATCTACTGGAATTACGAGCAGTAGTCCTGGGCCTGGAACATTTCTTACAGAAAGTTCAGGGCAAGAGTGTTCTAATTCGATCAGACAACTCAACAGTAGTGACTTACATAAACCGCCAGGGTGGAACGAAGTCGCCCAGTCTCTGTATGATGACTTGGAAACTGCTTTGTTGGTGCCTGGATCACAGGATTACCTTAAAGGCAGTTCATATTCCTGGAAGGTTAAATCTGTTAGCAGACTCATTGAGCCGAAGGATGAGTGTTTTACCTACAGAATGGCAACAAAATAAATCAATGTGTGGCGGATCGTCTGTTCGAACACTGGGGGAAACCCAACATAGATTTATTCGCAACGAAGAAGAATGCGAAGATGATGACGTTCGTCTCTCCGATTCCAGATCCAAGCGCTTTCGCAACAGATGCGTTAGCTATCAGCTGGGTGGGAATGTATGCATACGCATTCCCTCCAGCAATCCTGATTCCAAAAATTCTTCAGAAAATCAGACAGGAGGAGTGCCATGTGCTTCTGATCGCCCCAAATTGACCAAGCCGATCATGGTATACGGATCTGCTGGACCTTCTGGTCTGCAATCCGGTTCCTCTGCCTCTGATGGACACTATTATCTTCCAGGGCAAGAATCTTCACAACAATCCGTCAATGTTCCAATTGACTGCGTGGATGTTGTCAAGGAATCTAGAATTAAGGAGTGCTTTTCTGAGCAAGCAGCCATGTTCATGGCAAAAGCCAGGAGGGGGTCGACCTCCAGAGCATATAATTATAAAATCAACAGATTTGCAGAATGGTGCTCAAAAAGATGTATTAATCCAATGGATTCATCTATTCAGGTAGTAGCCGATTTCCTCTGTCACCTGTATGATGCCTATAGCCTCAAGCCTAACTCTATTGCTGGCTATAAGTCACCTTTAATGACAGTTATCCCTTGCTTGGCTAATAGGGGAAGTGATGAAGTAAATACATTAAATACTTTAATCAAAGGCATGGGCAATCTAAGACCAAGGAATACCCCAGTGATTCCGTCTTGGAGTTTATCACTAGTGCTTCAGGTGCTAGCTGATAGGCCGTTTGATCCACTCAGCTCCATTTCTATGAAAATGTTGACGCTTAAAACTGTATTTTTAATTGCTGCGGCCTCGGCTAGGCGTAGGAGTGAGATTCATGCCTTGTCAGCCGAGGCAGACCGTTTTGTGGTTACAGGGGAACGCCTTAGGCTTCTACCCAGTATAAATTTCATGGCGAAAACCAGTCTTTGAAATATCCGGGTCAACCGATAATTTTACCAGCTTTGACTAGGTTTGATCCTAATTCAAAACTATGGTGTCCAGTCCGAGCATTAATCCGGTACAAACAACGTACTTAAGATTGGCGGACGGACCCAACAGCGTTATGGTTGTCATATATTGAGCCCCATGGCAGGGCGTCATAGAGTGTATTCAATTTTGCCATAAACCCGCCACAGGTAAACAAGTTGACATGGCCAAGGCTCACAGTGTCCGAGGTGTAGTGGCTTCCACTACCCTATTTAATGGGGTACCTGTGGATGATATTATGTCAGTAGCTCAGTGGCACTGTGAGTCAATTTTACCGACCATTATCGCCGTGACACCTCCAATCCTCTCGCCTTATCGATTTTGAAATGCTAATCTAGGTGTACATATTTTGATGAGGTATCCTCATTTTTTATATATTTCACATTTAATCAATGGAAACATCTACATTATGGGCTGCATCAGTCTTCACCAATGGGGAGATGATGACAGCACCAGTCTTCCACAAGGTCAGTCTTGTGTGTGTTGTCCATGGTTTTTTGTAATGTCACGTGACCCTTCGTTATTAATATGGTGATGGTACGTGTTTTATGTGGTTCATTATTGAGAGTATACGAAAATGAAGCCTTTTCGTTTAATGTCCTATAGTACATGGCACTTGTACGTAGAGAGCGTATGGGACATTGAGGTCATTCAGTCTTCCTTCCAAGAGGAGGGGGTGGGGGGGAGCGCACATGACTTGTGGGTCATCTCTCAGCCATCGGTTTGTGTTAGCCGATGTTTCCTATCTATTCCTGATTGTGTTTCCACACAATTTCAGAAGTTTTTAGTGCCTTAATCGCAGAAAAGCGCATAGGGAAGGGCTGATCTTTTGACCTCGCCACCCTCCCGCCGCATTCACTGACGAATTCTGGCAATATCAAAGAGTATTAGGGTGGTAAGTATACTCTTGAAGTGAAATAAACGAAATCACGGATTTCTTTTTTCACGAGAGAGTTGATACTTACCTCCCTAATACGGACCCGGCCTCTCCGCCCCACTGAGGCTCGGTCTTAAGGCTCTTATTATGTTGCATGTGTATAAACTTTGAATGGCTTTATCATTAACGGATTGAAGGTGTTAGGCTTTGCAATCTGAGACTATTTTGTTTCATTTCAGGATGGAGCGACAGCATTGCACATTGCAGCACAGAATGGACACACACATGTCGTTCAGGAGTTGCTTGAATCTGGAGGATCTCCTGATATTCAAGCACAAGTAAGGAAAAACACTCCTCTGAAGATTAACCCTTTATTGGTCATATATACATCAAGAGACACAACTCAATAACATAAAATATAAGTTCACAGTTTCGTTTTTAAATACACCAATTTTATCATATCTACTTTATAATTAAATACATTGGCTGAAGATTTCACATATTTACATTGCTTGGACTGCTTTATTTATGAATTTACTATTTCAAAGATCTTATATTAACCATTTACTGATCAAGACTGGTCAGAAAAATAAAAATATTTGCATGGTAGATGTCTATAGAACTAGTAGACGGTGAATGTATTGGTGGTCCATAGTCATAGTAGGTGTCTTAACGACCAGGAGGATGTGGATCTGTATGTGATCCAAAGATATAGTAGTTGCCTTTAGGACCAGGAGATGGTGGTTCTATAAGTGCTCCAAAGATATATTAGGTGATTTTAAGACTAGGATATGTTGGTTCTATAAGTGGTCCAGAGCTATAATAGGTGACTTTAGGACCATGGGATGGTGGTTCTATAATTGGTTCAGAGATATGGTATGTGTCTTTAGGACCAGGAGACAGTGATTCTATAAGTGGTCCAGAGATAACATGTCTTAACCCTTTAAGCCTCAAATCTGTTTTAAAAAAATGTAAATTTTCTAATAGAATTAATGTCTATTTGCAGAACAAGAGGATATATCAAACTAATCCACTGCCATGTGCAAACAGTCTACACCTGTGAATTTCATCTCACAACTGACCTGTATTATATCTTTGACACTTGTAATGTCAGCGCCTCAATTTTCAAGACAACTATTCAGGAAAACTGCTGAAGGAGTTAGGAATTCATATGTGAGATTGTACTGTTTCATTTCAGGAGGGACAGACAGCGTTGATGTGTGCCGCACGTAAAGGACACATAGAGGTAGTGCAGGATTTGCTTAGTGCCGGAGTATCAGTTGATGCTAACGACGAGGTAAGGAAATACAATACTCTGATGATTACCTACTTACTGGTCACATACACACAACGGGGAACAACTCAATAACATAACATTTAACTTTTCAGCTTTGTTTTTAAATACACCCATTTTATCTGTTTATCAAATCTACATAATAAATACCTTTTTCTAAGCGTTTTATTTATTTACATAATTTGGACTCCTTTATTTGTGAATTTTCTATTGCAAACCTCGTATATTAGACAATTACTTGTCAGGATCGGTCAGCAAAATAAAGATATTTACATAGTAGCTGTCTTTAGGAACAGGAGACGGTGATTCTATAAGCGATCTAGTGATTTAGTAGATGTTTTTACGACCAGGAGACGATGGTTCTGTAAGTGGTCTAGTGAAATATTAGGTGTCTTTAGGACCAGGAGATGGTGATTCTATATGTGATATAATATGAGTCTAGGACCAGAAAATGGTGGTTCTATAGTTGGTCCAGAGATATAGTAGGTGTCTTTAGGACCAGGGAATGGTAGATCTATATGTGGTCCAGAGATATAGTAGGTGATTTTAAGACTAAGATATGGTGGTTCTATAAGTGTTCCAGAGATACAGTAGGCATCTTTAGGACCAGGAGACGGTGGTTCAATAAGTGGTCAAGTGATAACATATCTTAACCCTTTAAGCCTCAAATTTGTTTTTAAAAATGTAAATTTTCTAATAGAATTAATGTCTATTTGCAGAACAAGAGGATATTTCAAAATAATCCACTGCCATGTGCAAACAGTCTACACCTGTGAATTTCATCTCACAACTGACCTGTATTATGTCTGAGCCTTGTAATGTCAGCGCCTCAATTTTCAAGACAACTACTCAGGAAAACTGCTGAATATTTTGAAGCTAATTCTACTGGGATCCAATGGTAGCAACCTGCTCCACGTCAGATTTATTTCAAAATATTCAACAGAATATTCCTTACATCAGTGTTTCTGGTCTGTGATCGATAACATGTTAAGCCAACCACCTGACTTGCTCTTTTGTGGTCACTTCTCACGTTTTCAAAGGTGGTTACATAAGAGAGGTTTACTGCATTCCAGAATATTAAACAATTTGCTTTAACCCTTGAATTTGTTCAAGTAATTTTCAATTTTCTCATACAAAATGTCCATTTGTAGACCCTGAGAAGACGATTTTTGAAAATTTACCACTGGAATGACTGGCTCTGTTATCGAGCCAGTCATTCCATTGATAAATTTTCTAAAATAGTCTTCTCGGTCTGCAAATGGACATTTCTCAAGACCATTGCAGAGGCCGTTTTTGGCTGATATGAGTGTTAAAGGGTTAAAGAGAATGTCTATCATCTGGAGGCCAGGAGAATGTGATATTTGTCAAGCCCTATGCGAAGCGGAGGATGGCTAGACATAAGCTTATCAGATCTTAATTAAATACCCTTCCCTATGTGCTTCTATGTCATTTGATGCCATGAGCTATCGGATACAAATCCATAGGAATGTTTCATGACACCACAAATATTTGATATGCAGCAAAACATAAGGGCTTAACACAGATGGTGCAGTCCTCGTTTTAAATTTTGCATATGTAATGCTTTTTTCGGTTATTGAATCAATCGAACCAGTCATTACACTGATGCAATATAAAGAATAATCTTTTCTTGGCCTGGCGATAGAGATTCCACAAGACCATTGCAGAAGCCAGCTTTGAATGGCTTTATCATTAACAGATTGAAGGTGTTTAGGCTTTGCTATCGGAGACTGTTTTGTTTCATTTCAGGATGGAACGACAGCATTGCGCTTTGCAGCAGAGAGTGGACACACACAGGTCCTTCAGGAGTTGCTTAAATATGGAGCATCTCCTCATATTAAAAGACTAGTAAGGAATGACACTCCTCTGAAGATTAACCCTTTACTGGTCATATATACATCAAGAGACACAACTCAATAACACAAAATATAAGTTCACAGTTTCGTTTTTAAATACACCAATTTTATCATATCTACTTTATAATTAAATACATTGGCTGAGAGATTTCACATATTTACATTGCTTGGACTGCTTTATTTATGAATTTACTATTTCAAAGATCTTATATTAACCATTTACTGATTAAGACTGGTCAGAAAAATAAAAATATTTGCATGGTAGATGTCTATAGAACGAGTAGACGGTGAATGTATTGGTAGTCCAGAGCTATAGTAGGTGTCTTTATGACCAGGAGGATGTGGATCTGTATGTTATCCAGAGATACAGTAGTTGCCTTTAGGACCAGGAGATGGTGGTTCTATAAGTGCTCCAAAGATATATTAGGTGATTTTAAGACTAGGATATGTTGGTTCTATAAGTGGTCCAGGGCTATAATCGGTGAATGTAGGACAAGGAGATGGTGGTTCTATAAGTGGTTCAGAGATATGGTATGTGTCTTTAGGACCAGGAGACAGTGATTCTATAAGTGGTCCAGAGATAACATGTCTTAACCCTTTAAGCCTCAAATCTGTTTTAAAAAATGTAAATTTTCTAATAGAATTAATGTCTATTTGCAGAACAAGAGGATATTTCAAAATAATCCACTGCCATGTTCAAACAGTCTACACCTGTGAATTTCATCTCACAACTGACCTGTATTATATCTTTGACACTTGTAATGTCAGCGCCTCAATTTTCAAGACAACTATTCAGGAAAACTGCTGAAGGAGTTAGGAATTCATATGTGAGATTGTACTGTTTCATTTCAGGAGGGGCAGACAGCGTTGATGTCTGCCGCACGTAAAGGACACATAGAGACAGTGCAGGATTTGCTTAGTGCCGGAGCATCAGTTGATGCTAACGACGAGGTAAGGAAATAGAATACTCTGATGATTACCTACTTACTGGTCACATACACACAAAGGGGAACAACTCAATAACATAACATTTAACTTTTCAGCTTTGTTTTTAAATACACCCATTTTATCTGTTTATCAAATCTACATAATAAATACCTTTTTCTAAGCGTTTTATTTATTTACATAATTTGGACTCCTTTATTTGTGAATTTTCTATTGCAAACCTCGTATATTAGGCAATTACTTGTCAGGATCGGTCAGCAAAATAAAGATATTTACATAGTAGCTGTCTTTAGGAACAGGAGACGGTGATTCTATAAGCGATCTAGTGATATAGTAGATGTCTTTACGACCAGGAGACGGTGGTTCTGTAAGTGGTCTAGTGAAATATTAGGTGTCTTTAGGACCAGGAGATGGTGATTCTATATGTGATATAATATGAGTCTAGGACCAGAAAATGGTGGTTCTATATGTGGTCCAGAGATATAGTAGGTGTCTTTAGGACCAGGGAATGGTAGATCTATATGTGGTCCAGAGATATAGTAGGTGATTTTAAGACTAAGATATGGTGGTTCTATAAGTGTTCCAGAGATACAGTAGGCATCTTTAGGACCAGGAGACGGTGGTTCAATAAGTGGTCAAGAGATAACATATCTTAACCCTTTAAGCCTCAAATTTGTTTTTAAAAATGTAAATTTTCTAATAGAATTAATGTATATTTGCAGAACAAGAGGATATTTCAAAATAATCCACTGCCATGTGCAAACAGTCTACACCTGTGAATTTCATCTCACAACTGACCTGTATTATGTCTGAGCCTTGTAATGTCAGCGCCTCAATTTTCAAAACAACTACTCAGGAAAACTGCTGAATATTGTGAAGCTAATTCTACTGGGATCCAATGGTAGCAACCTGCTCCACGTCAGATTTATTTCAAAATATTCAACAGAATATTCCTTACATCAGTGGTTCTGGTCTGTGATCGATAACATGTTAAGCCAACCACCTGACTTGCTCTTTTGTGGTCACTTCTCACGTTTTCAAAGGTGGTTACATAAGAGAGGTTTACTGCATTCCAGAATATTAAACAATTTGCTTTAACCCTTGAATTTGTTCAAGTAATTTTCAATTTTCTCATACAAAATGTCCATTTGTAGACCCTGAGAAGCAGATTTTTGAAAATTTACCACTGGAATGACTGGCTCGATAACAGAGCCAGTCATTCCAGTGGTAAATTTTCTAAAATAGTCTTCTTGGTCTGCAAATGAACATTTCTCAAGACCCTTGCAGTTTTTGGCTGATATGAGTGTTAAAGGGTTAAAGAGAATGTCTATCATCTGGAGGCCAGGAGAATGTGATATTTGTCAAGCCCTATGTGAAGCGGAGGATGGCTGGACATAAGCTTATCCGATCTTAATTAAATACCCTTCCCTATGTGCTTCTATGTCATATGATGCCATGAGCTATCGGATACAAATCCATAGGAATGTTTCATGACACCACAAATATTTGATATGCAGCAAAACATAAGGGCTTAACACACATGGTGCAGTCCTCGTTTTAAATTTTGCATATGTAATGCTTTTTTCGGTTATTGAATCAATCGAACCAGTCATTACACTGATGCAATATAAAGAATAATCTTTTCTTAGCCTGGAGATGGAGATTCCACAAGACCATTGCAGAAGCCAGCTTTGAATGTCTTTATCATTAACGGATTGAAGATGTTAGGCTTTGCTATCTGAGACTGTTTTGTTTCATTTCAGAATGGAGTGACAGCATTGCACATTACAGCAGAGAATGGACACACACAGGTCGTTCAGGAGTTGCTTAAATATGGAGCATCTCCTCATATTCAAAGACTAGTAAGGAATGACACTCCTCTGAAGATTAACCCTTTACTGGTCATATATACATCAAGAGACACAACTCAATAACATAAAATATAAGTTCACAGTTTCATTTTTAAATACACCAATTTTATCATATCTACTTTAGAATTAAATACATTGGCTGAAGATTTCACATATTTACATTGCTTGGACTGTTTTATTTATGAATTTACTATTTCAAAGATCTTATATTAACCATGTACTGATCAAGACTGGCCAGAAAAATAAAAATATTTGCATGGTAGATGTCTATAGAACGAGTAGACGGTGAATGTATTGGTGGTCCAGAGCTATAGTAGGTGTCTTTATGACCAGGAAGATGTGGATCTGTATGTGATCCAGAGATATAATAGGTGACTTTAGGACCAGGAGATGGTGGTTCTATAAGTGGCCCAGGGATATAAAAGTATTTGCATAGTAGGTGCCTTTAGGACCAGGAGGCGGTGGCTCTTTAAGTGGTCTAGTGATGTAGTAGGTGTCTTTAGGACCAGGAGACGGTGGTTTTATACGTGATAAAGTTGTGTCTTTACAACCATGAGACGGTGGTTAAGCCAACCACCTGACTTGCTCTTTTGTGGTCACTTCTCACGTTTCAAAGGTGGTTACATAAGAGAGGTTTACTGCATTCCAAAATATTAAACAATTTGCTTTAACCCTTGAATTTGTTAAAGTAATTTTCAATTTTCTCATATAAAATGTCCATTTGTAGACCAAGAGAAGACGATTTTTGAAAATTTACTACTGGAATGACTGGCTCTGTTATCGAGCCAGTCATTCCATTGGTAAATTTTCAAAAATAGTCTTCTTGGTCTGCAAATGAACATTTCTCAAGACTATTGTAGAGACCGTTTTTGGCTGGTATGAGTGTTAAAGGGTTTTAGAGAATGTCTATCATCCGGAGGCCAGGAGAATGTGATATTTGTCAAGCCCTATGTGAAGCAGAGGATGGCTAGACATAAGCTTATCCGATCTTAATTAAATACCTTTCCCAATGTGCTTCTATGTCATATGATGGCATGAGCTATCGGATACAAATCCATAGGAATGTTTCATGACACCGCAATATATTTGATATGCAACAAAACACAAGGGCTTAACATACATGGTGCAGTCCTAGTTTTAAATTTTGCATATGTAATGCTTGTTTCGGTTATTGAATCAATCGAACCAGTCATTACACTGATACAGTATAAAGAATAATCTTTTCTTGGCCTGGAGATGGAGATTCCACAAGACCATTGCAGAAGCCAACTTTGAATGGCTTTATCATTAACGGATTGAAGGTGTTAGGCTTTGCTATCTGAGACTGTTTTGTTTCATTTCAGGATGGAGTGACAGCATTGCACATTGCAGCAGAGAATGGACACACACAGGTCGTTCAGGTGTTGCTTGACTCTGGAGCATCTCCTGATATTCAAGGACAAGTAAGGAAAACCACTCCTCTGAAGATTAACCCTTTACTGGTCATATATACATCAAGAGACACAACTCAATAACATAAAATATAAGTTCACAGTTTCGTTTTTAAATACACCAATTTTATCATATCTACTTTATAATTAAATACATTGGCTGAAGATTTCACATATTTACATTGCGTGGACTGTTTTATTTTTTAATTTACTATTTCAAAGATCTTATATTAACCATTTACTGATCAAGACTGGTCAGAAAAATAAAATTATTTGCATGGTAGATGTCTATAGAACGAGTAGACGGTGAATGTATTGGTGGTCCAGAGCTATAGTAGGTGTCTTACCGACCAGGAGGATGTGGATCTGTATGTGATCCAGAGATATAGTAGTTGCCTTTAGGACCAGGAGATGGTGGTTCTATAAGTGCTCCAAAGATATATTAGGTGATTTTAAGACTAGGATATGTTGGTTCTATAAGTGGTACAGAGCTATAATCGGTGACTTTAGGACCAGGAGATCGTTGTTCTATAAGTGATTCAGAGATATGGTATGTGTCTTTAGGACCAGGAGACAGTGATTCTATAAGTGGTCCAGAGATAACATATCTTAACCCTTTAAGCCTCAAATTTGTTTTTAAAAATCTAAATTTTCTAATAGAAAAGAATAATCTTTTCTTGGCTAAGCGATGGAGGTTCCACAAGACCATTGCAGAAGCCAGCTTTGAATGGCTTTATCATAAAGGATTGAAGGTGTTAGGCTTTGCTATCTGAGACTGTTTTGTTTCATTTCAGGATGGATGGACAGCATTTCACTTTGCAGCACATAATGGACACACAGAGGTCGTTCAGGAGTTGCTTAAATATGGAGCATCTCCTCATATTCAAAGACTAGTAAGGAATGACACTCCTCTGAAGATTAACCCTTTACTGGTCATATATACATCAAGAGACACAACTCAATAACATAAAATATAAGTTCACAGTTTCGTTTTTAAATACGCCAATTTTATCATATCTACTTTATAATTAAATACATTGGCTGAAGATTTCACATATTTACATTGCTTGGACTGTTTTATTTATGAATTTACTATTTCAAAGATCTTATATTAGCCATGTACTGATCAAGACTGGTCAGAAAAATAAAAATATTTGCATGGTAGATGTCTATAGAACGAGTAGACGGTGAATGTATTGGTAGTCCAGAGCTATAGTAGGTGTCTTTATGACCAGGAGGATGTGGATCTGTATGTGATCCAGAGATATAGTTGTTGCCTTTAGGACCAGGAGATGGTGGTTCTATAAGTGCTCAAAGATATATTAGGTGATTTTAAGACTAGGATATGTTGGTTCTATAAGTGGTCCAGAGCTATAATCGGTGACTTTAGGACCAGGAGATGGTTGTTCTATAAGTGGTTCAGAGATATGGTATGTGTCTTTAGGACCAGGAGACAGTGATTCTATAAGTGGTCCAGAGATAACATATCTTAACCATTTAAGCCTCAAATTTGTTTTTAAAAATCTAAATTTTCTAATAGAAAAGAATAATCTTTTCTTGGCTAGGCGATGGAGGTTCCACAAGACCATTGCAGAAGCCAGCTTTGAATGGCTTTATCATTAACGGATTGAAGGTGTTAGGCTTTGCTATCTGAGACTGTTTTGTTTCATTTCAGCGTGGATGGACAGCAATGGTCATTGCAGCACAGGCTGCACACACACATGTCGTTCAGGGGTTGCTTAAATTTGGAGCACCTGATATTCAAACACAAGTAAGGAAAGACACTCCGATGAAGATTAACCCTTTACTGGTCATATATACATCAAGAGACACAACTAAATA
This sequence comes from Chaetoderma sp. LZ-2023a, assembly GCA_034401795.1. Taxonomy (NCBI): domain Eukaryota; kingdom Metazoa; phylum Mollusca; class Caudofoveata; order Chaetodermatida; family Chaetodermatidae; genus Chaetoderma; species Chaetoderma sp. LZ-2023a. Next base: position 9,265,170 of record CM067363.1, read on the forward strand.
ACATAAAATATCAGTTCACAGTTTTGTTTTTAAATACACGAATTTTATCCTATCTACTTTATAATTAAATACATTGGCTGACGATTTCACATATTTACATTGCTTGGACTGTTTTATTTATGAATTTACTATTTCAAACATCTTATATACACCTGTGCAAAAGTTAAGCACCAGCAAAAACAATAGAACGTAGAAACATGATGGTACAACTAGGCTGCCATACTTTTTGTCCCCGCGTTAGCTGACATAATTCCAAGTACGAAATGCACATGCATGCATGACTTCACGCCGCTTGATGTCCGTGCGTGGCGGGAAACAGCACACGTGTTCAGTTATGTAAAAGTCCAGTTTGAGGTGTAGAACATTACATACAGATTTAGGCGACAAGATTAGGAATTTTGTGTTCATGACCGTGGTTTATTTGTACAGAGAGAATTAGCTCTTGATTGTGAACCGCTATGGCAAGACGAAGGTTAAGTGATCGTGTGAAATGGCAAATCATAGGCATGCATACCACTGGTATGTCATGCAGAGAGATTGGCAGACAGCTGAACATTAACCATACTGTAATCAGTCGTTTGATTGCAAAACATGGGCAAACTAACGAGGTGAAGGACAGGCCTAGATCTGGAAGACCGAAGAAGACTACTGCCCGTGATGATCGAGCCCTAGTACGCCTTGTTAGGAGATCTCCATTCACCAACAGCAGAGTGCTCAGCCAGCAATGGGAAACGCGCAATAGGGTGTCAATGTCTACCGTCAAAAGGAGACTGTATGCTGCTGGCATGAAAGCTAGGAGACCTGTCAGACGTCCTCTCCTCACTGCACACCACAAAGAGGAGCGTCTGAGGTGGTGCAACGAAAGAAGACACTGGAACATGAGATCCTGGAGACGGGTACACTGGTCCGATGAAAGTCGGTTCCTGCTTCATGCCACAGATGGTCGAACTCGTGTATGGAGGTCCAGACGCACGGCGTACGACCAACGTAACATCATGGAAGAAGTTCCATTTGGTGGAGGTTCCGTTATGATATGGGGGTGCATCTCATTTGATTGTAAGCTGGATCTGTTGACTGTACCTGGAACACTAAATGGACAAAGATATCAAGATTCCATACTGGATAGAGTTGTGGTCCCTCATTTTGTAAATCATGCACCTGGAACCCACCCTATATTCATGGATGACAACGCCCGACCACATCGTGCTAGAGCTGTGCATGAATACCTCCGCCAGAATGCCATCGAAACCCTACCATGGCCAGCAAGGAGCCCTGACATGAACCCTATTGAGCATATCTGGGACATTCTGGGAAACATGGTGAGAAGGAGGGATCCTCCTGTGCAGAACCTACAGGAATTAACAGACGCACTCCATCTTGAAATGCAACGAATACCACACTGGCGTATCAGTCAGTTGGTGACCAGCATGAGACGTCGTGTCCAGGCCGTCATCCAGGCACAAGGTGGATATACCCGGTATTAATAATGACAGTCTCAAACTCGTGCACAGATGTTAAACTTCGTTTTCAGACACCATTAATGACAATCTAGCCACGTGTGTCAACTGTAGGGCAATAGTTGTCAGTTGTGTCAACGTACCATATTCAGGCCTCGTTTTCAAGTTCAAACAAAAACATACAGTGTTTGCCCACCATCATAATCAGCATTCCTCTAGTTGCATTATTACCTCTTGCACTAAGATGGATGGGTACATAAATGTTTATGCTATTGCTTTCTTCATAGCACATGAATATACCCTCGCATGTGCGTAAAAATAGGGTGGTGCTTAACTTTTGCACAGGTGTATATTAACCATTTACAGACCAAGACTAGTCAGAAAAATAAAAATATTTGCTTAGTAGATGTCTATGGAACGAGTAGATGGTGAATGTATTGGTGGTCCAGAGCTATAGTAGGTGTCTTAACGACCAGGAGGATGTGGATCTGTATGTGATCCAGAGATATAATAGGTGCCTTTAGGACCAGGAGACAGTGGTTCTATAAGTGGCCCAGGGTTATAAAAATATTTGCATAGTAGGTGCCTTTAGGACCAGGAGGCGGTGGCTCTTTAAGTGGTCTAGTGATGTAGTAGGTGTCTTTAGGACCAGAGGAAGTTTGTTCTATATGTGGTCCAGAGATATAGTAAATGGCTTTAGGGCCAGGAGACGGTGGGTCTATAAGTGATCTAGTAATATAGTAGGTGTCTAGGACCAGGAGACGGTGGTTTTATACGTGATAAAGTTGTGTCTTTACAACCATGAGACGGTGGTTAAGCCAACCACCTGACTTGCTCTTTTGTGGTCACTTCTCACGTTTTCAAAGGTGGTTACATAAGAGAGGTTTGCTGCATTCCAAAATATTAAACAATTTGCTTTAACCCTTGAATTTGTTCAAGAAATTTTCAATTTTCTCATACAAAATGTCCATTTGTAGACCAAGAGAAGACGATTTTTGAAAATTTACTACTGGAATGACTGGCTCTGTTATCGAGCCAGTCATTCCATTGGTAAATTTTCAAAAAGAGTCTTCTTTGTCTGCAAATGGACATTTCTCAAGACTATTGTAGGGGCCATTTTTGGCTGATATGAGTGTTAAAGGGTTAAAGAGAATGTCTATCATCCGGAGGCCAGGAGAATGTGATATTTGTCAAGCCCTATGTGAAGCGGAGGATGGCTAGACATAAGCTTATCCGATCTTAATTAAATATCTTTCCCTATGTGCTTCTATGTCATATGATGCCATGAGCTATCGGATACAAATCCATAGGAATGTTTCATGACACCTCAATATATTTGATATGCAGCAAAACACAAGGGCTTAACACACATGGTGCAGTCCTAGTTTTAAATTTTGCATATGTAATGCTTGTTTCGGTTATTGAATCGATCGAACCAGTCATTACACTGATACAATATAAAGAAGAATCTTTTCTTGGCCTGGAGATGGAGATTCCACAAGACCATTGCAGAAGCCAACTTTGAATGGCTTTATCATTAACGGATTGAAGGTGTTAGGCTTTGCTATCTGAGACTGTTTTGTTTCATTTCAGGATGGAGCGACAGCATTGCACATTGCAGCAGAGAATGGACACACACAGGTCGTTCAGGTGTTGCTTGACTCTGGAGCATCTCCTGATATTCAAGGACAAGTAAGGAAAAACACTCCTCTGAAGATTAACCCTTTACTGGTCATATATACATCAAGAGACACAACTCAATAACATAAAATATAAGTTCACAGTTTCATTTTTAAATACACAAATTTTATCATATCTACTTTATAATTAAATACATTGGCTGAAGATTTCACGTATTTACATTGCGTGGACTGTTTTATTTATGAATTTACTATTTCAAACATCTTATATTAACCATGTACTGGTCAAGACTGGTCAGAAAAATAGAAATATTTGCATGGTAGATGTCTATAGAACGAGTAGACGGTTAATGTATTGGTGGTCCAGAGCTATAGTAGGTGTCTTTATGACCAGGAGGATGTGGATCTGTATGTGATCCAGAGATATAATATATGCCTTTAGGACCAGGAGACAGTGGTTCTATAAGTGGCCCAGAGATATAAAAATATTTGCATAGTAGGTGCCTTTAGGACCAGGAGGCGGTGGCTCTTTAAGTGGTCTAGTGATGTAGTAGGTGTCTTTAGGACCAGAGAAAGTTTGTTCTATATGTGGTCCAGAGATATAGTAAATGTCTTTAGGGCCAGGAGACGGTGGGTCTATAAGTGATCTAGTAATATAGTAGGTGTCTAGGACCAGGAGACGGTGGTTTTATACGTGATAAAGTAGTGTCTTTACAACCATGAGACGGTGGTTAAGCCAACCACCTGACTTGCTCTTTTGTGGTCACTTCTCACGTTTTCAAAGGTGGTTACATGAGAGAGTTTTACTGCATTCCAAAATATTAAACAATTTGCTTTAACCCTTGAATTTGTTCAAGAAATTTTCAATTTTCTCATACAAGATTTTTGAACATTTACTACTGGAATGACTGGCTCTGTTATCGAGCCAGTCATTCCATTGGTAAATTTTCAAAAATAGTCTTCTTGGTCTGCAAATGGAGATTTCTCAAGACTATTGTAGAGGCCGTTTTTGGCTGATATGAGTGTTAAAGGGTTAAAGAGAATGTCTATCATCCGGAGGCCAGGAGAATGTGATATTTGTCAAGCCCTATTTGAAGCGGAGGATGGCTAGACATAAGCTTATCAGAACTTAATTAAATACCTTTCCCTATGTGCTTCTATGTCATATGATGCCATGAGCTATCGGATACAAATCCATAGGAATGTTTCATGACACCGCAATATATTTGTGTCACATGAAGCCATAGATTTATTGCAGTGCTAGGCGCTGGGACCGCGCGGATCCCATACAATATAGAGAGCCTCAGAAGGCTATATATATATAGCTAAGATCTATGGTCCTCCATATACAATAAACTAAACTAAACATAACTAACAATTTATATACATAATATATCATAGTACATGGTGTAAGCATTCTAAGCAATACATGTGTAGTGCATGAAGTGCGGGGATAACGCGCGCGCGCGGGTCGGGTGGGAGGGAAAAACGTTCAATAAATCTAGCAGAGAAGCGTGTAAAAGGCAGCAGCTACAAAACTGATATGCGTATGCCCACGGGCGCATGCAAGGGTATATCGCACCACTCGCGGATATAAAGAAACTATTGGATGTCCTGGGCAAGGGAAAGAGGAGCAAGGCATGTGCCTCGCGCATGGTCGGTTTGTGATAGGGTCACAGCGACCCTTATCAATATTCATGACCTGGGCACACATGCGTGATACGACACATACGAAGCCATGTGCCCCACAGGTGGTCGGCTGATAAGGTCTGTCGCCAGATTAGAGACAGGAAACACGGGCTATTTGGGCATGGTTTAATAAGCCAACAAAGGGCCGCAGTTGATCGATTACAAAGGACCGGATCCCATGGTCAGTAAACCGAGACAAGGAGTGATCACAGGAGACTGATAAGGAATGCACCCACTCCCCCTCCCGAATTAATAGCATATTAATAATATTAATGTTTCCATTAATCAAGGTGAGGGTGAGCGAGGGCCCCCCATCCATCCCACCTTATGCCAGGAAAGGGACAGAGCAAGACAGAAAAGATGGTTTGGGTGTCACATGAAGCCATAGATTTATTGCAGCGCTGGATCCGCACGGATCCCATACAATATAGAGAGCCTCAGAAGGCTATATATATAGCTAAGATCTATGGTCCTCCAAGTCCACCCAAACCGTAGGGAGTAGGAAGCGCATTGCAACCCCCCCCCCCCAGGAACTGATCCGGGCCAGCCCTAGAAAGTACATATATACACAAAAAAGGAACGTGACGCTGTACTGACATGAATTACCGTGCTCGTGGGGTCTCACATAGGACCAACCCTTTAACCCTCCAGACGGCCCAGACTGGATATATTGCAGCATTGAACATGATCAATTGCCGATGGGGACCAGCTCTGAAGCCTGTCACCGGACTGTTTGGCCCGGAGAATCGAACGAGACAATCCTGTGCCACCCTTCCGATCCAGTCGCCTCTCAGTCTACAAAGATATAACACTCCTATTAGTCTTAACCAGCCCGAGGGTCAAGGGTTGACTATACTAGACCCATAAGTGGCCCGAGAAAAGAAGATCATAATCATTATAGTTAATCAATATTAATATATATAATAAATACAATTATGTATGTGACAGAATGCACATAGAGTCTCAATAACCATTCATGACACAAAAGTCTATACAATGCAAACAACAATACGCAGTCATGATGAAAATTAATGTCAATGTGCTAGAGTGGACCAAATAGAGTTCGAAGAGACTACGCTACAGGTGACCGGGAACCCAAGGCGAGTCTCTGTCTATATAATGCTAATTGTGAATGATTAAAATGAGTGTCCAAATCACTGATAGTCAATTGAAAGGAGTGCACTGAGTGAGTCTCGGTGAGAAGGCTGCGACGACGACTCCCCTCTGAAGACCTTGAATGTGTGGATTCAATGATGCCGATGCATCCTTCTGAAGGCTGGGAATACGGATCCGGCGAAAAACCTCCCATCAACCGAATATGAATCGGGTAAGAACACAATCGCGATTCACATATCAAGAAAGATTTTCCAGAAACCCCAAGCTTGGGGACTGGATGCTACCAACACAATATATACACATATTTACACTGATCCACACTGGCCCTACACACGAGAATAACTCGCATAACCGACTGAATGTGGAAGCCAGCTCCGAATGAGGGTTTGCACACCCTCACATGCACGACATGTGCCTGCATGAGCGGAGATATGAATCCTGCAAGCTTCTGTCTGGGTTTCCTGTGGCCTGGTAGAGCCTGAGCGGACACGACCTGCAAAGTAACAAACAAGAGCGAGAGTATGCTGGTAATAACACAGGTGTGGCGGGGGAGGGGGGGGGGAGAGAGAAAAAGGACTCAAGAGTGATTGAATTCGTTTGGCTAGAGTTGACACCAATTCTTCCCTCATGGACAAGGATGGCTCTAGATATCCCTGGTAGGCATTACTACGCCAGTCTCCCTGAGCTTGGATTAGTTATGGTGGCAATCCACACTCTAGAGCAAAGGTTGCCCCTCCTCTGCGAAAGCTGTGTCCAGAAAAGCCTGCCCGCCGCAAACAGAGTTTCAGATGAGACAGGAATTGCAGGTATGACATGGGGATGAGACCCACTGGGGAAAGGTGTGCAAACAGGGGGCAATCTGGAGAGGTTGAGCCCGATATTTGAAAGGAAAGTTTGAGAGCCTGGGTTGGGCATAAAGCTGACCCCTGAATCTGGGGTAGAGGAATCTCTAGGGCACGTTGGCGGAATTGAATAGTTTTTGTGCATCGGACCCTTAGGATAGCCCCCGACTGCAAAAAGGTAACCGCTGATCTGGTGAGACTAGAGACAGGCTGGTCAGATCCTGTCTGAGATGTGGGAAATAGGTTTGATTTGCGTAGGAAAGAGAAGAAAGCCACTAAGCATGCTGCCCAGAAGGTGATGTCCTTTGGGGACAAGAGGTCCAACTGTACTAGGATTTTGAGGAGGATGGCCGGGGTGATGGGAAGTTTAGAGGAGGATGTCTCCCCCAGCACCCTCCTGCAGCCCTTTATGACAGACTGAAAGAACTGGGACTGTAACAGGTTTTCATAGCCTGCCTCTAGGTGGAGTAGTCACACTATAGACAGATAGTTTCTTATAGAGCGAAAACATAGTCTATTGGCCAGAAAAGCTAAGTACCTTGCCAGGTTCTTGGCCGAAATTGGCACCCACTGGATGCCTAGTTGACTACAAAAATCAGCGTAAGAATTGAAGTACTGCAGATATGTTTTCCTAGGAGAGGGAGCCAAAGCATTACGCCGGAATGTAGCCACGGTACTGTCCAGAGCTTGGCAGAGGAGGTGGGATGTGCCTGGACAAAAGAAAAAGTAGAGTATGAGCAGACATGTGTGTAGCAAGTTCGGGTGTGAAGACAGGTTGATTACCATAAAATTGTATCATGTTCTTGAAAGCACCCCTCTCATCCAGTGTAGATATACTATCTGCCACATCATTATTTCTACCTGGGATGTGACAAACTCTAATATGAAAATTAAAACAAGCGGACAGCCAGAACAGCCCTCTAATAGCTTGCATTATGACTGTTCTTAGAGGAGCCTTTATTGATAGAGTTGACTGTGGTGCTGTTATCGGAGAATAAATATATTCTTTTGTTCTGGAGGAGAGGGGCCCATCTACTAACTGCTAGTACTACTGAAAACACCTCCTTTTCGTTGATATGAAGGCGCATAATATCAATATCCCAATTAGCATAAAACCAATCTCCCCCCCCCCCCAAAAAAAAAAACCCTCCCCCTGTCTGACACGCATCAGTGTACAGCGCAGAGTATGGACGTTTGTAAAAATAACAGAGTTTTGCCATGAAAGAAGGTCATAAACTGGAGCCACCAATTTATATCCCCCTTGATCCCATCTGATAGTTGCATTTTGTGGTTGTTATGCTTGAGTAAACGGATGCAATTGAACAAACGGCGAAGAAAAACTCTTCCGCCATGAACCGTTTGTGCTGCCCATTTTAATTTGGCGGCAAGTGATTGAATTTGTTTTTTCGACGCTCATCGTTTCTTGGAAAAGACAACCAATTCTTCTCGCAGTGCTGCTAGCCTATCAGATGAGAGCTGCAAAATCATGCCTATTGAGTCAAATTCTATACCCAAGAAAATCAATCTTTGGGTTGGGCCGATGACTTTCGACCAATTTATCATGAATCACAATTTCCTAAGAAGTGTGATTAAGGTGTTTATTGCTAGTAGACACCTCTGCAAAGACAATTCACATACAAAGAAGTCATCCAGGTAGGCAACAATTTCAAACCCTTTATGGGCCATAATGCGGCGGACAGCTTGGGACAATCGGTGGAAAATTCCTAGAGCCCGCTTCGCACCAGAGGGTAACTTAGTATCAATGAAGTATTGCATATCCCCATTAGGCCCATGACCTTTTGACTTTGCGGTGAGATTCTAACTGATCTATATGCCGCTTTCAAGTCCACTTTAGCCATATAACAACCCTTAGTCACTAACTTAGCTGCATCATCAACGGATTGAAAACGTTGTTTCTCAAGATCTGGGGCATAGTTATTTACTGCCTGCCCTGAAGGACGGCTACAATCATGTATAATACGGATACCCCCATCAACCTTTGGTATTATGGCTAGGGGGCTGACAATGAGAGGAGGGGCAGAGACTGGGATATAGTTCCTATTTTCCACCTCCTCTAATATCTGATTAGTGGCTTCGTTGTAGTATGGACTATTTTTTTTAGGCGGAAGGGTGATTATTAACTTCTACTGGTTCTGGGGAAGAGTTGGGATCAATGATGTGGAAACCTTCTCGTATGCCTACCAGGATGAATTCCTTGTCTGGATCGTCTACTAATTCTTCCTCCCATGCCGCTAGACATAGACCATGGGAGAATCTACTAGCAATACCTAGTTTTTTGGGGCCTTGTGGTCCACGGATGAGTGCTTTTGGGAGCACCCTGGTACCGCGCAGCTATGCATAAACCTGCACGCTGCAAGCTTACATCCCCTGAAGCTGTTAAACATACGACACAGCTCATCCCCCTGCGAGGAGTGGGATGCGAGGCTAGGCCGGCCATTTGTGAACGGAGGTCGGCCACCCTGCTGCTTGTTACTGGACTGTTTAACATTATAGGACGGCTGGTTCTGTTTTGGGCGGGGTGCTCTAGGCTTCAGGTACACCATCTGGATGTGTGGCACATCTGTACCCCATCTGAACTTGTGTAGTTGCTGTAGGCGTCTGTATTCCCTATCATAGAAATATACTGACGTCTGATCATAGGCTGATAGCAAGTGATGAATGCGTGTCGTGTATGACAGGTAGTCTATGATGTGTGCATGTGTTAAAGAGCCCTCCTGAAGCATCTTGTTTAGGATGGCCAAGTTAGCAAGGGACCATTGGTTCTGGGTGACGCTTTCTAACTTGGGTTTAGCCAGCCCTGACTTATAGATAAGCTGACCCCCCTCAAACCCTGAAATGACTTCTTCAGTCATGCTGGCCCCAGAGGTGCTCACAAAATCTGAGATGTCGTGATGTGCTACCGCCTGACCCCCCTGGGATCCCATAGACTTGAAGTAGATTTGGGGGTCCTGCCATGAAATGATATCATTAGGGGCATGATTGTTACCTGATGCATCCAGACATGGAGCGTTGAATGACGGCAATCCCGGGATCTGTACATGATGACTGTCCTGAGGGCGCTGCACCGCACGAAGTTCATTGACAAAATCACGCAGGTTGTTGTCTCCTTCGGCCGAGCTTCCAATTCCAGGAGGGATGTTGATGTTGGCCCGCGAAGCCGTGTCTTGTTGGGCCGCAATGGGTGCTGTGTCTGAGGCTGTATGTACTGCATTAGCGTCATGATTTGTAAATGTTTGTTTAACTGCACGCAGTAGAAGCTTAACTTGCCCAATCGGGATGTCGGAACCCTGCAGATCCTCCCTTTCAATCAGGGCCAGGGCTTCCATGGAGTTGAACCCCAAGTCTAGTAGGCTGGTAATGGTGTTAGCTGCCAGCTTTTTATGTTGGCCCCAGATTCTAACCCTCTCCTCGTCGCTGATTGTTCTGGGCCCATCATTCTGGTCTCCTGGGCCGCTAGGATTAGCCATTATAATAATAAATTAGTAAAATAGTTCTATAAAAAGGCAAAGATACGAACGATGTATCATATTCAATATTTTTGTAAAAAGCTTGTAAGATGCTATGTTGTCCTGACGCTAACGGTTAGTGTCCGTTGAGTCTGGATGCTGATGCACTGTTTGCGTGTTCCTTTTATAGTAATCTTGTACCCGGTTGTACCCGATTGTACCCGATCATATGTGTATGTACCCGGATTTGGTAGATACATCCCAGTGTTAGTTGTCGTGACATTTCTTACTAGCTGCTTGCTAAGTGAATTTAGCAAGCAGAGTGAGATCAATTTCAAGCGGTCATAATGCATTAGCACGGGCCTGCCCACAAAACTTGTTTAGTAAAAATAGACAGTGCATGAAAAAGGCATAATTTCTCTGCACTGCACTATTGAATTGTGTCAAATGTGTTTTTGACCATTATTGATCTGCGACCTTTTGAAATAGAGAAATGTCAGAATGACATAAGAATATGTTCAGTATTTAGACACAATCCGTACACTTTCATTCATACCAAGATGACAGAACAGGCAAAGTCAAAGTCGCGAAAACCAAATTTCACACAAAATGAAACTCTTTCTTGCGGAAAAGTATGAGGAGTATAAGAATATTTTAGACTCAGTTCAAAAGTGCTGCGATGTAAACAAGAAAAAGATGGAAGCCTGGAAGAGTATACTGATGCAACACAGAGCCTGTTTCCCAGAGATATCGAGAGAAGTTGATGAATTGAAGCAAAACCTATCCAAATTGAAATCGGAATCACGTGAACATGTCATTAAACAGAAGAAATCCCAAAACCAAACAGGCGGCGGAAATCCTCTCCCAGACACGACTGCAGCTCATAAGAAAATTTTGTATTTGTCTGAAGATACACCAAGCTTGACAGGAGTAGAATCTACCCCTACAGCTACACCAACCATACCAAGTGAACCAGCAGAAACTGACGGTACGCAAACATACATGCATACACACATATGTAAATATGTATGTTTATACGCTCAAGTAAAACTACGTATGGCGGTTCAATCCCCCGACCAGGAGATGGTGATCAACAAATTAAACTAATGGGTGCATGACTGTCGGCTGGATAGCATGTGGAAATTGAAGCCACACGTTGCCAGTGCGTCAATAAAAAAAGAAAACACTGCCAGAGCCGTGATGGAGTCAGAGTACAATAGGCTTAAATGCCAAGGATTGAATCGTGGCAGGTGCATCCACAGATAGTCCCATATGAATTGTCAGTGTGTCAGTATATCAGACATGTGAAAGCTGGTCGGCCAAACCTAGACTTTGTCTTGGCGCAGTGGTCCAGTGGAAAGATGTCTGTTTGCTTATGCTATGCGGAGTTGCAGTATGGCGGTTCGATCCCCCGACCGGAAGATGGTGATCAACAAATTAAACTAATGGGTGCATGACTGTCGGCTGGATAGCATGTGGAAATTGAAGCCGCACGTTGCCAGTGCGTCAATGAAGAATAAAAAATACATATACTGCCAGAGCCATGATGGAGTCGGAGTACAATAGGCTTAAATGCCAAGGATTGAATCGTGGCAGGTGCATCCACAGATAGTCCCATATGAATTGTCTGTGTGTCAGTATATCAGACATGTGAAAGCTGGTCGGCCAAACCTAGACTTTGTCTTGGCGCGGTGGTCCAGTGGAAAGATGTCTGTTTGCTTATGCTATGCGGAGTTGCAGTATGGCGGTTCGATCCCCCGACCGGAAGATGGTGATCAACAAATTAAACTAAATGCGTGCTTGACTGTCGGCTGGATAGCATGTGGAAATTGAAGCCACACGTTGCCAGTGCGTCAATAAAAAAAAAAAATACTGCCAGAGTCGTGATGGAGTCAGAGTACAATAGGCTTAAATGCCAAGGATTGAATCGTGACAGGTGCATCCACAGATAGTTCCATATGAATCATCAGTGTCAGTATATCAGACATGTGAAAGCTGATCGGCCAAACCTAGACTTTGTCTTGGCGCGGTGGTCCAGTGGAAAGATGTCTGGTTGCTGATGCTATGCGGAGTTGCAGTATGGCGGTTCGATCCCCCGACCAGGAGATGGTGATCAACAAATTAAACTAATGGGTGGATGACTGTCGGCTGGATAGCATGTGGAAATTGAAGCCGCACGTTGCCAGTGCGTCAATGAAAAATAAAAAATACATATACTGCCAGAGCCGTGATGGAGTCGGAGTACAATAGGCTTAAATGCCAAGGATTGAATCGTGGCAGGTGCATCCACAGATAGTCCCATATGAATCGTCAGTGTGTCAGTATATCAGACATGTGAAAGCTGATTGGCCAAACCTAGACTTTGTCTTGGCGCGGTGGTCCAGTGGAAAGATGTCTGGTTGCTGATGCTATGCGGAGTTGCAGTATGGCGGTTCAATCCCCTGACCGGGAGATGGTGATCAAAAAATTAAACTAATGGGTGCATGACTTTTGGCTAAGTTAGCACATAGAAATTGAAGCCGCACGTTGCCAGTGCGTCAATAAAAAAACAAAAACCATATACTGCCAGAGCCATGAATAAGTCTGAGTACAATAGGCTAAAATGCCAAGGATTGAATCGTGGCAGGTGCATTAATGGGTGCATGTCTGTCGGCTGGATAGCATGTGGAAATTGAAGGCGCACGTTGCCAGTGCGTCAATAAAAAAACCCAACATACTGCCAGAGCCGTGATGGAGTCAGAGTACAATCGTGGGAAGTGCATCCACAGATAGTCCCATTTGAATCATCAGCGTGTCAGTATATCAGACGTGAAAGCTGGTCGGCCAAACGTAGATCTTGTCTTGGCATGGTGGTCCAGTGTCAGCTGGATGGCATGTGGAAATTGAAGCCGCACGTTGCCAGTGCGTCAGTAAAATAAAAATACATATATACATATATATATACAACTGCAATGGTACCCCCCCCCCACCCCCTGTCCCTACCCCCCGTACACACAGACACACCACCACACCCTACCCCACCCCCACATTAGGGGAGTGTGTATATAATTCCAATACATGCATAGCATGACGACATCTATCTTTCAAAAACTGCTTTATGGAAATCTCCCATATCTATTTTCTTAATGGTCTTTGTGACACTCTTTATTCTAGAGTCTGTGTCTGAAATATCACCAACTACAGCAACAAGTGACAGTACATCCGTTAAGCAACATCAAAGTACTTCCAATAAGTGTCTGAAACCAGCGAAGATTTCACGAAAGGCTGAATTCTATGGCGTGGTCATGTTGGAAAGAGACAATCTGTTAATAAAGAAACAAAATATGCTCTTAAATCAGGAGAAATTAAAATTACAAATAGAACTTTTAAAACGGCAGAAGACAAAGTATGAATTGGTCACCCATGAAGGAAAAGACTATTTTAATTTATAAAAATTATGAGCTAAGGCTCAGCTGAGTAAATATAAATGTTTAAAATTCTACAGCTTTCGAGAGTCAAATTATTGATATCTATTTAATTATGTAAATGGAAGAAATAAATTCTAGAATTGAATTATATCTTGTCCTATAAATTAACATAAACTTTCTCACTCTGAAATTCAGTTAAGCGATTTAAAGGAATAAAGTGTTCAATCACAAATTTTAATTGTAGCCATTCAATTTCAATCCCTGCCTTTTAGTAGAGGACGGAAATTTAGTCAAAATATGTTTTTGGTCAAATAAGATACCTGTCATTATAAACATACCTAGTTATGGAAGTGTGTGTTAATGAGCTTGGTTCTTACAGCCTGTCCAGTCTCACGTCCAGCTTCTTCTTCTTCTTCTTTTCGATCGCTGGTATCACACTTGGAGAGCCGTTCTCAAGATGAAATCTGTGGTTTTCTGCAGTTCTTCCACAGGCCCATACAGCTTTTCAAGAAAAGAGGTTGATAAAGGCCAGATCTCTTCTCTCAGCAGCTGATACGTACTGAAACATTGAAGTATGTGCTCTGTGGTCTGTTCTGCTTCTCCACAAGGACAAGTGGGCGATGTCGTAAGGTGGAACTGCCTGTACATGTGTTGGTTTAGTCTGTTGTGTCCAGTTCTGAGATGAAAAATGGTCACTTGCTCTGGCCTCGAGAGATGATGGTAGGCATCTTCTGATTGAGGTGTTCTATAGAGTGACTTGATGATAGTCTTCATCTCTGTATGGGTAACCATGTTTTCTGTCTGATTCTCTTTCACTTCAAGAGTATACTTACCTCCCTAATACTCTTTGATATTGCTAAATATCGGCTTTCACTCAATAAACACTCAGAATAAAAACAGTTAGGTGCCCCTACTGGGCAGGGAGTCAGAGTGCAGTCCGGCGGATGCCAGCCCCACCACCGCGCATGCGCAGACTAGCACTTCCTCTTTGCTAATTTATTGGCTGAGAGACAACTCATGTTTTCTATGCTCATAGGCTTTTCCTTAATTTCTGAAAGTTTTGGCTGTGTAGAAGTTCTATTTCTCCTGGATTAATATGGCAGAACGTGTTACTACTCCAGAGGAGCGCCCAGGACCTAGCCATCAGGTGACTTCTATTATATTTTAGCGAGTTTTTCCCGGTGTAATGTGTTTCCGGGACTCGCGTTTATCATGATAAGCGCCTAAAATAACTAGTTTATTTCGAATGGCGCTATGAAATACTAATCTCTCTTTGTGTTTATGTCCATAGGTATCTACCTAGGAGTGTTAGGACATCACATCTTCAGAGAGTTTGTTTTTCTCTCCACCAAGGTTCCATTTCCTACTAACATTGTAAGGTTATCTAACCAAAAATCTTTTCCCAGTAAGTTGGAGGCCTCGGATGAAGGTCTTCTCACTTTGCCCTCTTGATCCACTTCCTTCCCCCAAAGGTGGAGAGAGTTAAGAGGTCAGAAGGTTAGTGGAGCGTCCGGTTCATCAGATCAGATGGTTTGTCTATGCTAAAGACTCAGATACTCTAGTTATGATATGAGGCATTTCAATTATATTTGACAATATTTATAAAATCTTACTGCCATTTATCATTGTTTATCTGATGTTTGTATAGTCTGTATAAACTATCCGGTCTAGTTAGAATGTTCTGGACATGATTACAATTCGTCCTTACACCTGGAGGTTTTGTTTCGGATCGATTTAACTTCTTATTCTTGAAGTTATGATGTCATAATCAGCCTTGCGCCTTTCTTTTCACTTCAAGAGTATACTTACCTCCCTAATACTCTTTGATATTGCTAAATATCGGCTTTCACTCAATAAACACTCAGAATAAAAACAGTTAGGTGCCCCTACTGGGCAGGGAGTCAGAGTGTAGTCCGGCGGATGCCAGCCCCACCACCGCGCATGCGCAGACTATCACTTCCTCTTTGCTAATTTATTGGCAGAGAGTGAACACATGTTTTTGGGATTTACGCTTTTCACTTGTTTCTAAGTCAATTAAGCTGTTAAATTAGAAGTTGAACACCTGTTTATGATGTCGGAGAGAGTGGCTTCGCCGGAGTACGGCCCAGGACCTATCCATCAGGTGACTTCTATTATATTTTCGTGAGTTTTTCCCAGTGTAATGTGTTTCCGGGACTCGTTTACCATGATAAGCGCCTGGTTTGGTTGTTTTATTCAACATGGTGCTATATAATACTAATCTCTCTTTGTGTTTATGTCCACAGGTATCTGTCAGGATATGTAATGGACATCACAGCATCAGAGGGTTTGTTTCTCTCCACCAAGGTTCCATTTCCTACTAATACTGTTAGGTTATCTAACCAAAAATTCTATGTCCAGTGATTCGGAGGTCTCGTATGAAGGTTTTCTCACTTTGCCCTCTTGATCCAATTCCTTCCCCTAAGGTGGAGAGAGTTAAGAGGCGTAGTCTTGGTGGAGTGCTCCAGTTCATCACGTTGGATGGTTTGTCTATACAAAGTGTCAGGTATCTAGTTAATGATATGAGGTGATGTTAATTATTTAAGGAAAATTAACTATAATTGCCATTGTTATCATTGTGTATCTGATGGTTGTGTAGTCTGAATATCTATCCTGAAGATGTTCTGGTTATGAATACAATTCGTCCTTACACCTGGATGTTTGTTTCGGATCGATTTAATTTCTGTCATGGGATCAATGACGTCATAATCAGCCTTGCTCTTTATTAACAATTACAGTTTGTCCAACACTGGTTTCAGATGATTAGTGATCCTTATGATCATTTCCCTCTCTTTTAGTTTGGTTTTGAGTTTCTAACCGTAACAAAATTACTCATTGTCCTCGTCCTTTGTCCTGTTTCAGAGACCTGGTTGCTCGTCGTGTGGACGTTTTCTTAAGGAAAAGTTCATCCCTCATCTATGTTTTCATTGTAGCCCCTGTGGGCCATTGCTCAATTGTGAGGTATGTAAGCATTGGGGGGGGGGGGCGAGCTAATGGCCGAGTTTTTATGCTTGCAGGCTAAGGACAAGGTGGTGGAGGAGGAGAGGAAGCAGAAAAGAGAGGGTGTAAGTAAGAAGGGTAAGAGGATCGCCTCGTCCTCAGTGGACATGGAGGCCTTCCATAGTGAGATGTTGGGAGAGATGAAGAGGACAATAAAGGATTTGGTTCCAGAGTTGCTTCGTGGCATTTTTTCTTGACCAAATCCTTTGTTGTCCTCATCATCTGCTTCGGGACAGGTAATCCCTACCTCTGAATCACCATTCCATAGGCCGTTACCAGTTTTCGAGGATTCAGAGGTGGCCCCATTAGAGTGGGCGTTCCACGACCCTGGCAGCAGTCTTGCCGCGCCGATGGGTCGTGGATGGCTGTCGCTGGAACCTGCTGGCTGCTTATCAGCCCAGGGGTATCCGCACGCCGCAGGTTCCAGTACCTCCTATGGCACCTTTCCTGGCCAGTCCGGGTTAGCTCTCTTTGCTGACCCGGAGTCTAATCTTTCTGGCCAGGAAGAAGAGGATTACCTGTTAGGGTCACCGTCTGAGGACGTGACCATGGATTATGACGTCTGTGCACCCCTCGCGGGGAATACAGGCAACATATTCCATGGTTCTACTCACGCAGGAGTAGAGTTCACGGCTCAGAAGGTGGCCCTGGGCGGTGCTGATGGCCAGCTGTTCCGCATACCTCGGCTTGCCGAGAGTATTGCTGGTGCTGGTCGGGGCTGTGGTGGGGTGGTATCTGCCCCACGCTCTACCACGGCGCCTGCTTCTGGCCAAGCCAGTCAGGTTAGTATGCCTGTTCTTTCGGGCCCGCATGCTTTCCCTGGCTTGCCAGGTGTGTCAGCTTATCTGCCGTCAAGCTCGGCTGCTTGTGCTCAGGAGGAAGACGAAGGCCCCCTTCTTGTAGAGCACTCGCAGCTAGCCACGGAAGAGGATTGGTCTGACGCTTGCCAATGGCTGTTAAGTGTTAGGCCAGATCTGCCCGTGGAGCAGTCGGCTAGCCAGCGTGATCACAGGCCGTGGTTAGCTGGTAAGCCTACTGCTAGCGCTATGCCATCTCTGCCATTAGCCGTTGACATGTTCGCGGTGGCGGAGACGTCCATCAAGGCGAATGGGCGTCTCGCGAATGCCCCTCGCGATGTGGCCAGGCGTTGCCGCATCGTGCCCCCTGGATTACCAGAGGTACGGTGTGGTACCCAAGCCTAGCGTGGATGACCGCGTGGCTTTGGGTGAAGATGCGCGGCCAGGCTCCCATTCTGACATGGGAGTTTTGTGTTCGAACGCGTTGTGTTCGGCCAATGCCGCGTTGCGTGATGCGGAGGAGAGTGGGAGAGCTTCGATTGCCGCTCTGTCCCACGTCTCCCAGCTGTTACAGGGGGTAGTAACAGCATCCGCATCACGCCAGCCGAGCCCGGCCACAGTCCAGAGAGCCATCCAGGATGGTATCAACCTGGCTCTGGACTGCATGACTCGGGCAGTGACCAGGAGTGTCCGGGCGAGGCGCACGTTTGCCTTGGACAATCTGTGCCCGTTCCAGGACCTGTACAATAGGCTACTGCATACGCCTATGACGGGTCCTGGTCTCTTTGGAGGTGAGGGATGTAGGCACCTCCAGGAGACAATTACTCTTGTCAATAACCAGAGGGCACTGCGCGAGCAGTTTGAGGTGCTCCGTCGAGAGCGCGTTCGCGCCGCACCCCCTGTGTATCGTCCCCTGCCGGCTCGAGGTGGAGGTGGCCAGGTCAGAGGCCACCCACCATCGCAGCGTCGGCCTCGGCCGCGTGCGATTCGGCCAGCAGTGAGGGGGGCGCAGGCTCCTCAGGCGCAGTCAGACAGGCAGCCACCCATGCACCGAGGTGCGTGCGGTGCTGGGCGTGGCGCGCGAGGATCTGGTCATGGTAATCGTGCCTGATGGGCCGGTTTCCACGGTGAGAACCACTCCAGTGTTTCTGGCGAAGGGGACAGTGCCACTCTTGCACTCCTTATGTCCACCTCTCTCCCTAGGTGGACCGGTGGGAGGCCGGTTGGCCGACCACATGCAAGAGTGGGAACGGTTGACTCAGGACCGTTTAGTCTTGCGATGGCTTTCAGTCGGGTATCATCCCGATTGGATGACAGGCCCACCATCGCGACTGTCTCTCGTGCTGATCTGGACTCCGAATCCGAGAGATCCAGATCAAAGGTTGTGTATCGAGGAGGAGATAAATTCCCTCATACAAAAATGAGCTATTCAGCCGGCACAAAGGTGTCCGGACTTCTATTCAACCGTGTTCTTAGTGACAAAAAACACCGGAGGGTGGAGGCCGATTCTCAACTTCAAGCCATTGAACAAGTTCATAGAGACGCCCAGTTTCAAGATGGAGACTGTGCGCTCGGTGTTGGCGGGGTTAGAGCGGGGAATGTGGACAGCTTCAATAGATTTGAAGGATGCTTTTTCCATATTCCCATAGCGAGGAGTTTCCGTCGCTTCCTGAGATTTGCATTCCAGGGCAGGCAGTGGGAATTCAGGGTATTACCCTTCTGAATTTCCACGGCTCCTCGGGTTTTCACCCGTGTGGTTCTCGCGATCACTGCATACCTCCGCAGGAGAAGCATAGTAGTCCACACGTACATAGACGACTGGCTGTTAAAGGCACACACCCAGGAAAATTTATCGGCCAATCCGGAGATTGTTTTGAAGACTCTCACGGACTTGGGCTGTATAATAAAATTTCAAAATTCAGACCTGACTCCATCCCAGAAGTTTGTTTACCTGGGGATGTTCTTCGATCTAGAGACAGGATATGTTTATCCTACTCAGGAGAGAGTTCAAAAACTCATCTCAGTAATACAGTCAGTGTGCGACAGTCGTCATGTCCTGGCACAGGTTTACTTGAGAATGCTAGGGTTGATGGTTTCATTGGAACCAGTCATTCCTCAGGACGCCTTACGCAGGCGGCCGATCCAGTTATTTCTCATGAAACAATGGACCCAGAGTACAGGTTCGCTGGACTCGAACGTGTCGGTGTTGGCGCCTCTGATTCACCACCTGCAATGGTGGTTGAACACGGAGAATCTCTTGGTGGGGGTTATGCTAACCCCTCCCCACCCTCAGGTGATTGTGTATACAGATGCATCGATGGAGGGTTGGGGAGCTTGCCTGGAAGAATCCACGATATCAGGGCTTTGGAATCTGGAACAGTCAAGGGAACATATCAATCTACTGGAGCTAAGTTCAGGGCAAGATTGTTCTTATTCGTTCAGACAACTCAACAGTTGTGACTTACATAAACCGCCAGGGTGGAACGAAGTCGCCCAGTCTCTGTTTGATGACATGGAGACTGCTTTGTTGGTGCCTGGATCACAGGATTACCTTGAAAGCAGTTCATATTCCGGGAAGGTTAAATCTGCTAGCAGACTCATTGAGCCGAAGGATGAGTGTTTTACTGACGGAATGGCAACTAAATCAATGTGTGGCGGATCGTCTGTTCGACCATTGGGGGAAGCCCAACATCGATTTGTTCGCAACAAAGAAGAATGCGAAGATGACGACGTACGTCTCTCCGATTCCAGATCCAAGCGCTTTCGCAACAGATGCGTTAGCTATCAGCTGGGGGAGAATGTATGCATACGCCATTCCCTCCAGCAATCCTGATTCCAAAAATTCTTCAGAAAATCAGACAGGAGGAATGCCAAGTGCTTCTGATCGCCCCGGATTGGCCAAGCCGATCATGGTATACGGATCTGCTGGACCTTCTGGTCTACAATCCGGTTCCTCTGCCTCTGATGGACGACATTATCTTCCAGGGCAAGGCCCTTCACAACAATCCGTCAATGTTCAGATTGACTGCGTGGATGTTGTCAAGGAATCTAGAATTAAGGAGGGCTTTTCTGAGCAAGCAGCCATGTTTATGGCCAAAGCCAGGAGGGTGTCAACCTCCAGAGCATATAATTATAAAATCAACAGATTTGCAGAGTGGTGCTAAAAAAGATGTATTGATCCAATGGATTCATCTATTCAGGTAGTAGCTGATTTCCTCTGTCACCTGTATGATGCCTATAGCCTCAAGCCTAACTCTATTGCTGGTTATAAGTCAGCTTTAATGACTGTTATTCCTTGCTTGGCTAAGAGGGGAAGTGATGAAGTAAGTACATTAAATGTATTAATTAAAGGCATGGGCAATCTAAGACCAAGGAATCCCCCCTGTGATTCTTTCTTGGAGTTTATCGCTAGTGCTTCAGGTACTAGGTCATAAGCCTTTTGAACCACTTAGTTCCATTTCTATGAAAATGTTAACTCTTAAAACTGTATTTTTAATTGCTGCGGCCTCGGCTAGGCGTAGGAGTGAGATTCATGCCCTATCAGCCGAGGATGACCGTTTTGTGGTTACAGGGGAAGGCCTTAAGTTACTACCTAGGATTAATTTCTTAGCTAGGAATCAGTCTTTGAAATATCCAGATCACCTATTTTTTTGCATGCTTTAACTAGATATGATCCTAATTCTAAAGCATGGTGTCCCGTTCGGGCGCTACTTCGGTACAAACAGCGTACTTCGGAGTGGCGGACCGATCAGTCAGCGTTATGGTTGTCATATATTGAACCCCATGGCAGGGCATCTAAGGACACCATTTCCAGGTGGATTGTAGAGTGTATCCAATTTTGTCACAAATCCGCCACTGGTAAGCAGGTTGACATAGCCAAGGCTCACAGTGTCCGTGGCGTAGTGACTTCCACTGCCCTATTTAATTGGGGTCCCTGTGGATGACATTATGTCCGTGGCTCAGTGGCACTGTGAGTCAAGTTTTACAGACCATTATCTCCGTGACACCTCGAATCCTCTCGCCTTGTAGATTTTGAAAAAATAATCGCATATATGTTTTTGAGGAGGGTTTCCTCATTGCTTATATACTTCACAATTAATTAATGGAAACATCCACTTTTTGGGACTGCATCGGTCTTCTCCACTGGGAAGAGGATGACAGCTGCCAAGTTCAACAAGGTCAGTCTTGTTCATGTGTTGTTCATTGTTGATTGTATTGTCACGTTACCCGTTTTTATTAATATGGTGACGGTTTGTGTTTTGATGTGGTTCATCATTGAGAGTATACGAAAATGGAGCCTTTTCGTCTCTGTCCTATAGTACATGGCCCTGGTACGTAGAGAGCGTATAGGACATTGAGGTCATGCTAGTCTTCCTCCCAGGAAGGAGGGGGGGGGGGGGAGCGCATATGACACTCGGTCATCTCATCCATCGGTTGGTGTTAGCCGATGTTTCATCAAATCCTGACTGTGTTTCACACAGTTTCAGACGTTTAAGTGCCTTGAACGCGTGAAAGCGCATAGGGAAGAGCTGGGCTTTTGACCTCGCCTCCCTCCCGCCGAATTCCCTGTCGAATTCTGGCAATATCAAAAGTATTAGGGAGGTAAGTATACTCTTGATGTGAAATAAACGAAATCTAGGATTTCTTTTTTCACGAGAGAGTTGATACTTACCTCCCTAGATACGGACCCGGCCTCTCCACCCCACAGAGGCTCAGTCTTCAGGCTCTTAATAGTTGCATGTGTGTCAGCCAATAAATTAGTCAGAGGAAGTAGTAGTCGGCGCATGCACGGTGGTGGGGCTGGCATCCGCCGGACTGCCCTCTGTCTACCTGCCCAGTAGGGGCACCTAACTGTTTTTAATCTGAGTGTTTATTGAGTGAACGCCAATATTTAGCAATATCAAAAGTATTAGGGAGGTAAGTATCAACTCTCGTGAAAAAAGAAATCCTAGATTTCGTTTATTAAGCCTCAAATCTGTTTTAAAAAATGTAAATTTTCTAATAGAATTAATGTCTATTTGCAGAACAAGAGGATATTTCAAAATAATCCACTGCCATGTGCAAACAGTCTACACCTGTGAATTTCATCTCACAACTGACCTGTATTATATCTTTGAGCCTTGTAATGTCAGCGCCTCAATTTTCAAGACAGCTATTCAAGAAAACTGCTGAAGGAGTTAGGAATTCATATGTGAGATTGTACTGTTTCATTTCAGAATGGACTGACAGCGTTGCTGTGTGCCGCAGATAAAGGACACATAAAGATAGTGCAGGATTTGCTTAGTGGCGGAGCATCAGTTGATGCTAAAGACAAGGTAAGGAAATACAATACTCTGAGATATGGTATGTGTCTTTAAGACCAGGAGACGTGGTTCAATAAGTGGTCACGAAATAACAAAACTTAACCCTTTAAGCCTCAAATTTGTTTTTAAAAATGTAAATTTTCTAATAGAATTAATGTCTGTTTGCAGAACAAGAGGATATTTCAAAATAATCCACCACCACTGCCATGTGCAAACAGTCTACACCTGTGAATTTCATCTCACAGCTGACCTGTATTATATTTCTAGTGGGATTTAATGGTAGCAACCTGCTCTACGTCAGATTTGTTTCAAAACATTCAACAGAATATTCCTTACATCAGTGTTTCTGGTCTGTGATCGATAACATGTTAAGCCAACCACCTGACTTGCTATTTTGTGGTCACTTCTCACATTTTCAAAGGTGGTTACATAAGAAAGGTTTACTGCATTCCAAAATATTAAACAATTTGCTTTAACCCTTGAATTTGTTCAAGAAATTTTCAATTTTCTCATAGAAAATGTCCATTTGCAAACCAAGAGAACAGGATTTTTGAAAATTTACCACTGAAATGACTGGCCCGATAACCGAGCCAGTCATTACAGTGATAAATTTTCAAAAATAGTCTTCTTGGTCTGCAAATGGACATTTCTCAAGACTATTGCAGAGGCCATTTTTGGCTGATATGAGTGTTAAAGGGTTAAAGAGAATGTCTTTTATCTGGAGGCCAGGAGAATGTGATATTTGTCAAGACCTATGTGAAGCGGAGGATGGCTAGACATAAGCTTAACAGATCTTAATTAAATACCCTTCCCAATGTGCTTCAATGTCATATGATGATGTCATGAGCTGTCGGATACATTTCCATAGGAATGTTTCATGACACTGCAATATATTTGATATATGGCAAAACATAAGGGCTTAACACACATGGCGCAGTCCTAGTTTTTAAATTTTGCATATGTAATGCTTGTTTCGGTTATTGAATCAATCGAACCAGTCATTACTCTGACACAATATAAAGAATAATCTTTTCTTGGCTTGGAGATGGGGATTCCACAAGACCATTGCAGAGGCCAACTTTGAATGGCTTTATCATTAATGGATTGAAGGTGTTAAGCTTTGTTATCTGAGACTGGTGTGTGTGTGTGTGCGTGCGTGCGCATGTGCACGTGTGTTTGTCAATGGTTTAAAGTGGAACACTCACTTAGTTACACACCCGTCTACTCGGGATACACCTTCTACCGCCGACGTCTCCAGTAAGGTTTAGCCTTTGAAACTATTTTTCTGAGTTTGTTTTGTAACTCTTGTGAAAAAGGTGACAACTGCTTTACAGCTGTTTTGACACTGATTTAACATGGTAGGATTTACCTGGTGGCTGCATGTGTTATGAGGAGTGTCAAGTCTCTGTCCACATTTCAACTGGGCCATGTGGGTATGGATGTGGTCCTCAATTCAACTGGGTCAAGTGTGCATGGATGTGTGTCCTCGTTTCAACTGTGTCAGGTGTGCATGGATGTGAGTATTTTAGAGTACATTTTGAGTACTTATACCTTCATCATGGTCATACATAATTTATTAAATGAATTACATTTGTATGTTGAGTTAACCATTTTTACTCAATAATCTGCTTTATGTAAACTAGTATAAAGCCAGATTAATGCTTACCATTAGAAGACCATTTGAAGTGAGAACTGCGTAAGACCGCAATAAGTTTCTGCTTTAAAATGTGCTTTAAAATTTTTCACATGAGAACATACTTACCTCCCTAACACTCCTGATATACTAGTATATCGGCTCTAAATTCAATAATATTCAGAATTATAAAAAGTTAGGTGGCCCTAATGTGCAGGGGGATGTACATAATCATGCACATGACAGACCCCACCTACTGCGCATGTGCATACTGGTACTTCCGTTTTCTAATATATTGGCTAACAAGCAACATCTGGAAAACATTCCTCTCTCTCTCTTTTGAGAATTTTCAATCCTTTATTATCATCTTTTTGTATTATGGCTGATACAAAATCTTCAGAGGAAGCTTCCTCATTATCCATTATGGTGATATTGTTCCATATATTAATTTGGACTTGTAACTTTTATATGGTACCAGTTTTCGTTCGCGGCCGTTTTGGCGTTACCACGATTTCAGGCGCTGGGAATCCTTGTTAAATTCTCCCAGCATCTAGGGCTATTAATCCCTTGTGCTTTGTGTTCACATGTTCAACTTATGGATGGTAAGGGTTCCTGTTCTTCTCTCGGAGGTTGTTTACGTCTCTTTTTGACTTATCATAATGATATGTCTAAGCGTCAGAGATATAGTACAAATAAAAGAAATATCTCCCTCCTTTTGGCCCATCCCCCACATCAGATTCTACAGAAAGAAGAGTTTCGGCGGATGGATGGATGTGTTCTCCTGCACAAGAGGATTGCTTGCCTGTGCTCAGGCTAAGGGAGTTTATTAGTTATGGCACATAATTATTTGAAAATATTCATAAATTTCTGCTGCCATTTGTTATTGCACTGTATTCTCTCTTGTATGTGCATGGGTTCCCGGATGTATATAATTTAACATTATATTATTCTGGAGTAATGAATGTTTTAGTCACTAGATATTTCTTGCATTCATTTCTGATGTCCCCTCTCCTTGAAGGAGCTGCTGCATTGAGGTTTGATGTCATAATCAACCAGAGATTTTTCTCTTTCCTTGATGTCATAATCTTAGTTTAGAGAAATCTTTTTGATGTTTTTATCATCCTTTATTTTGAATGTGGAGAGATATCTAGATAGTCATAATCTTTCTCTCTCTCTCATCCTTCTATCATTATTAATTTGGAATCCTGGTTGTGGTTTTGTTATTATTAACAAGAGAAGTCAGTTGTCCCATCTGGGTTGTCTGTAATAAAAGTGGGGGTCTTCTCTCTCAAGGTTTGCAAACTATAATACTCATTGTCTTCGTATACCTTCCTTTCAGAAGTCTATGAAGGCTAGATTCTTCCCCCACCCTTGCCATCTTTGTACAGTTTGTAGTCTGTCCAGCAAATGTGTCATTTGTAAAGAGTGGGGGGATCTAACCTCTGAATTCTTTGCTTTACAATCAAAGCTGATGGTCGAGGAGGGCAAGAAGGTGAAGAAGGCGGGTAAGATGAAGGCCTCTGAGAAGGGTGAGCTCGAGGCCTTCAAGGTAGAGTTAGTGAGTGAGATGCGCAGGACTTTGAAAGATCTGATGCCTGACATGCTTCGCGGCATGTTGCCGGGCACAGGTGTTTCAACTTCCTGCACATCGACCTCAGAGCAGGTAGCCCCCGTCCCTGGATCATGCCATACTAGTTCAGACAAAGTGTTTAGTGATCCAGGGGCAGCCTCTTGTACCCAGGCTTGATGTTCGCATCGCCTGGTGATCCAGTGGCGCAAGCAGCATCAGGCTGGACCCGACCAGTGGGCCTGACCACGATCACTCGCAGAGTACCCTCATCATCTGCTTTCGGGCATTCTCCTGGTCAGTCTAGGTTAGTTTTTCTTGCTAACCCTGAGTCTAACTTTCCTGACCAGGAAGATGATGAAGACTACCTGCTCGGTCCACAGGATGATCATGAAGACATGGATGCGAGCGTCTACACTCCTCTCATGGGGAGCGCAGGCACTTGCACCTATGGCTCTGTTCCCTCGGGAGCAGGTTTCATGATTCAGCCTGTGGGCCTGTTTGGAGTGGATGGCCGCCCGTATATGAACATACGGACAATCTGGGCCGCGCTGGTGTGCCTTATACCCCACACACGAGCGCGACCTCGGTGCTTGGCCTGCCTGTGGAGAATGTTATGCCAGCCCTCGCGGGCCCGTATGCATTCCCGGGGCAGCCGGATTCGTCTATAGCCTCCACCTCGGCCCTACCTGCGAATGCCATTGAGGATGACGCGGGCCTGCTGCTCGTCGGCAATTCACAGGTGGCCACGGATGAAGACGGGTCTGACGCATGCGCGTGGCTCCTCACTCAGACCAGAGCTCTCCATGGACGAAACGGCCGCCAGTAGCCCTCAGGCATGGTTACAGGCAAAGCCGGTGGCCAACACGACTCAGACTCTGCCGTATGCTGAACATATGTTAGATATGTTTACTGCAGCAGAGGAGTCGATCAGACCGGAAGGTCGCCTCACAAAGCCCCCCCCCCCACCCGCCTCGAGGTTGCTAGGCGATGTCGAGTTACTGCTAGTCAGTACTTTCACTCTCGATATGGTCTATCGTCCAGACCGAGCGCGGACGATCGCGCTGCTCTGGGAGAAGATACGCGGCCGGGTTCCCATGCTGACACGGGAGCTTTGTGCTCGGGCACTATGCGCTCGGCTAATGCCGCATTGCGTGACACTGAGGAGAGCTCACGAGCAGCGATTAGTGCGGGGTCTCATGTGTCTCGGCTGCTATCAGGAGTAGTAGCAGCCTCGGTACACCAACAACCTAGCCCGGTGATAGTCCAACCAGCCATCTAGGATGCGATCAACCTGCCGTTGGACTGTCTGACTGTCAGTCACCAAATCGCTGAGGAAGAGGCACACTTTTGTGTTGGACAATTTGTGCCCGTCACAGGAGCTCAAGTCGCACTTGTTGCAAGCGCCGATGGCGGGCCCTGGTCTTTTTGGAGGTGAAGGTTGTCTGAATAATCAGAGGGCGCTGCGTGCACAGTTTGAAGTGCTGCGCAGAGAACCTGTGCATGTTCAGCCCTCAGCTGCTCGACAGCAGTATGCTCGTGGCGGTGCAGGCATTGTCAGAGGCTAGCAGGCCGGCCGGGTTCAGAGACCGCATCGGCCGCGCCAGCACCAGCGTGCTACTGTACGTCAGCCAGCACTTCAAATGCAGCCAGTCAGACAGCAGCCCATGCACCGAGGGGCACGCGGCGCTGTGTGAGGAGCGGCGCATGGTAACCAGCCCTGATGGGCTAAAAGATTTTCCGGTTACCACAGGTATCACTCTGGTGTTGTCACACGTACCAGAGACAGACCCACTTCTAAAATTCATGGGCACCCCGTCAACCCTAGGTGCACCAGTGGGAGGTCGTTTGACTTGCCACATTCAGATGTGGGAGCGGTTAATTCAGGACCAGTTAGTCTTGCAATGGCTTTCACGCGGATACAGTCCAGAATGGATAAAAGGTCCGCCATTGCATCTGTCTCTGGTACTGGTCTGGACTCAAATTCCAAGAGATCCAGACAAGCGGTTGTGAATAGAAGAGGCGATAGAATCTCTAGTTCTAAAAGAAGCAATTCAGCCGGGGCAAGATTGCCCGGGTTTCTATTCAACCGTGTTTCTTGTGACAAAGAACACAGGGGGTTGGAGACCAATTCTCAACCTCAAACCTCTAAACAAGTTTATAGATACACCGAGTTTCAAAATGGAAACAATAAAATCGGTGTTGTTGGGGTTAGAGAAGGGGATGTGAACAGCATCAATAGATTTCAAGGATGCTTATTTCCACATTCCAATTGCATGGAGTTTTCGTCGGTTCCTGAGATTTGATTTTCAGGGACGCCAATGGGAATTCAAAGTTCTTCCATTCGGCATCTCGATGGCTCCAAGGGTCTTCACTCGAGTGGTACTTGCTATCACAGCATACCTCTGCAGGAGAAATATAGCAGTCCACACTTACATAGACGACTGGTTGCTGAAAGCACACAACCCAGAAAGTTTGACAGCAAATCTGGAGATAGTTTTGAAAACTCTCACAGATTTAGGCTGAATAGTCAACTTTCAGAAATCAGAGCTGACTCCATCCCAGAGGTTTGTTTACCCTGGTATGTTCTTCGATCTGGAGATAGGATATGTTTATCCATCCCAGGAGAGAGTGGAAAATCTTCTCTCGTGCATTCAATTGGTTTGCAACAGTCGTTATATTCTAGCACAAGTCTATCTGAGAATGCTAGGTCTGATGGTTTCAATGGAACCAGTCATTCCTCAGGCGGCCTTGCGCAGGCGGCCAATTCAATTGTGTCTCATGGCTCAGTGGACGCAGAGTTCAGGATCACTGGACTCGCGCATTCAAGTGTTGGACCCTCTCATTCATCACCTTCATTGGTGGTTGGAGAGAGGGAATCTCCTGGCGGGAGTCATGCTGACCCCTCCCCACCCTCATGTAACTGTGTTTACGGATGCATCGATGAAGGGATGGGGAGGTTTCCTGGAAGAAGCCACTATATCACGGCTTTGGAATCTGGATCAGTCAAAGGAACATATCAACATGCTAGAATTACGGGCTGTAATTCTAGTCCTGGAGCACTTCTTAAAAGAAGTGGAAGGAAAATTTGTGATGATACGTTCAGACAACTCTACAGTAGTGAGTTACATACATTGCGAGGGCGGAACGAAGTCGCCCAGTCTCTATGATGAAATGGATGCTGCTTTGCTGGTGCATGGATCATATGATCACCTTGAAAGCAGTTCATATTCCGGGAAGGCTGAATCTGTTAGCAGACTCATTAAGCCGAAGGATGAGCATTCTGCCTACGGAATGGCAACTAAATCAATGTGTGGGGGATCACCTGTTCAATCATTGGGGAAAGCCCAACATAGATTTGTTCGCAATGAAGAAGAATGCGAAGATGACGACGTACGTTTCTCCGATTCCTGATCCAAGCGTTATCGCAATAGATGCAGTAGCTATCAGTTGGAAGGGGATGTATGCATACGCATACCCTCCAACAATCCTGATTCCAAGGATTCTTCAGAAGTTCAAGCAGGAGGAATGCCAAATGCTTCTGATCGCGCCGAATTGGCCAAGCCAATTATGGTTTACGGATCTGCTGGACCTTCTGGTCTGCAATCCGGTTCCTCTGCCTCTGATGGACAATATTATCTTCCAGGGCAAGACCCTTCACAACAATCCGTCAATGTTTCAATTGACTGCATGGATGTTGTCAAAAAATCCGCGATTAAGGAGACTTTCTGAGCAAGCAGCCAATTTCATGGCCAGAGTCAGAAGGGGGTTAACCTCCAGAGCACATAATTATAAAATCAACAGATTTGCAGACTGGTGCTCAAAGAGATGTATCAATCCAATTGATGCATCTATTCAGGTAGTAGCTGATTTTCACTGTCACCTGTATGATGCCTATAGTCTTAAGCCTAATTCTATTGCTGGATATAAATCAGCATTAATGACTGTTATCCCTTGCTTGGCAAGGAGGGGAAGTGATGAAGTAAGTGTTTTGAATACTCTTGTTAAAGGTATGGGCAATCTCAGACCGAGAAATCCTCCACTGACACCATCATGGAGTCTTTCTCTGGTTCTTCAAGTTTTGAGTGATAAACCTTTTGAACCACTTAGTGCTATATCTGTAAAATTATTGACACTTAAAACTATTTTTAGTTGCGGCGGCATCAGCCAGACACAGGAGTGAAATTCATGCCTTGTCTGCTGAGCCTGACCGTTATATAGTTACAGGTGAAGGCCTTAAGCTTCTACCGAGATTGAATTTCTTGGCTAAGAATCAATTTTTAAAATATCCGGGCCAACCTATTATTTTACATGCCTTAACCAGATATGATCCTGGTGCTAATGCATGGTGTCCGGTCCGTGCTTTAAATAAGCACAAGAAAAGAACTCGGGTGGGCCGGATGAACCCATGTTCCCTATGGTTGTCATATATTGAACCCCATGGTAGGGTGTTAAGAGACATTATTTCCAGATGGATAGTAGAATGTATTCAATTCTGTCATAGGACAGCCACTGGAATTCAAGTAAATAGAGCCAAGGCTCAGTGTCCATGGTTTGGTAACTTCCACGGCATTATTTAATGGTGTTTCTATTGAAGACATTATGTCAGTAGCCCAGTGGCACTGTGAATCAAGTTTTACCGACCATTACCTTCGTGACACTTTAATCAGCTCGCCATCTCAGTCCTCAGGAAATAAATAATTGTAGAGGTATGTATTTGTAATTAGTTTTCCTCCTCTGCTATTTACAAATATCACATTTGTTTGTAGGGTATCCCTACTATTAGCTGGTACAATTCTCTTCATCCAATGGGGGAAGAGCTGAGTGCCACGCTCAAGATATTAGAGGTCAATATATGTGACCATTTTGTTTTTTGTCTTGGTGATGGTGTCATTTTTTATTTATTTAATATGG
This sequence comes from Chaetoderma sp. LZ-2023a, assembly GCA_034401795.1. NCBI lineage: Eukaryota > Metazoa > Mollusca > Caudofoveata > Chaetodermatida > Chaetodermatidae > Chaetoderma > Chaetoderma sp. LZ-2023a. Next base: position 9,296,020 of record CM067363.1, read on the forward strand.
TGATGGTCAATGTCTCTTAATTGTTGTTCTTTCAGAGAGTTTTTGAAAATGAATCAATTCTTCTTTTTCCAATGTCTAGTAATACTTTCATCAAGTATTAGAGAATGTGCTAATCATTTAGAGCAGCGTTTTTTCGTAACCTTCCTCAGAAAGAGGGGGGGGGAGATGTGGCGCGCATTTGCCTTTTGATCAATCTCTCTTCATCGGTCGATTGTCTGATGCAAAATTCTATTCCTGGTTGTGTTTTCAGACACAATTTCAGATGTTTTTAAATCTCTTGAAAATTCAAAGAGCTGGTCTCTTCTAGGGTGTGCTGGTTTTCAGGACCTTGCCTCCCTCTCGCCAAATTTACTTTCAAATTCTGTCTTTTATCAAGAGTGTTAGGGAGGTAAGTATGTTCTCATTGAAATAAGAAAATTTACCAAATTTCTTTTTCACGAGAGATGACATACTTACCTCCCTAACAGGATCCCGGCCTCTCTATGTCAGCCAATATTTAGTAACGAAAGTACTAGTATGCGCATGCGCAGTAGGTGGTGTTTATCATGTGCATGCCTGTGTATATCCCCCTGCCCATTAGGGGCACATAACTTTTTATAATTCTGAATATTATTGAACTTAGAGCTGATATACTAGTATATCAAGAGTGTTAGGGAGGTAAGTATGTCATCTCACTCGTGATTTGTAAAGAAATTTGGTAAATTTGCTTAAAATAGTACATAAAACCTTAAATTAAAGAGTTGTTGTTTTTTCCCTATGCCACTATGATGAGACGGACATTACAGGGACGGACATTACAGATAGCACTTGTTTCTCGTAACATAAATTCCTCGTATCACATTTTTATGCCATTTCTCAGTTTTTTCTTAGATAGACACTAGATACATATATTTCACTAAGATTGATGATCAGTTATTGTTTGTAGTATGAACATTTTCCATGGGGCAGGGACATTACAATATTTTCATTACAAAATCATGGACTTCAAGAAAATTTAGATTTTTTTCTCTTTGTCTTAGTAATGAGCCGTGATTATACATAAATTATTGTGTAATATGCGTGCAGAGTAACTTTTGCATGGTTTAGATGTTAACAATATAATGCATTTTCATATTTTCCTATATATTTCTATCAAATGGGGTTTCCTCAAAATTCGAGATCTTCCATTGACACTATTTTCATCAAAACCCCACTAAAAATAAAAATATGTGGTCAAAAATGATGTGTAACATACCAAAATAAACCTCAGTAAGTCTTCTTTGAGAGCATTGTCATTGCTTTAATATAAGGCTCTAACAATCACGGTATCTTCAAAACCTTTTAGATTTATGGCGTCTTACATTTTTATGAAAATTTCACTTATTTACATTGCTTGGACTGTTTTATTTATGAATTTACTATTTCAGACATCTTATATTAACCATTTACTGATGAAGACTGGTCAGAAAAATAAAAATATTTGCGTAGTAGATGTCTATAGAACGAGGAGACGGTGAATGTATTGGTGGTCCAGAGCTATAGTAAGTGTCTGCGACCACGAGGATGTGGATCTGTATGTGATCGAGAGATATAGTAGGTGTCTTTAGGACTAGGAGACGGTGGTTCTCTAAGTGGTCCAGAGATATAGTGGGTGTCTAGGACCAGGAAACTGTGGTTCCATAATTGGTCCAGATATATGGTACATGTCTATGATCAGGAAACGCTGGTTCTATAAGCTTATGGCAGCAACCGACTCCCAATCAGATTTCTTTCAAGATATCCAGCAGAATGTTCAACGGAATATTCCTTACATCACGGTTTCTGCTCTGTTAGAGATAGCCGGTTAAACCAACAACCTGACTTACTCTTTTGAAACGAATAGTTCAGGAGTTACTTAGTCATGGAGCATAAGTCGATGTTAAAGCACAAGTAAGAAGACACGCTCCTCTGATGATTAATCAAGTGAGAGAACTAAAGAAATTAAATGTAACCCTACAGTTCTACAGGCATGTAATTGTTTTCATATTCAGTCACATCGCTCTATAAAGATTGCAATAAGGATTTAACAAAAGTGATATTTACAGGCAGTTAATATTTCTGTCTGTCTGTATCATGTCCGTGTTTGTATATCCAGAACTTTATCTAAAAAAACTACAGCACTGATTTGACTCAAAATCAAACACAATGAAAGATCTTCCTGTGAAAGACTATATTCAGGCTTTAGTCATGATCTGAATAAAAGATATAACACAAGCAAAGGTGTATCTATGCACTAGAAGTCTGCATCTTTGATCCAGATCTGGAAAATCCAAAGAATCTTTAAAATCTGACAAAAATGTGAAAGTTATGGTATGCAAACTCTGATTGCTGTTGTTTGTTTTGTGTTCATTTGAGTGATTTTTGTCTCACATGCGACGCAGCAAAAGCGAGACATAGATATCACGTTTCCGACGGCGGCAGCATTAATATTAAGGTTCTGTGTTTAGCAAAACTTCTCAGCTTATATTTCAGGATTGGTTAAGTCTATTGCAACTAAACTTGGATACATGGTTACCTTTAATGATAGGAAGCAGCATGATGATGTTGGGGGCAAGATCAAAAGTCAAGGTCACTGTGACCTTGATACAGAACTCTGTTATCTCATCATTAAGCTTTTGCGTTTAGAAAAACTTCTCAGCTTATATTTCATGATTGGTTAAGCCTATTTCAACTAAACTTGAATACTTGGTTACTTATAATCTTAGGAAGCAGCATGAAGACGTTGGGGTCACAAAGTCAAAGGTTACGGTCGCTTTGACCTTGATACAGAACTCTGCTTTTTCAACATTGTTTTTGTGTTCAGCAAATCTTCATCTTATATTTCAGGAGTGGTTACGCCTATTGCAACTAAGCTTGGATACATGGTTACCTATGACGTTAGGAAACACAATGGTGATGTTGGGGTCATAAGGTCAATGGCCAAGGTCACTGTGACCCTGACACAGAACTCTGTTATTTCAGCATTTAGTTTTTTCATTTAGCAAAACTTCTCAGCTTATATTTAATGAATGGTTAAGCCTATTGCAACCTAACTCGGCTATGTGGTTGCCTATGTTGTTAGGAAATAGCATGATGATACTGAGCTCACAAGGTCAAAGGGCAAGGTCACAGTGACATTGATACAAAACTTTTTTTCCAATGTGAAGTTTTTGCATTTAGCAAAACTAGTTAGTTACTAATTAGTTAATCCTATTGCGACTAAACTTAGAGGCATTGTTACCTATAATGTTAGGAAGCAGCATGCTGACGCTGAAGTCACAACATCGAACATCAAGGTCATTCTAACCTCTACAAAACTTTGTTATTTTTCCATGTTAAGTTTTTAGGCTTAGCAAATTTTATCATGTATCACAGGATTGTTTAACCCTAATGGAACACAACTTCGGTACATGGTTGCTTATACCAAGGGGATACAGGAGGTCACCAGGTCAAAGATACCGCCCATTCTAATATCGCTATTTGACCTCTGCATTTTCAACCTTAAGTTTTTCCATTCAGCAAATCATTTACATTTCAGGATTGGTTAATCCTATTGGAAATAAACTTGAATGCATGGTTACCTATAATGTTAGGAAGCAGCGAGATATCATGGAGGTCACTTGGTCAATGCCACTGTGACAAACAGGAGACAGGTGAGACATCTGATTCCGCAGAATTCTTGTCTTTATAAGAATGTATCTTTACAGATTGGTAAAAGTAAATATAAAATTTCCTTCAGGAATGTCAGAAGCCAAGAGAAGAGGGGTTTTGAAGATTTACCACTGGCGATAACCAGGCCAGTCATGCCAGTGGTAGTGTCTTCACATGGCCTGCAAATGGGGATTTCGCAAGACCACTGCAGAAGCCAGTTCTATCCAACTTGATCATTACCAGATTGAAGGAGTTAGGAATTGATATGTGAGATTATACTGTTTCATTTCAGAATGGATGGACAGCGTTGCACTATGCCACACTGGAAGAACACATAGAGATAGTTCAAGAGTTGCTTAGGGCCGGCGTATCAGTTGATGCTAAAACAGAGGTAAGGAAACAATGCTCTGATGATTACCTACTTACTGGTCACGTACACACAAAGGGGAACAACTCAATAACAGAAAATATAACTTCTCAGCTTTGTTTTTAAATAGACTTATTTTATCTGTTTATCAAATCTACATAATAAATACCTTTTTCTATATGTTTTATTTATTTACATGATTTGGACTTCTTTATTTGTGAATTTTCTAACTCAAACCTCGTATATTACGCAATTACTCATTAGGATCGGTCAGAAAAATAAAGATATTTATATAGTAGCTGTCTTTAGGAACAGGAGACGGTGGTTCTATAAGTGATATAGTAGATGTCCTCACGACCAGGAGACGGTGGTTCTGTAAGTGGTCTAGTGATATAGTAGCTGTCTTTAGGACCAAGAGGTGGTGGTTCTATACATGATATAGTATGAGTCTAGGATCAGAAAATGGTGATGCTATATGTGGTCCAGAGATAAATTAGGTGTCTAGGACCAGGGGACTGTAGATCTATATGGGGTCCAGAGCTGTAGTATGTGTCTTTAGGATCAGGAGGCAGTGATTCTATAAGTGGTTCAGAGATATGGTATGTGTCTTTAGGACCTGGAGGTGGGGTTCTATAAGTGGTCCAGAGCTATAATCGGTGACTTTAGGACCAGGAGATGGTTGTTCTATAAGTGGTTCAGAGATATGGTATGTGACTTTAGGACCAGGAGAGGGTTGTTCTATAAGTGGTTCAGAGATATGGTATGTGCCTTTAGGACCAGGGGATGGTGGTTCTATAAGTGGTTCAGAGATATGGTATGTGCCTTTAGGACCAGGGGATGTTGGTTCTATAAGTGGTTCAGAGATATGGTATGTGCCTTTAGGACCAGGGGATGGTTGTTCTATAAGTGGTTCAGAGATATGGTATGTGCCTTTAGGACCAGGAGATGGTGGTTCTATAAGTGGTCCAGAGATAACATATCTTAACCCTTTAAGCCTCAAATTTGTTTTTAAAAATGTAAATTTTCTACTTGAATTAATGTCTATTGGCAGAACAAGAGGATATTTCAAAATAATCCACCACCACCACTGCCATGTGCAAACAGTCTACACCTGTGCATTTCATCTCACAACTGACTTGTATTATATCTTTGACCCTTGTAATGTCAGCGCCTCAATTTCAAGACAACTATTCAGGAAAACTGCTGATTATTTTGAAACTAATTCTACTGTGATCACGTCTTTAAACAAGAGACATAACTCTGGCTCATTAAGGTGCTTATGTATTGAACTTCATTGGTGGAAATAGTTTTGTTGGGCCACACCTTTAAACAAGGGCCATAACTGTGCTTCATTAAGGTGTTTGAAGTATTAAACTTTATGGAGAAAATACTTTTCTTTCGTCAAAATGTTGATGGATTAAAACCAAATTTAGTAAATATGTTCCTTCAGTCAAATATGAATTTGAACTATTCATATAGAAGCCACACCTTTAAACAAGGGCCCTAACTCTAGTTCCTTAAGATTTTAAAAACTATTGAACCCAATAGGGAAAATATATTTGTTTAGTTAATTGTTGTGAGGTTAAAAGCAAACTTACCCGAGACGTTTCTTCAGGCAATATCTATGCTCACTATGTATATAAAGAGGTCACAACCTGAAACAAGGACCATCTGTGGCACGTTTCGTCAATTGTTAATCGAAGAAAACTGGATTTGGCAGAAATGCTCCTTTAATACACTTTGACCATTTGACAATAGCATCAGGGATGGTTGCCCCCTTGACCAATGGTACTTTTCCCATTAGTTGATCAATAATATCAAGGAGGCCAGTATACTTATAATTACTCATCCACATTTTGAATGTGACTATTGCCCCTTTGATAAATACCAGTGTTGGGATACGTGAACCTTTGGTTAATAGTGCCAGGAATGGCTGTCCGATTAATAAATGGTACGTTTCCCATTGGTCAATAATGGCATGAACCTAATATTTTTGGATTTCCTTATACACATTTTTACTGTGACCATTGTCCCATTGGTAAGTGCTATCTGCTGGGATACTTGAACTATTGGTCAATAGCGATGGTAATGGTTGCCCAATTGGCCAATTGTACATTTCTTGTTGGTTAATAGTGTCAAAGACACCATTTTTAAAATTGATTTTTGGTCTATTTTTATAAACATATTTAAAAATCTTCTCCAAAACCACTTGGCATATTGATCTGAAACTCGAAACATTCATCTAGAGCAATTGTTGAACCAACTTTGTTCGAGAGTACATGATTGGTGAATTTGTTATTTACTATTTTAGAAACGAATTTAAAGATCTCCAAAGCCGCTTTTTAACAGTATGGATTAACAGTTAATCTTATTAGAACCAATACATAAACCATTTAACCAGCACATTATGTATTACTATTAGTCAATTTGAGGAAGACATTCTCTTTAAAAGCAGCGTATAGAGAATGCAGTCTCAGTATTAGGCATCTGAATGTCACTGCCATTGGGCCTCTTGATATTTGAAAATCTAGGATCGTATGAAATATTTCCAAAGATTATTTAAAACGCTACTCATTGCTATGCAATGGCCAGCGTTTCGCTAAATTTGGCCAGTAGTACCACATGTTGAGTCTGCAGAAGTACCATTCAGAGTTTTAATTGGTAAATTTTCTGGCAGCCATCTTGACTTTTCATTCCTTCCGGAGATCCTATAGAAAATGAATGGGAATGTCTTTCAATGGACTTCTCAAGAATCGCCTGGTGGATTTTAACGGCAGCTAGGTTGATGAATCCTATGGTGGTTGTCTCCATAAATTCCATTCAGATTTCTTATTGATCCATTTTCTGGTGGCCATGTTGTTCTCGACACTGAAATCTCAGTTACTCTGAGATAATAAAAAGATTATCTGTGATAAAACCTGGCCTTCAAGGACCAATCAAAATTTAGTATTTGGTGGCTATATTCTATTTTTTGGCTGAATGGAAACATATAGTCGATCTTATTGTGTGGTCAACATCCATCATTAATTTCCTACTAAATATTGTGCGTACTAAATTCCAATTTTGTATTTTATGTTGAACTTAAAGAATTATGTCTGTTCAAATGATAATGATTCAAATGCTAATGAACATCAATACTCTTGGGTCTGAAAATAAATAGAATTTTTACAAAAAATAATCAGCCAGAACCGTTTGTCATATTTTAAGAAATTTGCACAGTTAGAAGCTTCTAAAGGAGGAATCCATTTTTGGCTATGTCCCGCCCATCTATAGCTAAGCTCCACACACGTTTTGCCCATGTGATCAATCGATCGATGCACTCTCTGAATATAAATTTCCAGAAAAATACACACGTAAGTTATTGAATATTTTGAACCAAATTTGACTGGGTGCTGTTGCTGCCTGTGTTTCAAAATATTCAACAGAATGTTTATTAGATAGTAAATACACACAATTCATACAGCTTCACGGACCAAATCGTGTCATTCACGGCATAATTGATTATGATGTCAGTCTATGTGTAACGTTGGTTATGACATCATGTAATTGATAGATGAACTAAATATCTATATTTTCACCTGTTCGCTCTCCATGCAATGATGACTCATGGTACACCATAGTCCGGTGATAGGAGCGGGGAATGAGGGAGACAATTTCATCCAACTTTGCTAGACCAGTTTTTGTATAGGTGACGAATCTGAAAGGTGATCAGCCAGGTTCGGGGGTGGTGGGATGGAGTAGTCGTTGGGGTGGGTGGGGGAGGGTGTTTCCGAGATATCGCGAGGGAGTAGTCAAAGGTCAACAGATGTCAAATGTGCCCAATTATAACAGTTTACTACACATATAATTATGAAAGCTAAAATGCAGTTTTTCTATGACTGTTTTATGGAAATGGATCTCCCTAGTCCCACAGAACATTAACCTTCCGTGTATGACAGGAAGGTAAATATGAAATTTTACAGCTATATCAGATGGTTAATTTGTTACTGATTTGCCACAATAATGCCTGCTACATGTTTGGAATATTATCGGAATACAGACCCATGGTTGAACTGGCAGTAGTCTAGGCCCATGTGCTAAACATGTGAGTCACGCTAGGTCTGAGAGGTGTCGGATCACGTGACAGTTGTATGCCAATAGGCACAGCCGCTTATCACGTCGCCCTAGGTTAGGTCAACTGATATGACGCCAGCTTTTCCCTTCAAGAGTATACTTACCTCCCTAATACTCTTTGATATTGCTAAATAGCGGCTTTCACTCAATAAAATCTCAGATTAAAAAAGTTAGGTGCCCCTACTGGGCAGGTAGTCAGATGACAGTCTGGCGGATGCTAGCCCAAACCACCGCGTATGGGCAGACTAGTACTTCCTCTGCTAATTTATTGGCCGAGAGACAACATGCAAATTTTGTCTATAAAGTTTTCTGCTGGTTTTCCATTCAATTCAAGAATAAATACCTGAGAATTATGTCTCCAGAGGAGGGCCCAGGACCTAATCATCAGGTGAATTCAACTACATTTTTGTCTAATTTAGCGTTTTAGTCTCGTAATGTGTTTCCGGGACTCGTGATTAGACATGATAAGCGCCTATAAAACTGGTTTATTTATATTATGGCGCTATGAAATACTAATCTCTCTTTGTGTTTGTGTCAACAGGTATCTACCTATGATTGATAAGAACAGCACATCATCAGAGGGTTTGTTTTTCTCTCCACGAAGGTTCCATTTCCTACTAACTTGTTAGAAATTCTAACCAATAATTCTATGCCCAGTGAATTGGAGGCCTCGCAAGAAGGTCTTCTGACTTTGCCCTCTTGGTCCATTTCCCTTCCCTTATGGTGGAGAGATTTAAGAGGTCATAGAGTTGGTGGAGCTTCAAGTTCATCGGTTTGGATGGTTTGTCTATACTAAAGATGCAGGTATTCTAGTTATGATATTAAGGCACTTCATTTTTTTTTTAATTCTATAATCTGCTGCCATTGTATCATTGTTTATCTGATGTTTGCATAGTCTGTCTATCTATTCCTTTCCAATATGATGTTCTGGATATGAATACAATTCATTCTTACACCTGGAGTTTGTTTTCGGTCGGATTAACTTCTGTTTTTTGAAGTTATGACATCATAATCAGCCATGCACTTTATTAATATATAAAGTTTTGCCCAACACTGGTTTATTATCTTTGTAGGTGGTCTGTATGACCTCCTTCCCTCTCCTTCTTATTTTGTTTTTGAGTTACTAATTCTTTAACTAAAATACTCATTGTCTTCGTCCTCTGGCCTGTTTCAGAAACCTGGTTGTCCCTCTTGTGGATGTTTCCTTAAAGAACGTTTCGGCCATCTACTTTCAGTGCACTCCCTGTGGACCACTGCTTAAGTGTGTGAAATATGTAAACAGTCGGGGGGGGCGGGCGAATTAATGACTGATTTCTTGTCATTGCAGGCTAGGGAGGTGTGTGAGGAGGAGAAAAGAGCGAAGAGAGAGGTGCCTTGTAAGAAGGGTAAGAGGAAGGCCTCGTCCTCTGTGGATATGGAGGCCTTCCGAGTTGAGATGCTGGGAGAGATGAAGGGGACAATTAAGGATTTGGTTCCAGAGTTGCTTCGTCGCATGCTTCCTGGACCAAATCCTTCATTGGCCTCTTCCTCTGCTCTGGAGCAGATAATCCCCGCCTCTAAATCTGGTTTCATTAGGACCCTACCAGTTTTCGATCAAGATTCAGAGGTGGCCCCATTAGAGGAGGCGGGCCACTTTGAGGACACTGGCAGCAGGCTTGCCCAGGAATATCCGCACACTTCAGGTACCAGTTCCTCCTATGGTACCTTTCATGGCCAGTCCGGGTTAGCATTCTCGCGGGGAATACAGGCGACATTGTCCATGGTTCTACTCACGCAGGAGTAGGGTTCACGGCGCAGTAGGTGGCCCGGATCTGATGGCCAGGTCTACCGCATACCTCGGCTTGCCGAGAGTGTAGCAGGTTCTGGTCAGGGCCGTGGTGCGGCAAATTTCTCCCCACACAATACCACGGCGCCTACTGGTCAAGCCAGTCAGTTTAGTATGCCTGCTCTTTCGGGCCTGCATGCTTTCTCTGGCTTGCCAGGAGTGTCGGGTAATCCAGCCTCATACACGCCTGCGACCGCTCAGGAGGAAGACGAGGGCCCTCGTCTTGTAGAGCTTTCGCAGGTAGCCACAGAGGAGGACTGGTCTGACGCTTGTCATTGGCTAATAAGCGTCAGGCCAGACCTGCCTGTGGAACAGTCGGCCAGCCAGCGGGATCACCACCCGTGGTTGGCAGGCAAGCCAACTGCTAATGCTATGCCATCCCTGCCGCTGGCAGAACATATTGTAGATATGTTCACAGCGGCAGAGACATCTATTAAGGCGCATGGACGTCTCGCGAAGGCCCCTTGCGAGGTGGCAAGGCATTGCCGCATCCTGTCTGATGAATATCAGAAATACGGTGTGGTACCTAAGCCGAGCGCAGATGACCACGCGGCGTTAGGTGAGGACACGCGGCCAGGCTCCTGGTCTGACACGGGAACGCTTTGCGTTGAGCAAACACCGCATTGCGCGATGCGGAGGAGAGTGCCTATTGCGGCGCTTTCTCATGTCTCCCAGCTGTTACAGGGGGTAGTAACGGCATCCGCATCACGCCAGTCTAGTCCAGTAACTGTTCAGAGAGCCATCCAGGATGGAATCAACCTGGCTCTGGATTGTTTAACCCGGTCTGTGACCATGAGTGTCCGGGCGCGGCGCACGTTTGCATTAGACAACCTGTGCCCATCTCAGGACCTGTATAATAGGCTGCTGCGTACGCCTATGGCAGGTCCTGGTCGCTTTGGAGGTGAGGGATGTAGGCACCTCCAGGAGACGGTCACCCTGGTCAATAACCAGAGGGCACTGCGCGAGCAATTTGAAGTGCTCTGCAGAGAGTGCATTCATGCAGCTCCCACTGCGTATCATCCCCTGCAGGCTCGAGGTGGCGGTAGCCAGATCAGAGGCCAGCCACCAGCGTCGGCCTCGGCCACACACGATTCGGCCAGCAGCGAGGGGGCGCAGGCTCCGGTGCAGCCAACCAGTCAGCCGCCCGCGCACTCGGTGTGCATGGCGCTGGTCGTGACGTGCGAGGATCTGGTCGTGGTAATTGTGCCTGATGGGTCGGTTATCATGGTGAGAACCACTCTGGTGCTTCTGGCCAAGGAGACAGTGCCACTCTTGCACTCCTTATGTCCACCTCTCTCCCTAGATGAGCCAGTGGGAGGCCGATTGGCCCACCACAAGCAAGAGTGGGAACGGTTGACTCAGGACCATTTAGTCTTGCGAGGGCTTTCAGTCGGGTATCATCCCGATTGGATAACAGGCCCTCCATCGCGACTGTCTCTGGTGCCAGTATGGACTCAAATTCCAAGAGATCCAGATCAACGGTTGTGTATAGAGGAAGAAATAAATTCCCTCATACAAAAAGGAGCAATTCAACCGGCACAAAAGTGCCCGGGCTTCTATTCAACCGTGTTCCTAGTATCAAAGAGCACTGGAGGGTGGAGACCAATTCTCAACCTCAAGCCATTGAACAAGTTCATAGACACACCCAGTTTCAAAATGGAGACAGTGAAATCGGTGTTGGCAGGGTTGGAGAAGGGAATGTGGACAGCTTCAATAGATCTGAAGGATGCTTATTTTCACATTCCAATAGCGAGGAGTTTTCGTAAGTTCCTGAGGTTCGCATTCCAGGGCAGACAGTGGGAATTCAGGGTTTTACCCTTTGGAATTTCGACGGCTCCTCGGGTCTTCACCAGGGTGATTCTTGCGATAACAGCATTCCTCCGCAGGAGAAACATTGCAGTCCACACGTACATAGACGTACATAGACGACTGGCTGTTAAAAGCACACAATCAGGAAAGTATGTCAGTAAATCTGGAGATAGTTTTGAAAACTCTCACAGATTTTGGCTGGATAATCAACTTTCAGAAATCAGACTAACTCCATCCCAGAAGTTTGTTTACCTGGGAATGTTCTTCGATCTAGAGATAGGATATGTTTATCCTACTCAGGAGAGGGTACAAGTACTCATCTCATTGATACAGTCAGTGTGCATCAGTCATTATGTCCTGGCACAGGTTTACTTGAGAATGATGGGGTTGATGGTTTCTCTGGAGCCAGTCATTCCTCAGGCGGCTTTACACAGGTGCCATATCCAGTTATTTCTCATGACGCAATGGACCCAGAGTACAGGTAACATGTCAGTGTTGGAACCTCTTATTCACCACCTTCAATTGTGGATGAAGACAGAATCTCCTAGCGGTGGGTGATGCTAACCCCTCCTCACCCTCAGGTAACGATGTATTCAGATGCATCAATGGAGGGGTGGGGAGCTTGCCTGGAAATATCCACAGTATCAGGGCTTTGGAATCTGGATCAGTCACAAGAACATATCAATCTACTGGAATTACGAGCAGTAGTCCTGGGCCTGGAACATTTCATAAAGAATGTCCTAGGGCAAGAGTGTTCTGGTTCGATCAGATAACTCAACAGTAGTGACTTACGTAAGCAGCCAGGGCGGAACGAAGTCGCCCAGTCTTTGTATGATGAAATGGAAGCTGCTTTGCTGGTGCCTGGATCACAGGATTACCCTGAAAGCAGTTCATATTCCGGGAAGGTTAAATCTGTTAGCAGATTCATTGAGCCGAAGGATGAGTGTTTTACCTACGGAATGGCAACTAAATCAATGTGTGGTGGATCGTCTGTTCAACCACTGGGGGAAACATAACATAGATTTATTCGCAACGAACAAGAATGCGAAGATGACAACGTTCGTCTCTCTGATTCCAGATCCGAGCGCTATCGCAACAGATGCGTTAGCTATCAGCTGAGTGGGAATGTATGCATACGCATTCCCTCCAGCAATCCTGATTCCAAAAATTCTTCAGAAAATCAGACAGGAAGACAGAAGGAGTGCCAAGTACTTCTGATCGCCCCAAATTGGCCAACCCGATCATGGTATGCGGATCTGCTGGACCTTCTGGTCTGCAATCCGGTTCCTCTGCCTCTGATGGACAATATTATCTTCCAGGGCAAGGCCCTTCACAACAATCCGTAAATATTCAGATTGACTGCGTGGATGTTATCAAGGAATCTAGAATTAAGGAGGGCTTTTCTGAGCAAGCAGCCATGTTCATGGCAAAAGCCAGAAGGGGGTCAACCTCCAGAGCATATAATTATAAAATCAACAGATTTGTAGAATGGTGCTCAGAAAGATGTATTAATCCAATGGATTCATCTATTCATGTAGTAGCCGATTTCCTTTGGCACCTGTATGATGCCTATAGCCTCAAGCCTAACTATTGCTGGTTATAAATCAGCTTTAATGACAGTTATCCTTTGCTTGGCTAATAGGGGAAGTGATGAAGTCAGTACATTAATACTTTAATTAAAGGCATGGGCAATCTAAGACCAAGGAATCCCCCAGTGATTCCATCTTGGAGTTTGTCTCTAGTGCTCCAGGTACTAGCTGATAAGCCATTTGAACCACTAAGTTCCATTTCTATGAAAATGTTGACTCTTAAAACTGTATTTTTAATTGCTGCGGCCTCGGCAAGGCAGAGAAGCGAAATTCATGCCTTATCAGCCGAGGCGGACCGTTTTGTGGTTACAGGGGAAGGCCTTAGGCTTCTACCTAGGATAAATTTCATGGCTAAGAATCAGTCTGAAATATCCAGGTCAACCTATATTTTTACCAGCTTTCACTAGATATGATCCTAATTCAAAAGCATGGTGTCCAGTCCGGGCTATAAGCCGGTACAAACAACGTACTCAGGAATGGCGGGCGGACCCGTCAGTGTTATGGTTGTCATATATTGAATCCCATGGCAGGGTGTCTAAGGACACCATTTCCAGGTGGATTGTAGAGTGTATTCAATTTTGTCATAAATCCGCCACAGGTAAACAAGTTGACATGGCCAAGGCTCACAGTGTTCGCGGCATAGTAGCTTCTACTGCCCTGTTTAATGGGGTTCCTGTGGATGACATTATGTCAGTAGTCCAGTGGCACTGTGAGCAGTTTTACCGACCATTATCTCCGTGACACCTCGAATCCTCTCGCCTTATCGATTTTGAAAAAATAATCTAGGTGTACATATTTTGATGAGGTTTCCTCATTTTTTATATATTTCACAATTAATCAATGGTAACAACCACTTATTTGGACTGCATCAGCCTTCACCAAGGGGAAGATGATGACAGCATCCAGCCTCAACAAGGTCAGTCTTGTTTATGTGTTGTTCATTGTTTATTGTGTTGTCACGTGACCCTTCGTTACTAATATGGTGATGGTTCATGTTTTATGTGGTTCTTTATTGAGAGTATACGAAAATGAAGCCTTTTCGTTCTTTGTCCTATAGTACATGGCACTTGTACATAGAGAGCGTATGGGACACTGAGGTCATTCTGTCTTCCTCCCAAAAGGAGGGGGGGGAGTACATATGACATATGGTCATCTCTCATCCATCGGTTGTGTTACCCGATGTTTAAATCTATCCCTGATTGTGTTTCCACACAATTTCAGAAGTTTAAGTGCCTTAAACGCAGAAAAGCGCATAGGGAAGAGCTTGTCTTTTGACCTCGCCTCCCTCCCGCCGAATTCTCTGTCGAATTCTGGCAATCTCCCATACTCTTGAAGTGAAATAAACAAAATCACGGATTTCTTTTTTCACGAGAGAGTTGATACTTACTTCCCTAATACGGACCCGACCTCTCTGCCCCACAGAGGCTCGGTCTTCAGGCTCTCGTAAAGTTGCATGGTGTCAGCCAATAAATTAGTCAGAGGAAGTACTAGTCTGCGCATGCGCGGTGGTTGGGGCTAGCATCCACCAGACTGTCATCTGACTACCTGCCCAGTAGGGGCACCTAACTTTTTTAATCTGAGTTTTTATTGAGTGAAAGCCGATATTTAGCAATATCAAAGAGTATTAGGGAGGTAAGTATCAACTCTCTAGTGAAAAAAGAAATCCGTGATTTCGTTTAGTCTCCTTACGGGTCTAATGACCCAGGAAAATAGGGCGTCGCCTAGCGTGTGCCCATCTCGTTGCCCTGGTCGGGTCACGTGGCGGTAGCTGGTTCGATTCGGGGTGCTAATGACCCATGAAAGGGTCAGGGTTGAGGCAGTGCCTTTTTGCCAGATCTATTGTATTGGAGGCCCAAGGTTTGAAAAAGCTTTCAGATCGGTTGTGCACTGAGGGTATTCTACAAAGCCTTCTTCTTCTTCTTTTCGTTCGCTGATCATACCACCAGTCCTGTAAGTGACTATCGACATGTTCATAAGCGTTAAGTGCGTGGATCCATGGTTTATTAGTGCGCCATGCGGCCTGGAACCTCCGTGTTCAGCACTCGAGGTTTCTGTCAGGGTTACCTCACCCTTACCTCCTTTAGTCACCTCGTACGACACGCAGAGGATACGGAAGGTGTATTCTAATCCCCACCTACAGGGCTGTTCTACAAAGCCTATAATCCAATTGCCTATGGCCGCGTCTAACTGAGGATGACTATATGGAAGTAAGGCTCTTAAAATGTCCAAATAGCCTCTATAGGTGCTAAGATTTAGCTTATATGTTGAAAAATAAAAAATTAAGCAAGTTCTTGCTATTTGCTAAAAGGCAAGTCTGTAAACCATCCAATTGCACCATGTATAAATACATAATACTACCACCACTACCACCACCACTACCACCACCACTACCACTACCACTACCACCACCACTACCACTACCACTACCACTACCACTACTACTACTACTATTACTATTACTACCAATATGAAACTATTACCGCACATGCTTGCGTAGTGTTTGGCGCGAATTGAGGGTGTTATTGTTAGAGTTATTTTAAGGGAGATGATCTAGGATCAGAATGGTGTATAAATTGGATTCTGTCCCTTGTGTGGTGTATATGATAGTAGGTTTCAAAATCGTACCAGGGTTTATTTTAATGGGAGAGAAGTGTGTGAAAATAAGCACTCATACTACTACTGTTACTACTACTACTGCTTCTACTGCTACAACTACTACTACTACTACTGCTACTACCACCACTACGACTACTACTACTACTACTACTACTACTACTACTACTACTACTACTACTACTACTACTACTACTACTACTACTACTACTACTACTACTACTACTACTACTACTGTTACTACTACTACTGCTACAACTACTGCTACTACTACTACTACTACTACTACTACTACTACTACTACTACTACTACTACTACTACTACTACTACTACTACTACTGTTACTACTACTACTCCTACTACTACTACTACTACTACTACTACTACTACTACTACTACTGCTTCTACTGCTACAACTACTACTGCTACTACCACTACTACTACTACTACTACTACTACTACTACTACTACTACTACTTACTACTACTGCTACTACTACTACTGCTACTACTACTACTACTACTACTACTACTACTACTACTACTACTACTACTTACTACTACTACTACTGCTACTGCTACTACTGTTACTACTACTACTACTACTACTACTACTACTACTACTATTACTACTACTACTACTACTACTACTACTACTACTACTACTACTACTACTACTGCTACTACTACTACTACTGCTACTACTACTGTTACTACTACTACTGCTGCTACTACAACTACTACTACTACTGCTACTACCACTACTACTACTACTACTGCTACTGCTACTGCTACTGCTACTGCTACTACTACTACTACAACTACTACTGCTACTACCACTTCTACTACTACTACTACTACTACTACTACTACTACTACTACTACTACTACTACTGCTGCTACAACTGCTACTACGATTACTACTACTACATTTTTGGTAGCACCATCAGTGGATCGTGTGGAAAACCATAGGACCCAAAAATATACTGACTGAAAAGAATATTAAACATAGGAAAAATCATGGAAACAAACGATTGTATCAGCCATGTGTATAAATAAACAATAAATATATGACTGTCAAACGATTAATCTAAACATTCAAAACAGTTTGATATTTCCCTTTAAAAATTCCAAGTAACTAGCTCAATAACATACCATTAAAATTGCAAACGCTCAGGCGAGCATAGGCTGAGAAATAAACACAGTGATCGGGCGTATTAAAACCGTGTTCTCATACAGCCAATATTTATGTAAATACCAGGTGTATCGGCTACCATTCTCATTGGATTGGCTTTTGTACCAGAATAAATACGTCATTTACATGTATTTCGAAATTTAATCCCACAAAATCGTCGGTTTATCTTCCGATATCGCTATTGCTTGCCTGTGTGAAGGCAACCTGTTTCCTCAAAATTTGCCAGGTAGCGTTAACGTCAGGATTTTCTCACTGTCTGCTAGGTAGCGCTATGGTTACGGTCATCATTTTATCTCGCTCTCCACCAGGTAGCGTGACCGTCCAGTCCAGGATTATCTTCCACCAGTGTGAATGCAAAAAGATATATTGGCTCTATATTAACCTACATACTAGACGAAATAGTTAAACAGGATTAGGCAATGAGAACGAGGTTCTCACTAGAGACATACGAGGCGTAGCGCCACACTACGGCCATATTCTCACTGCAGAGTTAATCACGAATAACGCCATACCTCAGTAATGCGCTAAGCCGGTTACGTCTCGAGTGAGAACACGGCCTTAGATACACAGTCAACTGGGAACAAATTAATTAATAATCAACGTCCCGCACGATGATTTATAAAACGTAAATGCCAAGATATTACACTGCACTTCTCATAGCAACAGCCCAAACAAGTACGCACACACGCACACTCAACCCATGCACACACACACACGCGCGCACTCCAAAACCCACTGAT
The DNA here is from genome assembly GCA_034401795.1 of Chaetoderma sp. LZ-2023a. Classification (NCBI taxonomy): domain Eukaryota; kingdom Metazoa; phylum Mollusca; class Caudofoveata; order Chaetodermatida; family Chaetodermatidae; genus Chaetoderma; species Chaetoderma sp. LZ-2023a. The sequence goes on from CM067363.1 coordinate 9,313,919, forward strand.
ACTGCAGGGTCATTATAACATAAGAATTAAACACACACGCACACACGCACGCACGCACGCACACACACATATATATATACTGAGCCAAAAAGGTTTAGCAACATTGAGGTTTGGTTTGTTGTATTAAAACTGCGTCCATTTATAACCAAATTTGCAGGCATGTTTCGTCAATGTAATGTCTCGCTGATCATGAGGAAATGCAAATCATTTCTTGCATTTCTCGGCCGCACGCTTACTGCATGTGAAAATGGCCCACATTGGCGGGTAGCGAAGGCAAAAATTCACCATATTGCAAAAGCAGATAACGAACGTTAACAGAAAACGCTTAAAAGTTTACCCTACCGAACATGGGCCACCACCCAGGGCTACCCGAAGTTCAGCGCCATGAAGCAATGGGAAGACTCACTGCTGGGCAGAGCATTCGCGCTGTTGCTCGACATTTTAATGTTCACGCCTCAACCATTTCCCGTCTCCGCCAACGTGAGCAGGAAACTGGACAACACCACGAGAAGACCGCTACTTAGTGACATCATCACGACGTCACAGGTTCGAGACTGCGCCGCGGCTGTCCCGTAATTTGCACACTGCTACTGGAACTACAGTGCATCCACAACCTGTGCGAAACAGACTCCATGATGCTGGACTGCATGCCCGTCGTCCACTTGTTGCTGTTCCGCTTACAGAGCATCACATCGAGAATCGGTTTGCATGGGCAAGAACTCATCAGCGATGGCGTGCTCAACAATGGAGCCACGTCTTGTTCAGTGATGAGTCGAGGTTTTGTGTGAATGTGGTGGATGATAGGCAACGGGTTTGGCGACGTTTAGGAGAACGGTATGATGTAGCCAACATTCAGCACGACAGATTCGGTGGCGGCAGTGTCATGGTGTGGGCGGGAATCCATGAAAATGGCAAAAGAGATCTTATTGTGATTCGCGGAAATTTAACGGCTCAACGTTGCTGTGAAGAAATCATCACCCCTGTTCTCATCCCTTTTATGCAACATCATGCAGACTTTATGTTCTAGCAAGACAATGCCCGTCCTCATTCAGCTAGGGTCACCAGTGATTCCCTTGAGGCTAACAACGTTCCGGTATTGGACTGGCCAGCGTGATCACTGGACCTGTCTCCTATCGAACACGTGTGGGACATTCTTGGCCGTATGGTGCGTGAGAACCATCCACATCTTCACAACGTGCGGGATTTGGAAGCTGCACTGCTCCAGGAATGGGATGCGATTCCTCTTCGTGACATCAGGTGCTTAATTCGAAGCGTGAGAAAGCGATGTACGGCAGTGGTTAATGCGCCCGGAAGTCACAGCCTGTATTGACAGCTCAGTGTCATTATTTAAATTGGACCCTTCCGTTGAATGATGCTGTGTTAAAGGCGCGATGCTAGCATTACATTAATAAGAGACTGTTGTTCAAATTGGAAAATGACCTATCAATTAAATAATATATTTGAATCAATTTATTGTTTTTGTTAAATAACATTTATACAGTAATGTTCTCAGTGTTGCTAAACTTTTTTGGTTCAGTATATATATAATTAGCTTTTAAATATCAAAGCAAAGTATTTTGAAACAAACTCGCATCTCCAAGCACAAAAATGCATATATATTATTTAATATATCATTCCATTGGTCAATTACGGTTGATAAGAAATAATCACAATCTGATGGAACTAACCGGAATACCGAGCGTATGGAAGTAGCAATTTACGGTAATAATCTAGAGAACTTCCTTCAGAACCGACAATGTAAGCAAATTGAACTGCGAAATGAGGAAGAAGGATTACTCACTTTATTAGTCCTGCTGTATGCTGATGACACGGCTATGTTAGCAAACAACACACATGATCCACAGGAAATCCTAAACGCTTTTGACGAATACTGCAACATATGGAAACTTAAGATTAATATAGACAAAACAAAAGTCATGTTTGGCAGCACAATAAGATACTATAGCAAATTAAAGTTCTATTTAAAGACGAAAGAGCTAGAAATAGTAGACAACTACAAATATCTCGGGATACACTTTTCTTATAATAGTCTCCTCCCAGCTGAAAAGAACATATCAGAACAAGCTCGCAAAGCCAAGCTCGTGCTGCATTGTCGTGCCAGAGAGCTGGACTTACCAAATGACTGCTAGGTTAAATTGTACCATCAAATGATCGAGCCGATTCTACCATATGAGGCTGAAGTCATAGGAATACAAAATTACAGCTTACTAGAGAAAGTAAAGCTAGACTTTCTACGATATGTTCTAAAAGTTAAAATGAGTACACCAAAGTATATGATTATGGCGAGCTCGGAGAAATTCCAATTCAAATAGTAATAAGAAAACGCATGATAACATATTGGCTTAAGCTTATTTTAGGAAAATAAACAAAACTTGCATTCGGAGTATATACCCATATTCTATTAGATCATCGAAACAACTATACACCTGTGCAAAAGTTAAGCACCACCATATTTTTACGCACATGCGAGGGTATATTCATGTGCTATGAAGAAAGCAATAGCATAAACATGTATGTACCCATCCATCTTAGTGCAAGAGGTAATAATGCAACTAGAGGAATGCTGATTATGATGGTGGGGAAACACTGTATGTTTTTGTTTGAACTTGAAAACGATGCCTGAATATGGTTATGTTGACACAACTGACAACTATTGCCCTACAGTTGACACACGTGGCTAGATTATCATTAATGGTGTCTGAAAACGAAGTTTAACATCTGTGCACGAGTTTGAGACTGTCATTATTAATAGTGGGTATATCCACCTTGTGCCTGGATGACGGCCTGGACACGACGTCTCATGCTGGTCACAAACCGACTGATACGCCATTGTGGTATTCGTTGCCATTCAAGATGGAGTGCGTCTGTTAATTCCTGTAGGTTCTGCACAGGAGGACCCCTCCTTCTCACCATGTTTCCCAGAATGTCCCAGATATGCTCAATAGGGTTCATGTCAGGGCTCCTTGCTGGCCATGGTAGGGTTTCGATGGCATTCTGGCGGAGGTATTCATGCACAGCTCTAGCACGATGTGGTCGGGCGTTGTCATCCATGAATATAGGGTGGGTTCCAGGTGCATGATTTACAAAAGGAGGGACCACAACTCTATCCAGTATGGAATCTTGATATCTTTGTCCATTTAGTGTTCCAGGTACAGTCAACAGATCCAGCTTACAATCAAATGAGATGCAGCCCCATATCATAACGGAACCTCCACCAAATGGAACTTCTTCCATGATGTTACGTTGGTCGTACGCCGTGCGTCTGGACCCCCATACACGAGTTCGATCATCTGTGGCATGAAGCAGGAACCGACTTTCATCGGACCAGTGTACCCGTCTCCAGGATCTCATGTTCCAGTGTCTTCTTTCGTTGCACCACCTCAGACGCTCCTCTTTGTGGTGTGCAGTGAGGAGAGGACGTCTGACAGGTCTCCTAGCTTTCATGCCAGCAGCATACAGTCTCCTTTTGACGGTAGACATTGACACTCTATTGCGCGTTTCCCATTGCTGGCTGAGCACTCTGCTGTTGGTGAATGGAGATCTCCTAACAAGGCGTACTAGGGCTCGATCATCACGGGCAGTAGTCTTCTTCGGTCTTCCAGATCTAGGCCTGTCCTTCACCTCGTTAGTTTGCCCATGTTTTGCAATCAAACGACTGATTACAGTATGGTTAATGTTCAGCTGTCTGCCAATCTCTCTGCATGACATACCAGTGGTATGCATGCCTATGATTTGCCATTTCACACGATCACTTAACCTTCGTCTTGCGATAGCGGTTCACAATCAAGAGCTAATTCTCTCTGTACAAATAAACCACGGTCATGAACACAAAATTCCTAATCTTGTCGCCTAAATCTGTATGTAATGTTCTACACCTCTTCTTCTTCTTTTCGCTCGCTGATCATACCGCCAGTCCTGTAAGTGACTATCGACATGATCATAAGCGTTAAGTGCGTGGATCCATGGTTTATTAGAGTGCGCCGTGCGGCCTGGAACCTCCGTCTTCAGCACTCGAGGTTTCTGTCAGGGTTACCTCACCCTTACCTCCTTTAGTCGCCTCTTACGACACGCAGAGGATACGGAAGGTGTATTCTAAGCCCCACCTACAGGGCAGCGGTATGCATGCCTATGATTTGCCATTTCACACGATCACTTAACCTTTGTCTTGCCATAGCGGTTCACAATCAAGAGCTAATTCTCTTTGTACAAATAAACCACGGTCATGAACACAAAATTCCTAATCTTGTCGCCTAAATCTGTATGTAATGTTCTACACCTCAAACTGGACTTTTACATAACTGAACACGTGTGCTGTTTCCCGTCATGCACGGACATCAAGCGGCGTGAAGTCATGCATGCATGTGCATTTCGTACTTGGAATTATGTCAGCTAACGCGGGGACAAAAAGTATGGCAGCCTAGTTGTACCATCATGTTTCTACGTTCTATTGTTTTTGCTGGTGCTTAACTTTTGCACAGGTGTATACATGCACTACAATTGTCTAAACTCCATAAAACAATACTAGACACGACAGGACACAGTTACCGCTGGACAAATCAATTAATAAATAACTTTAATGAAATAAAAATAAGAATAACGAAAAGCCTTGAAGACCAATATATCCAAACAAGGCAAATACAGTTGAACGACTCCTGGAAGGAGAAAATATATAACTGTATAACGGGAAGACTATCTCATAAAGCTAAATGATCGCAAAATATTTTTATTTACAAGGTTTAGGACAAGTAATCATCGACTTCCAATAGAAAAGGGACGATGGGAAAGAATCGCCAGAGAAGAAAGAATCATAACGAAATGGAAGATGAATTCCATTAAAAAAAATTTGCAAATTCTTTAAAGATAAATGACTAGAAATCCTGCCTAAATATTATTGTAATAGACCAAGCTTCTTTAAATTTGTGTACTATTTTCAACCAAGAACAAAAATCTACTAATAAAACTATGCCACATGATTGAAATAATTAATAAACAGTTCCAACGTTGACAAACCCTATACATAGTACCGACACCATATCCCGCACACAAATAAGTACCCAAATGCAAGAAAACACAAATTAAGGCGCCGATGGCGGCAATGATGACGACGATGTGGTTTGTTAAATATACTCATTAGCCCTTTTAATGTCTAAATGTGTGATCCAGAAAAGCAAAATCTGTGCACATCGAGTGTCCATTTGCGGACTGGCGAGGGCTATTGTTGAGAAATCTACCACTGGAATGTCTGGCTCAGACATGGAGCCAGTCATTTAGGTGATGGATTTTCGGCGATCGTCTTCTCCTGACCAACAAATGGGCACTCATCAACCACTGCAGAGGTTGGTTATGACCGATCTCATCATAAAAGGGTTAATTAGTGTCAATGATAGTGCGGATGAATGTGATGATATTGCTAATATAAACGGCAATAATGCAATTGATGACTTATGACCAAGATGACGTTAATAATCACAATGTCTTGCCGCCATAACGTGTAAATCTTGTGAAATCATTGTTCCCCATATGCCACTTTGTGATCTGAGTGTAAATAAACTGAAACTGAGTAGAGCAAGGCAGCTTAAATATCTTCCTCGGGTAGTGAGAGGACTGTTTGGGACGATACAATTGAAGACATGCATAAGTTCGGCAAACGTATAACAGTATATTCTGACACAAAGATATATTGAATATTCAATATCCTGTAACACGATATTGGATATTCAATATGCTGTGACGGGATATTGAATATTTGGGTGATTGGTATGTGCTGGTTATTGGGTTGGGTGGGTGGGAGCGCGACTGGCTGAGTGAATGGATAGATGGATGGGTGTAGCCCTTGAGAAAAAAAGGCTGGATATCCAGGGATTAAAAGCTAACATTAGCCTGGATTGATGCTGGGAATTCATGTGATATTCTGGCATTTAGAGCTCAGATAAGTTAGCATTAGCCACGACGGTATTCGGACAGGAATAGCCTGGAAAAGCCTGGATCATTTACGGTTGGAATAGCTTGGACTATTTTCTCAGAATAGCCAGGAAAAGCCTGGATCTTTAATGGCTGTGCAAGCTCGGAATAGCCTGGAATAGCCCGGGCTTCCAGGTTTCTGCTGCAAATTTTGTTTAGAAGCTCGGAGTAGCCTGGTAAAGCCAGGAATAGCTCGGATGAGCCAGGAATAGCTCGGATATTAGGCAGGAATAGCTCAGATAAGGCAGGAATAGCTTGGATAAGCCAGGAATAGCTCGGATATGCCAGGAATAGCTCAGAAATTGGCCATGCCAATAGACAACTATTTTTGGAAATGTATGACTTAAATGCCTGGCTCGATAATCCACACAGTCATTTTATTGGTAAATTTTCAAAAATACTCATCTCTTGACCTGCAAATGTTCATTCAAAAAGAGACTATTTTGATTTTCTTGACAAATCTTGATGTGTCCCACATTCTGCATCTTAGAAGCCCTCTGCAGTCCGGGACAGAACAGGGACACCTATTCAGGCATCCTCTGCAATCTGGGGCAGGCTGGCTATAGAATATCTTAGTCCTCAAATTATTCTGTGATCTGGATCTGATAGCTTAGATTAGCTAGAGAATGTTCTATAATGGCCTCCTGCTTTCAGGTCAAAAAGTAAAGATAATAATCTTATTGGGCCTCGGGTGAGCTAATAAATGATAACTAATTCAATTTCATCAAGGCATTAACACTGTATATATACACTGTATATATGATACCCTGTTTGTTATGTGTGCTATTAACCAGAGATTGTTAACACAGTATGTATTAGAAAGCCTTGTCACTGCATTATTATAGATAGTTTAAGAAGTTGAACCAAAACTGGTAACGCAGATAATACATTTCAACTAAGCAATAAATACATACCTTCCGATATATACTGAGCCAAAAAAGTTTAACAATTTCAAATCTTTGCTTGCTGTATTAAAACTATGCGCCCTATTGTTATCAAATTTGCAGGTATTTTTCTTCAACACAATGTCTCGCTGTCTGTAATGAAATCAAAATAATTTTTGGCTTTTCACGCAGGTGCGCTTAACGCATGTGAAAATGCATTTTGCACGCACTGGTTAAAATTTGCGCGGCGCGTAGGTGAAATGACACCACATTCCAAAACAGGTAACCAACGTGAACTAAAAACGTTACTAAAGTTTATACCTGCTAACATGGGCCGCGCCCAGGTTTATCCGAAAATCAGCGCCATAAAGCAACGGGATGACTTACCACTGGTGTACGGCAGTCGTCAATGCGCGCGGAGGCCACACCTGCTATTGACACCTCTAGAAAAATCTTCTGCCTGGACCCCTACACTGAATGACGCCGTGTTAGAGGCGCGATACTTACATTATGGCGACATTGAACTGTTTTTCAAATTGGAAATTGGCCCCACCAATTAAATAATATTTTCTAATGAAATCGTTCTCTTTACAAAATTATATCTATTTAGTGTTTTTATGAGAATTGCTCAAACCTTTTCACTTTATCAAATTTATATACATTACTAACATTCCTGGCTTTTCCAGGCTTTTCCTGCCTTATTAATTTGCCAATTTCTTTTCCATGGCTTTTGAGAGGCAGGAAAAGCCTGAATAAGTTTGGAATGTTATTAATGCTTTCCGTCCTGGCTTTTCCTAGCTTTGGAAGCTGGGAAATGCCAGGATATTACAGGCAAGAAAGTTCCTGGCTTTTCCTGGATTGAAGATCTCGGAGTAAGCTCGGAAATGTCAGGATACCCCAGAATATCCAAGCTTTAGGGCAAAAGCCTGGATTTATTCTCACCAGGGCCAAGGGGATGCTCGATCCTCTAGCGACAGTGTACTGCTATGATCGAGTATACTGGACAGAATATCTTTACAGGATATTGAATATTCAATATACATTTGTGTCAGAAATATATCATTATACATTTGCTGAATTTATGCCTGTCTTCAATTGTGTCGTCTCAAAACAGTCTTGAGGCACGCAAGGAAGATATTTTAGGCCGCGTTGCTCTACAGCTACCCTTGGTATGCACACAACACCGGGCGGACACGACCGCCAGCTGTACAATGCTAGCCACAGCTCAGTCAGCATACTCGCTGTTTGCTAGAGGCTGGCCTGGAACCTGTGCTTGCCGCCTCTCCACCCATCCATTCGTCCATCCACTATCCGCTCACACCTACCCGCCCCAACCCAATATCCATCACCTGCCAATCCATTCATTCATCCATTCATTCATTCATTCATCTATTCATTCACCCACTGCCAGCCACACAAAGCATACACAGACACCATCCCTCACATCACCACCCCTCCGCACCATCCATCCAGCCACCCACCTACCTACCATCACCTGCCCACTCACCCGCTGACCCCCCCCCCCCTATCCACGCAATCCACTCCCCACCCACCAACCCACCCACTCACAAACCCAACCAACCACGTGCACCCACCCACGCAATCCCTCCCTTTCATCCATCATCCATCCATCCATCCATCCAATAAAACCTACCCACCCAATAAAACCCACCCAGCGACACACCCCACCCACCCCACCCCACCCATCCATCCATCCATATATCCATCCAATCATTCATTTCATTCATTCATTAATTCACACACTGTCAGCCACAACAAACATACAATGTACATATACACTATCCCTCTTATCACTAACCTCCCGCCCGCACCATCCATCTTCCCACACAAAATATCCATGCATCCACCCCACCCACCCACTCACCCACCTACCCAGCAAACCTACCCACCCATCCAGCAACCCACCCACCCCTACACACACAAACATCGTCGTGTCCGTG
>CM067363.1:9323245-9348223 GCA_034401795.1 Chaetoderma sp. LZ-2023a
GCATGACACGTGTGTTCATATATCAGAGAGGTTAATAGCAGATATCAGAGAGGTTAATAGCAGATATCAGCGAGGTTAATAGCAGATATCAGCGAGGTTAATAGCAGATATCAGAGAGGTTAATGGCAGATATCAGATAGGTTAATAGCAGATATCAGAGAGGTTAATAGCAGATATCAGAGAGGTTAATAGCAGATATCAGAGAGGTTAATAATAGTAGATATCAGAGAGGTTAATAGCAGATATCAGCGAGGTTAATAGCAGATATCAGCGAGGTTAATAGCAGATATCAGCGAGGTTAATAGCAGATATCAGAGAGGTTAATAGCAGATATCAGCGAGCTTAATAGCAGATATCAGAGAGGTTAATATCAGATATCAGAGAGGTTAATAGAAGATATCAGCGAGGTTAATAGCAGATATCAGCGAGGTTAATATCAGATATCAGAGAGGTTAATAGCAGATATCAGAGAGGTTAATAGCAGATATCAGCGAGGTTAATAGCAGATATCAGAGAGGTTAATAGCAGATATCAGAGAGGTTAATAGCAGATATCAGAGAGGTTAATAGCAGATATCAGAGAGGTTAATAGCAGATATCAGAGAGGTTAATAGCAGATATCAGAGAGGTTAATAGCAGATATCAGAGAGGTTAATAGCAGATATCAGAGAGGTTAATAGCAGATATCAGCGAGGTTAATAGCAGATATCAGCGAGGTTAATAGCAGATATCAGAGAGGTTAATAGCAGATATCAGAGAGGTTAATAGCAGATATCAGAGAGGTTAATAGCAGATATCAGCGAGGTTAATAGCAGATATCAGCGAGGTTAATAGCAGATATCAGAGAGGTTAATAGCAGATATCAGAGAGGTTAATAGCAGATATCAGAGAGGTTAATAGCAGATATCAGAGAGGTTAATAGCAGATATCAGAGAGGTTAATAGCAGATATCAGAGAGGTTAATAGCAGATATCAGCGAGGTTAATAGCAGATATCAGAGAGGTTAATAGCAGATATCAGCGAGGTTAATAGCAGATATCAGAGAGGTTAATAGCAGATATCAGAGAGGTTAATAGCAGATATCAGAGAGGTTAATAGCAGATATCAGCGAGGTTAATAGCAGATATCAGAGAGGTTAATAGCAGATATCAGAGAGGTTAATAGCAGATATCAGAGAGGTTAATAGCAGATATCAGAGAGGTTAATAGCAGATATCAGAGAGGTTAATAGCAGATATCAGAGAGGTTAATAGCAGATATCAGCGAGGTTAATAGCAGATATCAGAGAGGTTAATAGCAGATATCAGCGAGGTTAATAGCATATATCAGAGAGGTTAATAGCAGATATCAGAGAGGTTAATAGCAGATATCAGAGAGGTTAATAGCAGATATCAGCGAGGTTAATAGCAGATATCAGCGAGGTTAATAGCAGATATCAGAGAGGTTAATAGCAGATATCAGAGAGGTTAATAGCAGATATCAGAGAGGTTAATAGCAGATATCAGAGAGGTTAATAGCAGATATCAGAGAGGTTAATAATAGCAGATATCAGAGAGGTTAATAGCAGATATCAGCGAGGTTAATAGCAGATATCAGCGAGGTTAATAGCAGATATCAGCGAGGTTAATAGCAGATATCAGAGAGGTTAATAGCAGATATCAGCGAGGTTAATAGCAGATATCAGAGAGGTTAATAGCAGATATCAGAGAGGTTAATAGCAGATATCAGCGAGGTTAATAGCAGATATCAGAGAGGTTAATAGCAGATATCAGCGAGGTTAATAGCAGATATCAGAGAGGTTAATAGCAGATATCAGAGAGGTTAATAGCAGATATCAGAGAGGTTAATAGCAGATATCAGAGAGGTTAATAGCAGATATCAGAGAGGTTAATAGCAGATATCAGAGAGGTTAATAGCAGATATCAGCGAGGTTAATAGCAGATATCAGCGAGGTTAATAGCAGATATCAGAGAGGTTAATAGCAGATATCAGAGAGGTTAATAGCAGATATCAGAGAGGTTAATAGCAGATATCAGAGAGGTTAATAGCAGATATCAGCGAGGTTAATAGCAGATATCAGAGAGGTTAATAGCAGATATCAGAGAGGTTAATAGCAGATATCAGAGAGGTTAATAGCAGATATCAGAGAGGTTAATAGCAGATATCAGAGAGGTTAATAGCAGATATCAGAGAGGTTAATAGCAGATATCAGCGAGGTTAATAGCAGATATCAGAGAGGTTAATAGCAGATATCAGCGAGGTTAATAGCAGATATCAGCGAGGTTAATAGCAGATATCAGAGAGGTTAATAGCAGATATCAGAGAGGTTAATAGCAGATATCAGAGAGGTTAATAGCAGATATCAGAGAGGTTAATAGCAGATATCAGCGAGGTTAATAGCAGATATCAGAGAGGTTAATAGCAGATATCAGAGAGGTTAATAGCAGATATCAGAGAGGTTAATAGCAGATATCAGAGAGGTTAATAGCAGATATCAGAGAGGTTAATAGCAGATATCAGAGAGGTTAATAGCAGATATCAGAGAGGTTAATAGCAGATATCAGAGAGGTTAATAGCAGATATCAGCGAGGTTAATAGCAGATATCAGAGAGGTTAATAGCAGATATCAGAGAGGTTAATAGCAGATATCAGCGAGGTTAATAGCAGATATCAGCGAGGTTAATAGCAGACATCAGCGAGGTTAATAGCAGATATCAGCGAGGTTAATAGCAGATATCAGCGAGGTTAATAGCAGATATCAGAGAGGTTAATAGCAGATATCAGAGAGGTTAATAGCAGATATCAGAGAGGTTAATAGCAGATATCAGCGAGGTTAATAGCAGATATCAGCGAGGTTAATAGCAGATATCAGAGAGGTTAATAGCAGATATCAGAGAGGTTAATAGCAGATATCAGAGAGGTTAATAGCAGATATCAGAGAGGTTAATAGCAGATATCAGAGAGGTTAATAGCAGATATCAGCGAGGTTAATAGCAGATATCAGAGAGGTTAATAGCAGATATCAGCGAGGTTAATAGCAGATATCAGAGAGGTTAATAGCAGATATCAGCGAGGTTAATAGCAGATATCAGCGAGGTTAATAGCAGATATCAGAGAGGTTAATAGCAGATATCAGAGAGGTTAATAGCAGATATCAGAGAGGTTAATAGCAGATATCAGAGAGGTTAATAGCAGATATCAGAGAGGTTAATAGCAGATATCAGCGAGGTTAATAGCAGATATCAGCGAGGTTAATAGCAGATATCAGAGAGGTTAATAGCAGATATCAGCGAGGTTAATAGCAGATATCAGAGAGGTTAATAGCAGATATCAGCGAGGTTAATAGCAGATATCAGCGAGGTTAATAGCAGATATCAGAGAGGTTAATAGCAGATATCAGCGAGGTTAATAGCAGATATCAGAGAGGTTAATAGCAGATATCAGAGAGGTTAATAGCAGATATCAGAGAGGTTAATAGCAGATATCAGAGAGGTTAATAGCAGATATCAGCGAGGTTAATAGCAGATATCAGCGAGGTTAATAGCAGATATCAGAGAGGTTAATAGCAGATATCAGAGAGGTTAATAGCAGATATCAGAGAGGTTAATAGCAGATATCAGAGAGGTTAATAGCAGATATCAGAGAGGTTAATAGCAGATATCAGCGAGGTTAATAGCAGATATCAGAGAGGTTAATAGCAGATATCAGCGAGGTTAATAGCAGATATCAGCGAGGTTAATAGCAGATATCAGAGAGGTTAATAGCAGATATCAGAGAGGTTAATAGCAGATATCAGAGAGGTTAATAGCAGATATCAGCGAGGTTAATAGCAGATATCAGAGAGGTTAATAGCAGATATCAGAGAGGTTAATAGCAGATATCAGAGAGGTTAATAGCAGATATCAGAGAGGTTAATAGCAGATATCAGAGAGGTTAATAGCAGATATCAGAGAGGTTAATAGCAGATATCAGAGAGGTTAATAGCAGATATCAGAGAGGTTAATAGCAGATATCAGAGAGGTTAATAGCAGATATCAGAGAGGTTAATAGCAGATATCAGAGAGGTTAATAGCAGATATCAGAGAGGTTAATAGCAGATATCAGAGAGGTTAATAGCAGATATCAGAGAGGTTAATAGCAGATATCAGAGAGGTTAATAGCAGATATCAGAGAGGTTAATAGCAGATATCAGAGAGGTTAATAGCAGATATCAGAGAGGTTAATAGCAGATATCAGCGAGGTTAATAGCAGATATCAGAGAGGTTAATAGCAGATATCAGCGAGGTTAATAGCAGATATCAGCGAGGTTAATAGCAGATATCAGAGAGGTTAATAGCAGATATCAGAGAGGTTAATAGCAGATATCAGCGAGGTTAATAGCAGATATCAGAGAGGTTAATAGCAGATATCAGAGAGGTTAATAGCAGATATCAGCGAGGTTAATAGCAGATATCAGCGAGGTTAATAGCAGATATCAGAGAGGTTAATAGCAGATATCAGAGAGGTTAATAGCAGATATCAGAGAGGTTAATAGCAGATATCAGAGAGGTTAATAGCAGATATCAGAGAGGTTAATAGCAGATATCAGAGAGGTTAATAGCAGATATCAGAGAGGTTAATAGCAGATATCAGCGAGGTTAATAGCAGATATCAGAGAGGTTAATAGCAGATATCAGCGAGGTTAATAGCAGATATCAGAGAGGTTAATAGCAGATATCAGAGAGGTTAATAGCAGATATCAGAGAGGTTAATAGCAGATTTCAACGAGGTTAATAGCAGATATCAGAGAGGTTAATAGCAGATATCAGCGAGGTTAATAGCAGATATCAGAGAGGTTAATAGCAGATATCAGAGAGGTTAATAGCAGATATCAGAGAGGTTAATAGCAGATATCAGAGAGGTTAATAGCAGATATCAGAGAGGTTAATAGCAGATATCAGAGAGGTTAATAGCAGATATCAGCGAGGTTAATAGCAGATATCAGAGAGGTTAATAGCAGATATCAGAGAGGTTAATAGCAGATATCAGAGAGGTTAATAGCAGATATCAGCGAGGTTAATAGCAGATATCAGCGAGGTTAATAGCAGATATCAGAGAGGTTAATAGCAGATATCAGAGAGGTTAATAGCAGATATCAGAGAGGTTAATAGCAGATATCAGAGAGGTTAATAGCAGATATCAGAGAGGTTAATAGCAGATATCAGAGAGGTTAATAGCAGATATCAGCGAGGTTAATAGCCGATATCAGAGAGGTTAATAGCCGATATCAGAGAGGTTAATAGCAGATATCAGAGAGGTTAATAGCCAGATATCAGCGAGGTTAATAGCAGATATCAGCGAGGTTAATAGCAGATATCAGCGAGGTTAATAGCAGATATCAGAGAGGTTAATAGCAGATATCAGAGAGGTTAATAGCAGATATCAGAGAGGTTAATAGCAGATATCAGAGAGGTTAATAGCAGATATCAGCGAGGTTAATAGCAGATATCAGCGAGGTTAATAGCAGATATCAGAGAGGTTAATAGCAGATATCAGAGAGGTTAATAGCAGATATCAGAGAGGTTAATAGCAGATATCAGAGAGGTTAATAGCAGATATCAGCGAGGTTAATAGCAGATATCAGAGAGGTTAATAGCAGATATCAGCGAGGTTAATAGCAGATATCAGCGAGGTTAATAGCAGATATCAGAGAGGTTAATAGCAGATATCAGAGAGGTTAATAGCAGATATCAGAGGTTAATAGCAGATATCAGCGAGGTTAATAGCAGATATCAGAGAGGTTAATAGCAGATATCAGCGAGGTTAATAGCAGATATCAGCGAGGTTAATAGCAGATATCAGCGAGGTTAATAGCAGATATCAGCGAGGTTAATAGCAGATATCAGCGAGGTTAATAGCAGATATCAGCGAGGTTAATAGCAGATATCAGAGAGGTTAATAGAAGATATCAGAGAGGTTAATAGCCGATATCAGCGAGGTTAATAGCAGATATCAGAGAGGTTAATAGCAGATATCAGAGAGGTTAATAGCAGATATCAGCGAGGTTAATAGCAGATATCAGAGAGGTTAATAGCAGATATCAGCGAGGTTAATAGCAGATATCAGCGAGGTTAATAGCAGATATCAGCGAGGTTAATAGCAGATATCAGAGAGGTTAATAGCAGATATCAGCGAGGTTAATAGCAGATATCAGAGAGGTTAATAGCAGATATCAGCGAGGTTAATAGCAGATATCAGCGAGGTTAATAGCAGATATCAGAGAGGTTAATAGCAGATATCAGAGAGGTTAATAGCAGATATCAGAGAGGTTAATAGCAGATATCAGCGAGGTTAATAGCAGATATCAGAGAGGTTAATAGCAGATATCAGAGAGGTTAATAGCAGATATCAGAGAGGTTAATAGCAGATATCAGAGAGGTTAATAGCAGATATCAGAGAGGTTAATAGCAGATATCAGAGAGGTTAATAGCAGATATCAGAGAGGTTAATAGCAGATATCAGAGAGGTTAATAGCAGATATCAGAGAGGTTAATAGCAGATATCAGAGTGGTTAATAGCAGACATCAGCGAGGTTAATAGCAGATATCAGCGAGGTTAATAGCAGATATCAGAGAGGTTAATAGCAGATATCAGAGAGGTTAATAGCAGACATCAGCGAGGTTAATAGCAGATATCAGCGAGGTTAATAGCAGATATCAGAGAGGTTAATAGCAGATATCAGAGAGGTTAATAGCAGATATCAGAGAGGTTAATAGCAGATATCAGCGAGGTTAATAGCAGATATCAGCGAGGTTAATAGCAGATATCAGAGAGGTTAATAGCAGATATCAGATAGGTTAATAGCAGATATCAGAGAGGTTAATAGCAGATATCAGAGAGGTTAATAGCAGATATCAGAGAGGTTAATAATAGTAGATATCAGAGAGATTAATAGCAGATATCAGCGAGGTTAATAGCAGATATCAGCGAGGTTAATAGCAGATATCAGCGAGGTTAATAGCAGATATCAGAGAGGTTAATAGCAGATATCAGCGAGGTTAATAGCAGATATCAGCGAGGTTAATAGCAGATATCAGAAAGGTTAATAGCAGATCTCAGCGAGGTTAATAGCAGATATCAGCGAGGTTAATAGCAGATATCAGAGAGGTTAATAGCAGATATCAGCGAGCTTAATAGCAGATATCAGAGAGGTTAATATCAGATATCAGAGAGGTTAATAGAAGATATCAGCGAGGTTAATAGCAGATATCAGCGAGGTTAATATCAGATATCAGAGAGGTTAATAGCAGATATCAGAGAGGTTAATAGCCCATATCAGCGAGGTTAATAGCAGATATCAGAGAGGTTAATAGCAGATATCAGAGAGGTTAATAGCAGATATCAGAGAGGTTAATAGCAGATATCAGAGAGGTTAATAGCAGATATCAGAGAGGTTAATAGCAGATATCAGAGAGGTTAATAGCAGATATCAGAGAGGTTAATAGCAGATATCAGAGAGGTTAATAGCAGACATCAGCGAGGTTCATAGCAGATATCAGAGAGGTTAATAGCAGATATCAGAGAGGTTAATAGCAGATATCAGAGAGGTTAATAGCAGATATCAGAGAGGTTAATAGCAGATATCAGCGAGGTTAATAGCAGATATCAGAGAGGTTAATAGCAGATATCAGAGAGGTTAATAGCAGATATCAGCGAGGTTAATAGCAGATATCAGAGAGGTTAATAGCCGATATCAGAGAGGTTAATAGCAGACATCAGCGAGGTTAATAGCAGATATCAGAGAGGTTAATAGCAGATATCAGAGAGGTTAATAGCAGATATCAGCGAGGTTAATAGCAGATATCGGAGAGGTTAATAGCATATATCAGAGAGGTTAATAGCAGATATCAGCGAGGTTAATAGCAGATATCAGAGAGGTTAATAGCAGATATCAGAGAGGTTAATAGCAGATATCAGCGAGGTTAATAGCAGATATCAGCGAGGTTAATAGCAGATATCAGAGAGGTTAATAGCAGATATCAGAGAGGTTAATAGCAGATATCAGAGAGGTTAATAGCAGATATCAGAGAGGTTAATAGCAGATATCAGCGAGGTTAATAGCAGATATCAGAGAGGTTAATAGCAGATATCAGAGAGGTTAATAGCAGATATCAGAGAGGTTAATAGCAGATATCAGAGAGGTTAATAATAGTAGATATCAGAGAGGTTAATAGCAGATATCAGCGAGGTTAATAGCAGATATCAGCGAGGTTAATAGCAGATATCAGCGAGGTTAATAGCAGATATCAGAGAGGTTAATAGCAGATATCAGCGAGGTTAATAGCAGATATCAGCGAGGTTAATAGCAGATATCAGAAAGGTTAATAGCAGATATCAGAGAGCTTAATAGCAGATATCAGAGAGGTTAATAGCAGATATCAGAGAGGTTAATAATAGTAGATATCAGAGAGATTAATAGCAGATATCAGCGAGGTTAATAGCAGATATCAGCGAGGTTAATAGCAGATATCAGCGAGGTTAATAGCAGATATCAGAGAGGTTAATAGCAGATATCAGCGAGGTTAATAGCAGATATCAGCGAGGTTAATAGCAGATATCAGAAAGGTTAATAGCAGATCTCAGCGAGGTTAATAGCAGATATCAGCGAGGTTAATAGCAGATATCAGAGAGGTTAATAGCAGATATCAGCGAGCTTAATAGCAGATATCAGAGAGGTTAATATCAGATATCAGAGAGGTTAATAGAAGATATCAGCGAGGTTAATAGCAGATATCAGCGAGGTTAATAGCAGATATCAGAGAGGTTAATAGCAGATATCAGAGAGGTTAATAGCCCATATCAGCGAGGTTAATAGCAGATATCAGAGAGGTTAATAGCAGATATCAGAGAGGTTAATAGCAGATATCAGAGAGGTTAATAGCAGATATCAGAGAGGTTAATAGCAGATATCAGAGAGGTTAATAGCAGATATCAGAGAGGTTAATAGCAGATATCAGAGAGGTTAATAGCAGATATCAGAGAGGTTAATAGCAGACATCAGCGAGGTTCATAGCAGATATCAGAGAGGTTAATAGCAGATATCAGAGAGGTTAATAGCAGATATCAGAGAGGTTAATAGCAGATATCAGAGAGGTTAATAGCAGATATCAGCGAGGTTAATAGCAGATATCAGAGAGGTTAATAGCAGATATCAGAGAGGTTAATAGCAGATATCAGCGAGGTTAATAGCAGATATCAGAGAGGTTAATAGCCGATATCAGAGAGGTTAATAGCAGACATCAGCGAGGTTAATAGCAGATATCAGAGAGGTTAATAGCAGATATCAGAGAGGTTAATAGCAGATATCAGCGAGGTTAATAGCAGATATCGGAGAGGTTAATAGCATATATCAGAGAGGTTAATAGCAGATATCAGCGAGGTTAATAGCAGATATCAGAGAGGTTAATAGCAGATATCAGAGAGGTTAATAGCAGATATCAGCGAGGTTAATAGCAGATATCAGCGAGGTTAATAGCAGATATCAGAGAGGTTAATAGCAGATATCAGAGAGGTTAATAGCAGATATCAGAGAGGTTAATAGCAGATATCAGAGAGGTTAATAGCAGATATCAGCGAGGTTAATAGCAGATATCAGAGAGGTTAATAGCAGATATCAGAGAGGTTAATAGCAGATATCAGAGAGGTTAATAGCAGATATCAGAGAGGTTAATAATAGTAGATATCAGAGAGGTTAATAGCAGATATCAGCGAGGTTAATAGCAGATATCAGCGAGGTTAATAGCAGATATCAGCGAGGTTAATAGCAGATATCAGAGAGGTTAATAGCAGATATCAGCGAGGTTAATAGCAGATATCAGCGAGGTTAATAGCAGATATCAGAAAGGTTAATAGCAGATCTCAGCGAGGTTAATAGCAGATATCAGCGAGGTTAATAGCAGATATCAGAGAGGTTAATAGCAGATATCAGCGAGCTTAATAGCAGATATCAGAGAGGTTAATATCAGATATCAGAGAGGTTAATAGAAGATATCAGCGAGGTTAATAGCAGATATCAGCGAGGTTAATATCAGATATCAGAGAGGTTAATAGCAGATATCAGAGAGGTTAATAGCCCATATCAGCGAGGTTAATAGCAGATATCAGAGAGGTTAATAGCAGATATCAGAGAGGTTAATAGCAGATATCAGAGAGGTTAATAGCAGATATCAGAGAGGTTAATAGCAGATATCAGAGAGGTTAATAGCAGATATCAGAGAGGTTAATAGCAGATATCAGAGAGGTTAATAGCAGATATCAGAGAGGTTAATAGCAGACATCAGCGAGGTTAATAGCAGATATCAGAGAGGTTAATAGCAGATATCAGAGAGGTTAATAGCAGATATCAGAGAGGTTAATAGCAGATATCAGAGAGGTTAATAGCAGATATCAGCGAGGTTAATAGCAGATATCAGAGAGGTTAATAGCAGATATCAGAGAGGTTAATAGCAGATATCAGCGAGGTTAATAGCAGATATCAGAGAGGTTAATAGCCGATATCAGAGAGGTTAATAGCAGACATCAGCGAGGTTAATAGCAGATATCAGAGAGGTTAATAGCAGATATCAGAGAGGTTAATAGCAGATATCAGCGAGGTTAATAGCAGATATCGGAGAGGTTAATAGCAGATATCAGAGAGGTTAATAGCAGATATCAGCGAGGTTAATAGCAGATATCAGAGAGGTTAATAGCAGATATCAGAGAGGTTAATAGCAGATATCAGCGAGGTTAATAGCAGATATCAGCGAGGTTAATAGCAGATATCAGAGAGGTTAATAGCAGATATCAGAGAGGTTAATAGCAGATATCAGAGAGGTTAATAGCAGATATCAGAGAGATTAATAGCAGATATCAGCGAGGTTAATAGCAGATATCAGAGAGGTTAATAGCAGATATCAGAGAGGTTAATAGCAGATATCAGAGAGGTTAATAGCAGATATCAGAGAGGTTAATAGCAGATATCAGAGAGGTTAATAGCAGATATCAGAGAGGTTAATAGCAGATATCAGCGAGGTTAATAGCAGATATCAGAGAGGTTAATAGCAGATATCAGAGAGGTTAATAGCAGATATCAGCGAGGTTAATAGCAGATATCAGAGAGGTTAATAGCAGATATCAGAGAGGTTAATAGCAGATATCAGCGAGATTAATAGCAGATATCAGAGAGGTTAATAGCAGATATCAGAGAGGTTAATAGCAGATATCAGAGAGGTTAATAGCAGATATCAGAGAGGTTAATAGCAGATATCAGAGAGGTTAATAGCAGATATCAGAGAGGTTAATAGCAGATATCAGAGAGGTTAATAGCAGATATCAGAGAGGTTAATAGCAGATATCAGAGAGGTTAATAGCAGATATCAGAGAGATTAATAGCAGATATCAGCGAGGTTAATAGCCGATATCAGAGAGGTTAATAGCAGATATCAGAGAGGTTAATAGCAGATATCAGAGAGGCTAATAGCAGATATCAGCGAGGTTAATAGCAGATATCAGAGAGGTTAATAGCAGATATCAGAGAGGTTAATAGCAGATATCAGAGAGGTTAATAGCAGATATCAGAGAGATTAATAGCAGATATCAGATAGGTTAATAGCAGATATCAGAGAGGTTAATAGCAGATATCAGATAGGTTAATAGCAGATATCAGCGAGGTTAATAGCCGATATCAGAGAGGTTAATAGCAGATATCAGAGAGGTTAATAGCAGATATCAGCGAGGTTAATAGCAGATATCAGCGAGGTTAATAGCAGATATCAGCGAGGTTAATAGCAGATATCAGCGAGGTTAATAGCAGATATCAGCGAGGTTAATAGCAGATATCAGAGAGGTTAATAGCAGATATCAGAGAGGTTAATAGCCGATATCAGAGAGGCTAATAGCAGATATCAGCGAGGTTAATAGCAGATATCAGAGAGGTTAATAGCAGATATCAGCGAGGTTAATAGCAGATATCAGCGAGGTTAATAGCAGATATCAGAGAGGTTAATAGCAGATATCAGAGAGGTTAATAGCAGATATCAGAGAGGTTAATAGCAGACATCAGCGAGGTTAATAGCAGATATCAGAGAGGTTAATAGCAGATATCAGCGAGGTTAATAGCATATATCAGAGAGGTTAATAGCATATATCAGAGAGGTTAATAGCAGATATCAGAGAGGTTAATAGCAGATATCAGCGAGGTTAATAGCAGATATCAGCGAGGTTAATAGCAGATATCAGAGAGGTTAATGGCAGATATCAGATAGGTTAATAGCAGATATCAGAGAGGTTAATAGCAGATATCAGAGAGGTTAATAGCAGATATCAGAGAGGTTAATAATAGTAGATATCAGAGAGGTTAATAGCAGATATCAGCGAGGTTAATAGCAGATATCAGCGAGGTTAATAGCAGATATCAGCGAGGTTAATAGCAGATATCAGAGAGGTTAATAGCAGATATCAGCGAGCTTAATAGCAGATATCAGAGAGGTTAATATCAGATATCAGAGAGGTTAATAGAAGATATCAGCGAGGTTAATAGCAGATATCAGCGAGGTTAATATCAGATATCAGAGAGGTTAATAGCAGATATCAGAGAGGTTAATAGCCCATATCAGCGAGGTTAATAGCAGATATCAGAGAGGTTAATAGCAGATATCAGAGAGGTTAATAGCAGATATCAGAGAGGTTAATAGCAGATATCAGAGAGGTTAATAGCAGATATCAGAGAGGTTAATAGCAGATATCAGAGAGGTTAATAGCAGATATCAGAGAGGTTAATAGCAGATATCAGAGAGGTTAATAGCAGATATCAGAGAGGTTAATAGCAGACATCAGCGAGGTTAATAGCAGATATCAGAGAGGTTAATAGCAGATATCAGAGAGGTTAATAGCAGATATCAGAGAGGTTAATAGCAGATATCAGAGAGGTTAATAGCAGATATCAGCGAGGTTAATAGCAGATATCAGAGAGGTTAATAGCAGATATCAGAGAGGTTAATAGCAGATATCAGCGAGGTTAATAGCAGATATCAGAGAGGTTAATAGCCGATATCAGAGAGGTTAATAGCAGACATCAGCGAGGTTAATAGCAGATATCAGAGAGGTTAATAGCAGATATCAGAGAGGTTAATAGCAGATATCAGCGAGGTTAATAGCAGATATCGGAGAGGTTAATAGCAGATATCAGAGAGGTTAATAGCAGATATCAGCGAGGTTAATAGCAGATATCAGAGAGGTTAATAGCAGATATCAGAGAGGTTAATAGCAGATATCAGCGAGGTTAATAGCAGATATCAGCGAGGTTAATAGCAGATATCAGAGAGGTTAATAGCAGATATCAGAGAGGTTAATAGCAGATATCAGAGAGGTTAATAGCAGATATCAGAGAGATTAATAGCAGATATCAGCGAGGTTAATAGCAGATATCAGAGAGGTTAATAGCAGATATCAGAGAGGTTAATAGCAGATATCAGAGAGGTTAATAGCAGATATCAGAGAGGTTAATAGCAGATATCAGAGAGGTTAATAGCAGATATCAGAGAGGTTAATAGCAGATATCAGCGAGGTTAATAGCAGATATCAGAGAGGTTAATAGCAGATATCAGAGAGGTTAATAGTAGATATCAGCGAGGTTAATAGCAGATATCAGAGAGGTTAATAGCAGATATCAGAGAGGTTAATAGCAGATATCAGCGAGATTAATAGCAGATATCAGAGAGGTTAATAGCAGATATCAGAGAGGTTAATAGCAGATATCAGAGAGGTTAATAGCAGATATCAGAGAGGTTAATAGCAGATATCAGAGAGGTTAATAGCAGATATCAGAGAGGTTAATAGCAGATATCAGAGAGGTTAATAGCAGATATCAGAGAGGTTAATAGCAGATATCAGAGAGGTTAATAGCAGATATCAGAGAGGTTAATAGCAGACATCAGCGAGGTTAATAGCCGATATCAGAGAGGTTAATAGCAGATATCAGAGAGGTTAATAGCAGATATCAGAGAGGTTAATAGCAGATATCAGAGAGATTAATAGCAGATATCAGCGAGGTTAATAGCCGATATCAGAGAGGTTAATAGCAGATATCAGAGAGGTTAATAGCAGATATCAGAGAGGCTAATAGCAGATATCAGCGAGGTTAATAGCAGATATCAGAGAGGTTAATAGCAGATATCAGAGCGGTTAATAGCAGATATCAGAGAGCTTAATAGCAGATATCAGAGAGATTAATAGCAGATATCAGATAGGTTAATAGCAGATATCAGAGAGGTTAATAGCAGATATCAGATAGGTTAATAGCAGATATCAGCGAGGTTAATAGCCGATATCAGAGAGGTTAATAGCAGATATCAGAGAGGTTAATAGCAGATATCAGCGAGGTTAATAGCAGATATCAGCGAGGTTAATAGCAGATATCAGCGAGGTTAATAGCAGATATCAGCGAGGTTAATAGCAGATATCAGCGAGGTTAATAGCAGATATCAGAGAGGTTAATAGCAGATATCAGAGAGGTTAATAGCCGATATCAGAGAGGCTAATAGCAGATATCAGCGAGGTTAATAGCAGATATCAGAGAGGTTAATAGCAGATATCAGCGAGGTTAATAGCAGATATCAGCGAGGTTAATAGCATATATCAGAGAGGTTAATAGCAGATATCAGAGAGGTTAATAGCAGATATCAGAGAGGTTAATAGCAGACATCAGCGAGGTTAATAGCAGATATCAGAGAGGTTAATAGCAGATATCAGCGAGGTTAATAGCATATATCAGAGAGGTTAATAGCATATATCAGAGAGGTTAATAGCAGATATCAGAGAGGTTAATAGCAGATATCAGCGAGGTTAATAGCAGATATCAGCGAGGTTAATAGCAGATATCAGAGAGGTTAATAGCAGATATCAGCGAGGTTAATAGCAGATATCAGAGAGGTTAATAGCAGATATCAGATAGGTTAATAGCAGATATCAGCGAGGTTAATAGCCGATATCAGAGAGGTTAATAGCAGATATCAGAGAGGTTAATAGCAGATATCAGCGAGGTTAATAGCAGATATCAGCGAGGTTAATAGCAGATATCAGAGAGGTTAATAGCAGATATCAGAGAGGTTAATAGCAGATATCAGCGAGGTTAATAGCAGATATCAGCGAGGTTAATAGCAGATATCAGAGAGGTTAATAGCAGATATCAGAGAGGTTAATAGCAGATATCAGAGAGGTTAATAGCAGATATCAGCGAGGTTAATAGCAGATATCAGCGAGGTTAATAGCAGATATCAGCGAGGTTAATAGCATATATCAGAGAGGTTAATAGCAGATATCAGCGAGGTTAATAGCAGATATCAGAGAGGTTAATAGCAGATATCAGCGAGGTTAATAGCAGATATCAGAGAGGTTAATAGCAGATATCAGAGAGGTTAATAGCAGATATCAGAGAGGTTAATAGCAGATATCAGAGAGGTTAATAGCAGATATCAGAGAGGTTAATAGCAGATATCAGCGAGGTTAATAGCAGATATCAGCGAGGTTAATAGCAGATATCAGAGAGGTTAATAGCAGATATCAGCGAGGTTAATAGCAGATATCAGAGAGGTTAATAGCAGATATCAGAGAGGTTAATAGCAGATATCAGCGAGGTTAATAGCAGATATCAGCGAGGTTAATAGCAGATATCAGCGAGGTTAATAGTAGATATCAGAGAGGTTAATAGTAGATATCAGAGAGGTTAATGGCAGATATCAGAGAGGTTAATAGCAGATATCAGAGAGGTTAATAGCAGATATCAGCGAGGTTAATAGCAGATATCCGAGATGTTAATAGCAGATATCAGAGAGGTTAATAGCAGATATCAGAGAGGTTAATAGCAGATATCAGCGAGGTTAATAGCAGATATCAGCGAGGTTAATAGCAGATATCAGCGAGGTTAATAGCAGATATCAGCGAGGTTAATAGCAGATATCAGCGAGGTTAATAGCAGATATCAGAGAGGTTAATAGCAGATATCAGAGAGGTTAATAGCAGATATCAACGAGGTTAATAGCAGATATCAGAGAGGTTAATAGCAGATATCAGATAGGTTAATAGCAGATATCAGAGAGGTTAATAGCAGATATCAGCGAGGTTAATAGCAGATATCAGCGAGGTTAATAGCAGATATCAGCGAGGTTAATAGCAGATATCAGAGAGGTTAATAGCAGATATCAGCGAGGTTAATAGAAGATATCAGCGAGGTTAATAGCAGATATCAGCGAGGTTAATAGCAGATATCAGCGAGGTTAATAGCAGATATCAGCGAGGTTAATAGCAGATATCAGCGAGAGGTTAATAGCAGATATCAGAGAGGTTAATAGCAGATATCAGCGAGGTTAATAGCAGATATCAGCGAGGTTAATAGCAGATATCAGCGAGGTTAATAGCAGATATCAGCGAGGTTAATAGCAGATATGAGAGAGGTTAATAGCAGATATCAGAGAGGTTAATAGCAGATATCAGAGAGGTTAATAGCAGATATCAGAGAGGTTAATAGCAGATATCAGCGAGGTTAATAGAAGATATCAGCGAGGTTAATAGCAGATATCAGAGAGGTTAATAGCAGATATCAGAGAGGTTAATAGCAGATATCAGAGAGGTTAATAGCAGATATCAGAGAGGTTAATAGCAGACATCAGCGAGGTTAATAGCCGATATCAGCGAGGTTAATAGCCGATATCAGCGAGGTTAATAGCAGATATCAGCGAGGTTAATAGCAGATATCCGAGAGGTTAATAGCAGATATCAGCGAGGTTAATAGCAGATATCAACGAGGTTAATAGCAGATATCAGAGAGGTTAATAGTAGATATCAGAGAGGTTAATAGCAGATATCAGAGAGGTTAATAGCAGATATCAGAGAGGTTAATAGCAGATATCAACGAGGTTAATAGCAGATATCAGAGAGGTTAATAGCAGATATCAGAGAGGTTAATAGCAGATATCAGAGAGGTTAATAGCAGATATCAGATAGGTTAATAGCAGATATCAGCGAGGTTAATAGCCGATATCAGAGAGGTTAATAGCAGATATCAGAGAGGTTAATAGCAGATATCAGCGAGGTTAATAGCAGATATCAGCGAGGTTAATAGCAGATATCAGCGAGGTTAATAGCAGATATCAGCGAGGTTAATAGCAGATATCAGCGAGGTTAATAGCAGATATCAGAGAGGTTAATAGCAGATATCAGAGAGGTTAATAGCCGATATCAGAGAGGCTAATAGCAGATATCAGCGAGGTTAATAGCAGATATCAGAGAGGTTAATAGCAGATATCAGCGAGGTTAATAGCAGATATCAGCGAGGTTAATAGCAGATATCAGAGAGGTTAATAGCAGATATCAGAGAGGTTAATAGCAGATATCAGAGAGGTTAATAGCAGACATCAGCGAGGTTAATAGCAGATATCAGAGAGGTTAATAGCAGATATCAGCGAGGTTAATAGCATATATCAGAGAGGTTAATAGCATATATCAGAGAGGTTAATAGCAGATATCAGAGAGGTTAATAGCAGATATCAGCGAGGTTAATAGCAGATATCAGCGAGGTTAATAGCAGATATCAGAGAGGTTAATAGCAGATATCAGCGAGGTTAATAGCAGATATCAGAGAGGTTAATAGCAGATATCAGATAGGTTAATAGCAGATATCAGCGAGGTTAATAGCCGATATCAGAGAGGTTAATAGCAGATATCAGAGAGGTTAATAGCAGATATCAGCGAGGTTAATAGCAGATATCAGCGAGGTTAATAGCAGATATCAGAGAGGTTAATAGCAGATATCAGAGAGGTTAATAGCAGCTATCAGCGAGGTTAATAGCAGATATCAGCGAGGTTAATAGCAGATATCAGAGAGGTTAATAGCAGATATCAGAGAGGTTAATAGCAGATATCAGAGAGGTTAATAGCAGAAATCAGCGAGGTTAATAGCAGATATCAGCGAGGTTAATAGCAGATATCAGCGAGGTTAATAGCATATATCAGAGAGGTTAATAGCAGATATCAGCGAGGTTAATAGCAGATATCAGAGAGGTTAATAGCAGATATCAGCGAGGTTAATAGCAGATATCAGAGAGGTTAATAGCAGATATCAGAGAGGTTAATAGCAGATATCAGAGAGGTTAATAGCAGATATCAGAGAGGTTAATAGCAGATATCAGAGAGGTTAATAGCAGATATCAGCGAGGTTAATAGCAGATATCAGCGAGGTTAATAGCAGATATCAGAGAGGTTAATAGCAGATATCAGCGAGGTTAATAGCAGATATCAGAGAGGTTAATAGCAGATATCAGAGAGGTTAATAGCAGATATCAGAGAGGTTAATAGCAGATATCAGCGAGGTTAATAGCGGATATCAGCGAGGTTAATAGCGGATATCAGAGAGGTTAATAGCCGATATCAGAGAGGTTAATAGCAGATATCAGCGAGGTTAATGGCAGATATCAGAGAGGTTAATAGCAGATATCAGCGAGGTTAATAGCAGATATCAGCGAGGTTAATAGCAGATATCAGAGAGGTTAATAGTAGATATCAGAGAGGTTAATAGCAGATATCAGCGAGGTTAATGGCAGATATCAGAGAGGTTAATAGCAGATATCAGCGAGGTTAATAGCAGATATCAGCGAGGTTAATAGCAGATATCCGAGAGGTTAATAGCAGATATCAGAGAGGTTAATAGCAGATATCAGCGAGGTTAATAGCAGATATCAGAGAGGTTAATAGCAGATATCAGCGAGGTTAATAGAAGATATCAGCGAGGTTAATAGCAGATATCAGAGAGGTTAATAGCAGATATCAGAGAGGTTAATAGCAGATATCAGAGAGGTTAATAGCAGATATCAGAGAGGTTAATAGCAGACATCAGCGAGGTTAATAGCCGATATCAGCGAGGTTAATAGCCGATATCAGCGAGGTTAATAGCAGATATCAGCGAGGTTAATAGCAGATATCCGAGAGGTTAATAGCAGATATCAGCGAGGTTAATAGCAGATATCAACGAGGTTAATAGCAGATATCAGAGAGGTTAATAGTAGATATCAGAGAGGTTAATAGCAGATATCAGAGAGGTTAATAGCAGATATCAGAGAGGTTAATAGCAGATATCAACGAGGTTAATAGCAGATATCAGAGAGGTTAATAGCAGATATCAGAGAGGTTAATAGCAGATATCAGAGAGGTTAATAGCAGATATCAGATAGGTTAATAGCAGATATCAGCGAGGTTAATAGCCGATATCAGAGAGGTTAATAGCAGATATCAGAGAGGTTAATAGCAGATATCAGCGAGGTTAATAGCAGATATCAGCGAGGTTAATAGCAGATATCAGCGAGGTTAATAGCAGATATCAGCGAGGTTAATAGCAGATATCAGCGAGGTTAATAGCAGATATCAGAGAGGTTAATAGCAGATATCAGAGAGGTTAATAGCCGATATCAGAGAGGCTAATAGCAGATATCAGCGAGGTTAATAGCAGATATCAGAGAGGTTAATAGCAGATATCAGCGAGGTTAATAGCAGATATCAGCGAGGTTAATAGCAGATATCAGAGAGGTTAATAGCAGATATCAGAGAGGTTAATAGCAGATATCAGAGAGGTTAATAGCAGACATCAGCGAGGTTAATAGCAGATATCAGAGAGGTTAATAGCAGATATCAGCGAGGTTAATAGCATATATCAGAGAGGTTAATAGCATATATCAGAGAGGTTAATAGCAGATATCAGAGAGGTTAATAGCAGATATCAGCGAGGTTAATAGCAGATATCAGCGAGGTTAATAGCAGATATCAGAGAGGTTAATAGCAGATATCAGCGAGGTTAATAGCAGATATCAGAGAGGTTAATAGCAGATATCAGATAGGTTAATAGCAGATATCAGCGAGGTTAATAGCCGATATCAGAGAGGTTAATAGCAGATATCAGAGAGGTTAATAGCAGATATCAGCGAGGTTAATAGCAGATATCAGCGAGGTTAATAGCAGATATCAGAGAGGTTAATAGCAGATATCAGAGAGGTTAATAGCAGATATCAGCGAGGTTAATAGCAGATATCAGCGAGGTTAATAGCAGATATCAGAGAGGTTAATAGCAGATATCAGAGAGGTTAATAGCAGATATCAGAGAGGTTAATAGCAGAAATCAGCGAGGTTAATAGCAGATATCAGCGAGGTTAATAGCAGATATCAGCGAGGTTAATAGCATATATAATAATAATAATAATAATAGTACATTTTTAGAGCGCTTAATCCATGCAACTGCATGCTCTAAGCGCTAACGCGCGTAAGTATTCTATGGATATGCTATTTGAAATAAATAGAATTTAAGATTGGATTTAAAGATTTCTAAAGTTGATGAGTTTCTAATTTCATTTGGTAAGTTATTCCATTCGGTAGCTGCAGTGAAAGAGAAAGTTTTATGGCCATATGTTTTAGAGTTGACCTTAGGTACTTTTAGTAGATTTAGATTTGCAGATCTGAGAGAGCGACCAGGAATGTAAGGTTGTACAAGGTCAGAGAGATAGGCTGGTGCTGTGCCAGATACACATTGGTATGTCAGACATAGTGTCTTAAAAGTTATTCTTTGCACAATGGGGAGCCAGTGCAAATCATGTAGGACCGGAGTAATGTGTTCTCGCTTGGCACACAGGGATATGATTCTCGCTGCAGTGTTCTGGACCACCTGAAGTCGCTGAATAAGTTCTTTTGAGGCCCCAATCAGGAGGCTATTACAATAATCCAGGCGCGACGTTATCAGTGCTCGTACTAGCATGATCGCGGCCTCTTTTGTGATATAGCGCCTGATGCTGCCGATGTTGCGCAATTGAAAATAGCAGACTTTGCAGATGTAACTAACATGTTTATCCATAGTCAGTTCATTGTCTAAGTATACACCAAGATCCTTTACGACAGTTGACAGCTTTATTTGACTATTTCCAGCTGTGATGTCACATAGGTCGGTCTTAGCACATCGGTTTGCTGGCCCGACTAACAGAGCTTCAGTCTTTTCATCATTAAGTTTCAGCATGTTTGTAGTCATCCACTCTTTAATGTCTATATAACACATATTGAGCTGACTTGTTGCTAAGCGTGCAGTACATGTTGAAGGTTCAAAACTAATGACAAGCTGTGTGTCATCAGCATAGAAGTGACGCATAATGTTGTGCTGATCAATAACCGATCCAAGTGGTTGTGTGTAGAGTGTAAATAACACCGGACCTAGAATAGACCCCTGAGGCACACCACACACGAGGTTGACTGGTTCTGAAAGTGTGCCGTTAATATATACAGACTGGTGTCTATCGGATAAATATGAGTGAAACCAGTTCCAGACAGTGCCTTGTAAACCAAATACACTACTCAACTGTGACATAAGTAAATGATGGTCTATCGTATCAAATGCGGCACTGAGGTCAAGGAGTAGCAACAATGATACATTACCTCTGTCTACCGCCTCTCGAATATTATTGAGGACGCATAATAGAGCAGTCTCCGTGCTATGACGCTGACGGTACGCTGACTGAAACGGTTCATATAACGCATTGTCACTTACATGAGCTGATAATCTTTTGAACACCGCCTTCTCGATTAGCTTAGACATAAAAGGCAGGTTCGAGACAGGTCTATAGTTTTTTAGAGTATCTTCGTCTAGGCCAGACTTCTTCAACAGTGGTTTGACAACTGCCCGCTTAAATGTCATTGGCATGTGGCCAGATTCTAAGCTGGAATTAACCAGCATAGTTATTGTTGGGAGCAAGATGTCAATGTTTTCAAGCACGATTTTCGTAGGAATGGGATCGAGAGTACAAAATGTTGGTTTTAATTCCTTTAAAAGAGAGGTTAATAGCAGATATCAGCGAGGTTAATAGCAGATATCAGAGAGGTTAATAGCAGATATCAGCGAGGTTAATAGCAGATATCAGAGAGGTTAATAGCAGATATCAGAGAGGTTAATAGCAGATATCAGAGAGGTTAATAGCAGATATCAGAGAGGTTAATAGCAGATATCAGAGAGGTTAATAGCAGATATCAGCGAGGTTAATAGCAGATATCAGCGAGGTTAATAGCAGATATCAGAGAGGTTAATAGCAGATATCAGCGAGGTTAATAGCAGATATCAGAGAGGTTAATAGCAGATATCAGAGAGGTTAATAGCAGATATCAGAGAGGTTAATAGCAGATATCAGCGAGGTTAATAGCGGATATCAGCGAGGTTAATAGCGGATATCAGAGAGGTTAATAGCCGATATCAGAGAGGTTAATAGCAGATATCAGCGAGGTTAATGGCAGATATCAGAGAGGTTAATAGCAGATATCAGCGAGGTTAATAGCAGATATCAGCGAGGTTAATAGCAGATATCAGAGAGGTTAATAGTAGATATCAGAGAGGTTAATAGCAGATATCAGCGAGGTTAATGGCAGATATCAGAGAGGTTAATAGCAGATATCAGCGAGGTTAATAGCAGATATCAGCGAGGTTAATAGCAGATATCCGAGAGGTTAATAGCAGATATCAGAGAGGTTAATAGCAGATATCAGCGAGGTTAATAGCAGATATCAACGAGGTTAATAGCAGATATCAGCGAGGTTAATAGCAGATATCAACGAGGTTAATAGCAGATGTCAGAAAGGTTAATAGTAGATATCAGAGAGGTTAATAGCAGATATCAGAGAGGTTAATAGCAGATATCAGAGAGGTTAATAGCAGATATCAACGAGGTTAATAGCAGATATCAGAGAGGTTAATAGCAGATATCAGATAGGTTAATAGCAGATATCAGAGAGGTTAATAGCAGATATCAGCGAGGTTAATAGCAGATATGAGAGAGGTTAATAGCAGATATCAGCGAGGTTAATAGCAAATATCAGAGAGGTTAATAGCAGACATCAGCGAGGTTAATAGCAGATATCAGCGAGGTTAATAGCAGATATCAGAGAGGTTAATAGCAGATATCAGAGAGGTTAATAGCAGATATCAGCGAGGTTAATAGAAGATATCAGTGAGGTTAATAGCAGATATCAACGAGGTTAATAGCAGATATCAGAGAGGTTAATAGCAGATATCAGAGAGGTTAATAGCAGATATCAGCGAGGTTAATAGCCGATATCAGCGAGGTTAATAGCAGATATCAGCGAGGTTAATAACAGATATCAGCGAGGTTAATAGCAGATATCAGAGACGTTAATAGCAGATATCAGCGAGGTTAATAGCAGATATCAACGAGGTTAATAGCAGATATCAGAGAGGTTAATAGAAGATATCAGATAGGTTAATAGCAGATATCAGAGAGGTTAATAGCAGATATCAGCGAGGTTAATAGCAGATATCAGAGAGGTTAATAGCAGATATCAGCGAGGTTAATAGCAGATATCAGCGAGGTTAATAGCAGATATCAGAGAGGTTAATAGCAGATATCAGCGAGGTTAATAGCAGATATCAGCGAGGTTAATAGCAGATATCAGCGAGGTTAATAGCAGATATCAGCGAGGTTAATAGCAGATATGAGAGAGGTTAATAGCAGATATCAGAGAGGTTAATAGCAGATATCAGAGAGGTTAATAGCAGATATCAGAGAGGTTAATAGCAGATATCAGCGAGGTTAATAGAAGATATCAGCGAGGTTAATAGCAGATATCAGAGAGGTTAATAGCAGATATCAGAGAGGTTAATAGCAGATATCAGAGAGGTTAATAGCAGATATCAGAGAGGTTAATAGCAGACATCAGCGAGGTTAATAGCCGATATCAGCGAGGTTAATAGCCGATATCAGCGAGGTTAATAGCAGATATCAGCGAGGTTAATAGCAGATATCCGAGAGGTTAATAGCAGATATCAGCGAGGTTAATAGCAGATATCAACGAGGTTAATAGCAGATATCAGAGAGGTTAATAGTAGATATCAGAGAGGTTAATAGCAGATATCAGAGAGGTTAATAGCAGATATCAGAGAGGTTAATAGCAGATATCAACGAGGTTAATAGCAGATATCAGAGAGGTTAATAGCAGATATCAGAGAGGTTAATAGCAGATATCAGAGAGGTTAATAGCAGATATCAGAGAGGTTAATAGCAGATATCAGCGAGGTTAATAGCAGATATGAGAGAGGTTAATAGCAGATATCAGTGAGGTTAATAGCAGATATCAGAGAGGTTAATAGCAGATATCAGAGAGGTTAATAGCAGATATCAGAGAGGTTAATAGCAGACATCAGAGAGGTTAATAGCAGATATCAGAGAGGTTAATAGCAGATATCAGAGAGGTTAATAGCAGACATCAGAGAGGTTAATAGCAGATATCAGCGAGGTTAATAGCAGATATCAGCGAGGTTAATAGCAGATATCAGCGAGGTTAATAGCAGATATCAGCGAGGTTAATAGCAGATATCAGAGAGGTTAATAGCAGATATCAGAGAGGTTAATAGCAGATATCAGCGAGGTTAATAGCAGATATCAGCGAGGTTAATAGCAGATATCAGAGAGGTTAATAGCAGATATCAGAGAGGTTAATAGCAGATATCAGCGAGGTTAATAGCAGATATCAGAGAGGTTAATAGCAGACATCAGCGAGGTTAATAGCAGATATCAGAGAGGTTAATAGCAGATATCAGAGAGGTTAATAGCAGATATCAGCGAGGTTAATAGCAGATATCAGCGAGGTTAATAGCAGATATCAGAGAGGTTAATAGCAGATATCAGCGAGGTTAATAGCAGATATCAGAGAGGTTAATAGCAGATATCAGAGAGGTTAATAGCAGATATCAGCGGGTTAATAGCAAATATAATTACATCTTACCTGACCTGTTCTATATTATCGTGTTGAATTTGATAAGCTGTGATATCAAGCGTGTTGTATGACGCTCTGATCTCGGTACAATACTGATACACAAAACCAATGTGATTCACTTTTATGCGCAGAAAGATTATCGATGATAACGCGAACCGGGTAAT
>CM067363.1:9348723-9371723 GCA_034401795.1 Chaetoderma sp. LZ-2023a
ATCCATGGATACTATCTCTCGTTGGGTGGTCGAATGCATTCAGACTACTCACGAGATGGCGACTGGGCACCAGGTGCAGGGCGTAAGGGCACACGATGTTAGAGGAATAGCCGCCTCGACCGCCCTTTACAATGGTGTTCCGTTAGAGGACATCATGGCCGTTGCACAATGGCACTGTGAGTCCTCATTTATGGATTACTATATGAGGGAGGTGTCAGACTCAGCCAATCCACTCGCTTTAGCTGTTTTGAAACGATAGTTAGTGACCACACTGCTTTTCCCCTTTTTTCACTTTGGTAAGAAAAGAACCTAAAGCAGGCATGGTCAAGCGAGAGGATGTCAACCAGATTGTGTCAATGATGGCCGAACCGGTGAATGGTTGTAGGCGGTACGTCTGAAGTCCTGTTATCATACGGTAATTCAACAAGTGAGAGTTTTTTGTATTATGTATATGTATCATGTTCATTCATCTTATATATTCATGCTCATTCCCAGGCTAATACAAGCGATATGCAGGGAGTAGTTAACCCTCTTGGCATATTGGTGTTTTCAGGCGAGATACATGTTCGTTAGTTCTCTCCCTTTTCTTAGGAGGAAAAAGGGGGGCGGGGGGCTGTGACGCGAATGTGATTCGGTTCCGTGAACTTGACGGTCCTTTTAGGTCTCCGTTAGTCAAGTTTGAAGTCTAAAATCTTTCTCCAAGGGGCAAAATTAGCATGTATGGCTTGCCCCTTCCCACCAGGTTACTGATCAAATCTGGTGTATATCAGAAGTAACAGAATGGTGAGTATTGATCGAAGGAGAATGCAGGAAATGTCAATTTCCCTTTCTCCGAGATCTAACAATACTCACCATTCTGTTACGGACCCAGCCTCCCAGCCCCACGGAGGCAAGCCAAAGTTTTCTCTTGTTTGGTGGCTATGCAAACAATATGAGCTCTATGGTAAACGGGTACTCGGCAGTTGGGAGCCGAGTACCCGGTTCCCAGGAGTCGGTAAAGCTTTCTAAGTCTATAATCCTAGAGCCGCTGTCAAGGCCAGCTGTATATATCAGAAGTAACAGAATGGTGAGTATTGTTAGATCTCGGAGAAAGGGAAATTGACATTTCCTGCATTCTATTATTCTTAGTCAACACTGGAAAATCAGTACCAAATCTATGAAGTAAAACTTAACATTTTGCAGTATACGGGTTAATACAAATCTAATATTTCAACAGTAGAATGATTAATAGGCAGGAACAACCTGCAGTCAAATTGTTTCAGCAGATATCCTTAGCATCTACAACTAGATTGAATCGGTCGATGACACGTCATCACAAATCCCCACGTTCACCGCTTTGAACTTTTTACACCCCCACAACTGACCCCAGGGGATGGAGCCAAATGTAAACGTCTGTTTGCACTCTGCAATCATATGGGTAACTCACATGTAAATTTTCGGTGAATTTCGTCCAATAGTGTCTGAGGAGTTGATTTACAATCAATTTCATGATCTTTTGACCCCATCCCACACCTGGGCACCGGGCCAAATGCAAATGTGCTCATCCACTCTACATCGATATGGGTACCTGGCATACTAAATTTGGTTTAATTCTGTCCAACAGTGCCAGAGGAGTTGCATTACAATCAATTATATGACCTTTCGACCCCATCCCCAACCCCTGGGCCGGTGCTAAATGTGCATGTGCTCAACCACTCCACGTTGATATGGATAACTGACATACCAAATTTGGTTGAATTCCGTCCAGCAGTTTCGGAGCAGATGCATTACAATCAATTTTTACAGGTTAAAATTTTACCCTTTGACCCCTTCCACACACCCTGGGGGGGGGGGGGGGGGCGACGAATCCAAATCTAAATGGCATTATGCCCTCTGCAATCATATGGGTAACTCAGATCTCAAATTTGGTTGTGTTCTGTCTAACGATTTCAGAGGAGTTGCGTTACAACTGATTTGCCCTGTTGACCCCTGCCTCGCCCCCTGGGAAAGGAGCCAAATCTAAATATGGTCTTGCAAAGTGGAATCATATGGTAACCGATATACCAAATTTGATTTAATTCCACTGAATGGTTTGGTAGGAGATAGCGTGACGGACCGATGGACGGGCGGATAAACAAATGGACAGACGGACAAAGGCGATTACAATATCTCCAACATTTT
Source organism: Chaetoderma sp. LZ-2023a (assembly GCA_034401795.1). Classification (NCBI taxonomy): domain Eukaryota; kingdom Metazoa; phylum Mollusca; class Caudofoveata; order Chaetodermatida; family Chaetodermatidae; genus Chaetoderma; species Chaetoderma sp. LZ-2023a. The sequence goes on from CM067363.1 coordinate 9,350,884, forward strand.
ATTAAAACGTGGGGATAATAAGTGGAAGTTTTAGATTGGCATTCATAAGTTCATGAGCTAACCAGCCCCATAGTCAACTTGCATTAAATGACAATTAAATCCCTATCACATTAATCCACTATACAACATACATGAGACACCTTCAAAAGTGCCAAATCTGAGCTCGTGCAAGGAAACAACTCATAGGAAGACATTTTCACCATCAAAATCTTTCAAATCAAAAGTTCAAAATGGCCAGCTAAATACTCTGATTTGATGGGCACAGGCGGCTATGCCATAATAGCTATTGAGCTACCTTTAGTTAGCTTGAGGTGCATTCGTGAGTGGCCATGATTGAAACCCTTAAATATATCATCCTCACATGTTTCGAATCTAGGCCAATTAAAGATAACATTTTAATTACAATTTCTATCATTTATGTAATAAGTCACGGTCGTATTTTCGCTAAAAAGTGAGGTAAATGTTAATTGTTCAGTAGAATTACTCTGGTCAGATTGATCTCCCTTGTTATGAAAATAGCTCTGATAGGTCTCCCAAAACTTATCCAATAGTGTACTGTGCATATGAATCATGGAAGTTAGTTTGCTAATGTTATGGTTTCCCTGTTTTGGGAAGATAATAATAGGTTAATTAATCACATTAAAATGTTTCCAAAGGTAGTCTGTTACGACGTGTCATGCCTGTGGTTTAAGATGAAACATGTTTCACAATAACCACAAATAGCAATGCTTTTTAGAAGAATCACCAATAAGACTCAAGTGGTCCGCCTTAGATAGGTAGTCTAATGCAGTAGGCTAATTAAGTGCGTAGATGTATGGTCCTATACTGTAATAGCAATGGGTTTGAGAACCACCACTCAAGCGGTTCACTTACAGAGGTGGTCATAGAACGTAATTGAGTGCTAGTCTCTAAGAACCACCATCAGCATACATCATCATCTCTGTCTTAGCGAAAATTGTTTCTGTCTCTAAGAGCAGTGTTCCTGAGAATCGCCATCAATAAAATTCAAGTGGTCCACTTCCATATTATTCAATATTTTCCTGTATCACAAATAACGCACTATGCAAGCATATTAATAATTAATTAACTAATAGAAATAGCAATGCAAAACTTGAGCTCCTTAGTATTTCGTAATCTATGAACACCACCCATGCAAATGAAAGCAGTTGCTAGTGGCCGTTGAAACATTATTAAAGCTGGAACATAGCGATCTTTTCCTTAATTTCGACTAATTTATACAAGTTTCATGTGCCAAGCACGCTATGTAATACTATTAATAATTAATGAACTATTAACAACTGTAACACATATCTCAGATATCTTAGTATGTGTAAACCTCTGAATACGACCCTTGCAACAGAAACCTCTTGCTACTGGTCGTTGCAAAGTTATTAAGGCTGAAACGTAGTGATTTATCCAAATTTCCCAGAATTTATGCAAGTTTCGCGTTCAAATGTCGCTATGCGTTATGTAACTGTATTAATTTTTCATCAACTAGCAGCAATAGCAACATGCAACCGATATCGTTTAGTATTTCATAGCTTCAGAACAGGACCGTTGCAACAAACACATGTTGCAATTAGCCATTTTAGACGTATTAGGGCTGGAACATAATGATATATTACATATCATCACATAGTTGATGCAACTCTATCTCCCTTGTCCCTTCAACTAACCCCCCCCCCCCCTCCCTCCACCTCTACCCCCTCTCCTCCCTCTCCTCTCTCTCACTCGTTTCAACCGTATATATGCATGGTGGTTATCAATAAAACTCAAGTGGTCTACCTTAGATAGGTAGTCCTATGCATTAGGCTAAATAATCGCTTAGATGGAAGGTCCTATACAGGAATAGCAATGTGTTTTTAGAGTCACAACTCGGGTGGTCCCCTTAGATAGGTGGTAATATGCAAAAATTTTACCGCTAATAGTTAAGAAACAATCACCAATAGCTATGTTTTTAAAACAACCCTTAATAAAGGTCACGTGATCCTATATGGCAATTGACCGCTAATACTTAAAAAACTACCATCAACATACATCAGCATCTATGTTTTAGTGAAACGCTGTTGCTGCCTTCAATAACAATGTTTTCATTGAGTAAACTTGGTCAATAAAGGAGTAAATGTCAGCATATATTATAGTACTTTTTCCACCACATTTGTGATAGTTATCCACAGACAAAGCATGCGCGCACTGCAAGTGTGTGTTCAGGGGGTGGGGGGGGGGGGGGGTGTCGGAGGAGGGGGTTGCGACATCTGTGTAGACACAATGCAAATAATTTGTCCGCCATGCAATGCATAATAAATAGCATTGTATTCACTCAAAGGTCAATTGCCTATTGTGTAATAACTCTATCTATCTATAGCTAACTCTTTAATGCTTACGCTGACCAAAACGGCTTCTGTGGTAGTCTTGGAAAATGTCCGTTTGCATATCGAAAGAAGACTATTTTGGAAACATTATCCTCTCTGTCTCTCCACCCTCTCTCCCCTCCGTCTCCTTCTCCTCCCCTTCTCGCTTCCCTCAATCCCTCCCTCGCTCCTGCCATCCTCTCCCGCCCTCCCTCAACGCCGTCCTCTCTCTCTCTCTGTATTATATTATAATGTGATCCTATTGTATGATGACACAAGATGGAATGGTACCGAGTGCAAAATGCATGCACCAACATCAGCTAATACATTGATATATGTGTATGATCTTGCAACATCAAAATGAACAGCCTTGCGTATTTAAAATGTCATGACATTTGATTGCAGATTTCAAAAATACCCAATTTGTCCCACCCTTTAAACAGCATGGCTAATGCTTCTGAATTCCTGGTTGCTAAAATGCTGCTGCTGTGCCAGAGAGCAACAACCTTCCGCAACATCATCATCAAAAAGAAACATTGGAACACTAAAATTTAAAGAACAGCCACAAAATGTGTAGGGGACAATCGAAATTGGTGGGTTAATTTTATGCGCACCTTACGTTAGCCAGAATTGCGGTACTGCCGCACACTTCTTTATTAATGGCTGTGTACAAGCAGTTTGCAATACAGACCCTTTCATGATCAAGAGCCAAAAACAACCCAAATTGACTAGCTTCAATAATGAACAAACTACCAAATTGGACCTCTAAAAATAATGCTGGTGTTTTGTGCTAAGTTTTTGCAACATAATTTAGCAACGGAATGATCATAGGTACATAATTAAATACTATCATTGACTATGTAAATTCCAATCTACGGCGCAATTTGGACAAAATCATACCATCGGCTTTGAGTTCTCTCACTAATACAGATTGTCCAAGCGTGGAGGAATATCAGCCTCAGCGCTTACGCTACAACCTGGCCAAATTGGGCATGGCGCTGAATAGACATAGAACATGGGCAATTATTTAAAACTTAATTTAGGCTACACCTCTTACACGGGGCGTGACCTAGCTCTCAAACAATGAAAAGTTATCCTATCTATAAAACTAACATGGCAATTACTTTGTGTTTTGTTACCCGGTTTAGGCTAAACCTGGTTTAAACATCATTATTGAATTCCGGCCAATGTGACTGAATTAATAGCAACAATTTAGCAACTCATTCCAGCAACATAATTGTCCAAACAAACTCCATAATGGCTATTTTACTTTGACGCTTTGTGGCTTCATTACATGTGACAAAATACCATTACATACGGGGGTGGGTGGTGAGTGAATGGGCGGCGAAGCAACAACTCGTTATATACGCTGAGAGAAATATAAACAAACTCGGACAATCATCATATTAAATATTTCAGTTCCCTACAGGTAAATACTCATGACTGAAAGTTGCTGCTACCCTAAATAGCAACAGGTTTCAACAAACATAATACGATAATTGTCAAGCAGGCTACAAGATTTCTCACAAAAATCCAGTCTTGTTTCATTACATACAAGCAGTTGTGGCATAATTTCACTAGTTTCTTCAGCCCTGCTAGAAGGAAATGGGTTAATTTTGCATTTGGACGTTTATTGATATCACTTCTCCGACTATTTAACCCTGCTCAATGCATCGATTATCTATTTTACCCTGCTCAATGCTCAATTCATCACCAGTTCCTGGAAAAATGCCCTAGCTGGTTACTTAAAAACAATTTGACTGAACGTAATTGTTTCCTTAGGTAGCAACAACATTCAGTCAACGTTCTATCAAAACATTACGTTGGTTCTCCGCACAACTATCTTCAGAAATAAAAGCGCTTTTAAATCGATCATTGGATAAATAATTGTGTTGAGATCAGTGCGAAATTGAAATGCTAGCCTTTTCTGTGCAGGGTAATTATCACCCCCACCCACTGTGGTTTGACCCCTATCATTGGTCTCATTCATTCTTTACATGACGCTAAAACATTTCATGATTGCTTGTTCAAATGAATAAACAGTGTAACAGTCTATTTCATTCTATTTTCAGAACAGTTATCAAAGAAACCTAAAAGGATTTGGCTGATTTAAAAAAACAATTTGGCTGCATGTTGTTGATACCCTAGTCAACAATAATTTTCAGTATATTTCTGTTCGGAATCGACATTAAAATTCTGTCAATAACGATCTCATTGGGCGCTTAAGAATTTGTCAGTAAAGGCGGGTTAATACAGGGCAGTTGAAAAAAAGAAATGATTTTGGAGACTGAGGCTCATAATTTGCCATGAACTTAAAAATAATGATGTTACTGTCCATAGATTGACCTTAATGCACTGCATATGCAGCTATGCACATCAGTGATATTTAACTCAGATAATCCCTCTGACACAGCTCGTCAAAGACTGCCTGGTGTGCACATTCTTTCAAAGTGCTATCACAGGAAGAGAGGGACATAACATTATTAAATAACTTAAGGTACTCTATAATGTAATCTCGTTCCAAATGAATCTTTAAAATACTGAATATGTCCCATAGTCTGATGGGACCAGTTAGCGAGCGTCGTTGTTTATTTATTACAGTCATAAAAACATAGCGGTATCCATTGCCAGCAATGCCCCCACCGATTTCTAGCTATGCTAGACAGGGTTATAATGTCCATCAATTGTACAAATTGTAAGCCCTATGTCCTTAACATTTAACCCTTTAATGACTAAATCTTGTCAAAAAAACTAAACATTTTCTTGTTGAATGTCTTATTGCAGGCCAAAAAAAATTGTATTTTGAAATTTTGCCACTGGAATGACTGGCTCGCTTACCTAGGCAGTCATTCCAGTGGTAAATTTTCAGAAATAGTTTTCACTTGGCCTACTAATCGACATTCCTCAAGACACATGCAGCGGCCGGTTTAGCCGGCTTCATCATAAGAGGGTTAAGGCCCTATGTTTCACTGGGCATTGTTGCAGCAACAACACACAGTCAAATTAGTTTCAAAATATTCAACATGTTACATGAAATTCAGGGATCAATGTGTACAAATTGTATACAAATGTTCTCTGATGAAATTCACTTTTTAGTAACTGCTCTAGATAATAATACTTGTCATTCGGATCAATCACTTAGGTGGCTTTGGAGAAGATTGATATACAGACACAAAACTGGTCACAAAATTCAGCTAGATGATTGGCCATTCAGCAGTAAATAGGTTAATCAGGGATTGGCCATTCAGCAGTAAAAAATATACGAAGTGTGTGACAATTTACCTTTCCAATATTTCTTAATGGATACTGGAAAATTAGTACAAAATCAATGAAATAAAAGTTAACATTGCAGTATAAGGGTTAATACAAAATCTAATATTTCACCAGTAGAAGGATTAATAGGCAGGAACAATTTCCTGTCAAATTGTTTTGAAAAATATTCATCAGCTGTCCTTAGCATCTACATTAAGTGCAAGTTTTATATTGACATTAATACATTCATGGGTTAATCGGGCAGATGGTCAACTGGTATTAAATGGCAATTAAATCCCCATTATATTAATCTGTTTGCCTAGAGCATTTACAGTAGCAAATGCCATTTATTACCCCAGAGATATAAAATGAAAATCAAATGTCACATTAATCATTTTTATTAGAGCCTATAGCAAACTGTCTTCTACTACATAATAAAGAGAAAAATTAAAATCTAAATAGTTCTGCCCTTTACAGATGGAGCTCGTTCATTTTAAAACACACCATGCAGATGGTCAACTAACATATGTATAGCAATTTTCTCCATCCAAATCCATCAAATAAAAAAGTTCAAAATGCTCGAATTTGATTGGTCCATGGTGGCGATACTGTTTTACCAATCAAGTTTTCGCGAAGAAATTTTACTTGCCGCCATAGACTAATTATATTCCCCAAATCTTAGCCAGATCGCTTCAGAAGTTCCAGAGGAGAAGATTATTTTGTCATTTATGACGTCATCAATATGGCCGCCAATGCCACGAGCCAATCAGGCTCTGTTTAGCTATTTTGATTCAGGGGGTGATCTCGACCATATATTCTGAGTTTTGATTCAATTTGCTTGCCGGTTTCGGAGTTTTGCTTCAATTTATCTGCTGGAAATGGCTGGCGGCGGAATAATAATAATAATAATAACTAGAGCATTTACAGTAGCAAATGCCATTTATTACCCCAGAGATATAAAATGAAAATCAAATGTCACATTAATCATTTTTATTAGAGCCTATAGCAAACTGTCTTCTACTACATAATAAAGAGAAAAATTAAAATCTAAATAGTTCTGCCCTTTACAGATGGAGCTCGTTCATTTTAAAACACACCATGCAGATGGTCAACTAACATATGTATAGCAATTTTCTCCATCCAAATCCATCAAATAAAAAAGTTCAAAATGCTCGAATTTGATTGGTCCATGGTGGCGATACTGTTTTACCAATCAAGTTTTCGCGAAGAAATTTTACTTGCCGCCATAGACTAATTATATTCCCCAAATCTTAGCCAGATCGCTTCAGAAGTTCCAGAGGAGAAGATTATTTTGTCATTTATGACGTCATCAATATGGCCGCCAATGCCACGAGCCAATCAGGCTCTGTTTAGCTATTTTGATTCAGGGGGTGATCTCGACCATATATTCTGAGTTTTGATTCAATTTGCTTGCCGGTTTCGGAGTTTTGCTTCAATTTATCTGCTGGAAATGGCTGGCGGCGGAATAATAATAATAATAATAATAATAATAATAAACGGAACAATCACTCGTCTTCCAGAGCTTCGCTCTTGGAAGCCTAATAAACGGAACAATCACTCTAGTCTTCCAGAGCTTCGCTCTTGGAAGCCTAATAAGAAAGATCCTGAGTAAAAATAACAATCTGCGATTGCATCGCAGATTAATAAGAAAGATCCTGAGTAAAAATAACAATCTGCGATTGCATCGCAGATTAATAAGAAAGATCCTGAGTAAAAATAACAATCTGCGATTGCATCGCAGATTAACTAGAGAACATTTACTGAAGTAACTGTAAATCTGCGATGACTGGGTATTAAGGAGTATTGGACATTGAACATGTCTGATGCTGATCTGATAAAAAGTTTGCGTTGTCACAGTTCCAAGATCCATAGTTGAAATTCCCATACTTTTACACAGGGTATGGAAAAGCTGATTTCTTGAAAACCGATAGCCTATACCCTAAAGTATAAAATAATGTGTCCTGATTTGCTGAAGTAAAATTTTTACCAAAATCAAGGAAAATGCCATTAAATCTCAAATAAAGGATAGATTAATGAATTAACGGTAAAGGGGAGGCAATTCATGCAGAAAGCTCATACATTTTTTTGTCATGAATTACCTCCCTTTACCTGTTGAAGATGATGTAGTGCAGGTAACTTATGCCAAACATGAAAACTGGCAAGCTTTACTCATGAATGACCTTGACCCCAATGGCGATATTAACATTTATATTGGAAACTTTTTAGATCTCTTAATGTTCTAGAATCTGGCCAGGTTTGAAGAGAATCGGAAGAAAACTATAAGAGATAACGCTGTTCCAATATTGCTCCCATAGCTTTACTATGGGGATATGCGGCAACGAAAAGCTGATTTTCTCGAAAACTGTTGGTCGTATCAACTTTAAATTTGATACCAAATCAAGTCAATATGAGAGATAGAAGTTCACCAAATTTCAAGTCGATCGGAGCAAAAGTCATTTTGGCGGCCATTTTGAAAAAATAAAATTGGAAAAAGATTTATTTTTTCAACCGCGAGTTCATTTCTGCCAAAAAAAATTTTTGGTCATTTTGACCCCAAAAAGTTCGCCTGGCCGTCATTTTTCAAAAAAAATTTTTTTATCAGGGACAGATATACGGCTTCCATGAGTACCTGCAGTCGAACAAAAAACTCTTTTCTTGTACTTCATATTCAATCCAGTTCGCTGGTGAAATTCCGTTTCTAGAACTGCTCAAGATAATATTACTTGTCGGTCGGATCAATCGCCTAGGTATCTTTGGAGAAGATCTATATATACACACAAAACTGGTCAAATAATTCAGCTAGATGATTGACCATTCAGTAGAAAGCAGGTAAATAAGGGATTGACCATTCAGCAGTAAACAGGTTTAGAAGTGCATGGCAATTTTATCTTTCTATTATTCTTAGTCAACACTGGAAAATCAGTACCAAATCAATGAAGTAAAACTTAACATTTTGCAGTATACGGGTTAATACAAATCTAATATTTCAACAGTAGAATGATTAATAGGCAGGAACAACCTGCAGTCAAATTGTTTTGAAGAATATTCAGCAGATATCCTTAGCATCTACAACTAGATTGAATCGGTCGATGACACGTCATTACAAATCCCCATGTTCACCGCTTTGAACATTTTACACCCCCACAACTGACCCCAGGGGATGGAGCCAAATGTAAACGTCTGTTTGCACTCTGCAATCATATGGGTAACTCACATGCAAATTTTCGTTGAATTTCGTCCAATAGTGTCCGAGGAGTTGATTTACAATCAATTTCATGACCTTTTGACCCCATCCCACACCTCCTGGGCACCGGGCCAAATGCAAATGTGCTCATCCACTCCACATCGATATGGGTACCTGGCATACTAAATTTGGTTTAATTCTGTCCAACAGTGCTAGAGGAGTTGCATTACAATCAATTATATGACCTTTCGACCCCATCCCCAACCCCTGGGGCCAGGCCAAATGAGCATGTGCTCATCCACTCCACGTTGATATGGGTAACTGGCATACCAAATTTGGTTGAATTCCGTCCAGCGGTTTCGGAGCAGATGCATTACAATCAATTTCCTCAGGTTAAAATTGTACCCTTTGACCCCTTCCACACACCCTGGGGGGGGGGGGGGGGGTGGCGACGAAGGGGCGACGAAGCCAAATCTAAATGGCATTATGCCCTCTGCAATCACATGGGTAACTCAGATCTCAAATTTGGTTGTGTTCTGTCTAACGATTTCAGAGGAGTTGCGTTACAACTGATTTGACCTGTTGACCCCTGCCTCACCCCCTGGGAAAGGAGCCAATTCTAAATATGGTCTTGCAAAGTGGAATCATATGGTAACCCATATACCTAATTTGATTTAATTCCACTGAATGGTTTGGTAGGAGATAGCGTGATGAGCAGATGGATGGGCGGATAAACAAATGGACAGGCTGACAGACGGACAAAGGCGATTACAATATCCCCAACATTTTATTAAAGCGTGGGGATAATAAGTGTAAGTTTTAGATTGGCATTCATAAGTTCATGAGCTAACCAGCCTCATAGTCAACTTGCATTAAATGACAATTAAATCCCTATCACATTAATCCACTATACAACGTACATGAGACACCTTCAAAAGTGCCAAATCTGAGCTCGTGCAAGGAAACAACTTATAGGAAGACATTTTCACCATCAAAATCTTTCAAATCAAAATGGCCAGCTAAATACTCTGATTTGATGGGCAAAGGCGCTATGCCATAATAGCTATTGAGCTACCTTTAGTTAGCTTGAGTTGCATTCGTGAGTGGCCATGATTGGAACCCGTAAATATATCATCCTCGCATGTTTCGAATCTAGGCCAATTAAAGATAACACTTTAATTACAATTTCTATCATTTATGTGATAGGTCACGGTCGTATCTTTCGCCAAAAAGTGAGGTAAATTTTAATTGTTCAGTAGAATTACTCTGGTCAGATTGATCTCCATTGTTATCAAGATAGCTCTGATAGGTCTCCCATAACGTATCCAATAGTGTACTGTGCATATGAATCATGGAAGTTAGTTTGCTAATGTTATGATTTCCCTGTTTTGGGAAGATAATAATAGGTTAATTAATCACATTAAAATGTTTCCAAAGGTGGTCTGTTACGAGGTGTCATGCCTGTGGTTTAAGATGCAACATGTTTCACAATAACCACAAATAGCAATGCTTTTTAGAAGAATCACCAATAAGACTCAAGTGGTCCACCTTAGATAGGTAGTCTAATGCAGTAGGCTAATTAAGTGCGTAGATGTATGGTCCTATACTGTAATAGCAATGGGTTTGAGAACCACCACTCAAGCGGTTCACTTACAGAGGTGGTCATAGAACGTAATTGAGTGCTAGTCTCTAAGAACCACCATCAGCATACATCAGCATCTCTGTCTTAGCGAAAATTGTTTCTGTCTCTAAGAGCAGTGTTTCTGAGAATCGCCATCAATAAAATTCAAGTGGTCCACTTCCATATTATTCAATATTTTCCTGTATCACATTTAACGCACCATGCAAGAGTATTAATAATTAATTAACTAATAGAAATAGCAACGCAAAACTCGAGCTCCTTAGTATTTCATAATCTATGAACACCACCCATGCAGCAGAAAGTAGATGCTAGTGGCCGTTGAAACATTATTAAAGCTGGAACATAGCGATCTTTTCCTTAATTTCCACTAATTTATACAAGTTTCATGTGCCAAGCACGCTATGTAATCCTATTAATAATTAATGAACTAGTAACAACTGTAACACATATCTCAGATGTCCTAGTATGTGTAAACCTCTGAATACGACCCTTGCAACAGAAACCTCTTGCTACTGGTCGTTGCAAAGTTATTAAGGCTGAAACGTAGTGATTTATCCAAATTTCCCAGAATTTATGCACGTTTCGCGTTCAAATGTCGCTATGCGTTATGTAACTGTATTAATTTTTCATCAACTAGCAGCAATAGCAACATGCAACCGATATCGTTTAGTATTTCATAGCTTCAGAACAGGACCGTTGCAACAAACACATGTTGCAATTAGCCATTGTAGACGTATTAGGGCTGGAACATAATGATATATTACATATCATCACATAGTTGATGCAACTCTATCTCCCTCGTCCCTTCAACTGCCCCCCCACCTCCCCCACCCCTCTCTCCTCCCTCTCCTCTCTCTCCCTCTCACTCGTTTCAACCGTATATATGCATGGTGGTTATCAATAAAACTCAAGTGGTCTACCTTAGATAGGTAGTCCTATGCATTAGGCTAAATAATCGCTTAGATGGGTGGTCCTATACAGGAATAGCAATGTGTTTTTAGAGTCACAACTCAAGTGGTCCCCTTAGATAGGTGGTCATATGCAATAATTTTACCGCTAATAGTTAAGAAACAATCACCAATAGCTATGTTTTTAAAACAACCCTTAATAAAGGTCACGTGATCCTATACGGCAATTGACCGCTAATACTTAAAAAAAACACCATCAACATACATCAGCATCTATGTTTTAGTGAACGCTGTTGCTGCCTTCAATAACAATGTTTTCATTGACTAAACTTGGTCAATAAAGGAGTAAATGTCAGCATATATTATAGTACTTTTTCCACCACATTTGTAATAGTTATCCACATACAAATCATGCGCACGCTGCAAGTGTGTGTTCAGGGGGGCGGGGTCGGAGGAGGGGGTTGCGACATCTGTGTGGACACAATGCAAATAATTTGTTCGCCATGCAATGCATAATAAATAGCATTGTATTCACTCAAAGGTCAATTGCCTATTGTGTAATAACTCTATCTATCTAGCTAACTCTTTAACGCTTACGCTGACCAAAACGGCTTCTGTGGTAGTCTTGGAAAATGTCTGTTTGCATATCGAAAGAAGACTATTTTTGAAACATTATCCTCTCTGTCTCTCCACCCTCTCTCCCCTCCGTCTCCTGCTCCTCCCCTTCTCCCTTCCCTCAATCCCTCCCTCGCTCCTGCCATCCTCTCCCGCCTTCCCTCAATGCCGTCCTCTCTCTCTCTGTATTATATTATAATGTGATCCTATTGCATGATGACACAAGATGGAATGGTACCGAGTGCAAAATGCATGCACCAACATCAGCTAATACATTGATATATGTGTATGATCTTGCAACGTCAAAATGAACAGCCTTGCGTATTTAAAATGTCATGACATTTGATTGCAGATTTCAAAAATACCCAATTTGTCCCACCCTTTAAACAGCGTGGCGAATGCTTCTGAATTCCCGGTTGCTAAGATGCTGCTGCTGTGCCCGAGAGCAACAACATTCCGCAACATCATCATCAAAAAGAAACATTGGAACACTATAATTTAAAGAACAGCCACAAGATGTGTAGGGGACAATCGAAATTGGTGGGTTAATTTTATGTGCACCTTACGTTAGCCAGAATTGCGGTACAGGCGCACACTTCTTTATTAACGGCAGTGTACAAGTAGTTTGCAATACAGACCCTTTCATGATCAAGAGCCAAAAACAACCCAAATTGACTGGCTTCAATAATGAACAAACTACCAAATTGGACCTCTAAACATAATGCCGGTGTTTTGTGCTAAGTTTTTGCAACATAATTCAGCAACGGAATGATCATAGGTACATAATTAAATACTATCATTGACTATATAAATTCCAATCTACGGCGCAATTTGGACAAAATCATACCATCGGCTTGGAGTTCTCTCACTAATACAGATTGTCCAAGCGTGGAGGAATATCAGCCTCAGCGCTTACGCTACACCCGGCCAAATTGGGCATGGCGCTGAATAGACATAGAACATGGGCAATTATTTAAAACTTAATTTAGGCTACACCTCTTGCACGGGGCGTGACCTAGCTCTCAAACAATGAAAAGTTGGAGATATCGCCCTATCTATAAAACTAACATCGCAATTACTTTGTGATTTGTTACCCGGTTTAGGCTAAACCTGGTTTAAACATCCTTATTGAATTCCGGCCAATGTGACTGAATTGATAGCAACAATTCAGCAACTCATTCCAGCAACATAATTGTCCAAACAAACTCCATAATGGCTATTTTACTTTGACGCAATATAGTGGCTTCATTACATGTGACAAAATAGCATTACATACGTGGGTGGGTGGTGAGTGAATGGGCGGCGAAGCAACAACTCGTTATATACGCTGAGAGAAATGTAAACAAACTCGGACAATCATCATATTAAATATTTCAGTTCCCTACAGATAAATACTCATGACTGAAAGTTGCTGCTACCCTAAATAGCAACAGGTTTCAACAAACATAATACGATAATTGTCATGCAGGCTACAAGATTTAATCCAGTCTTGTTTCAATACATACAAGCAGTTGTGGCATAATTTCACTAGTTTCTTCAGCCCTGCTAGAAGGAAATGGGTTAATTTTGCATTTGGACGTTTATTGATATCACTTCTCCGACTATCTATTTAACCCTGCTCAATGCATCGATTATCTATTTAACCCTGCTCAATGCTCAATGCTCAATTCATCACCAGTTCCTGGAAAAATTCCCTAGCTGGTTACTTAAAAACAATTTGACTGAACGTAATTGTTTCCTTTAGGTAGCAACAACATTCAGTCAACGTTCTTTCAAAACATTAAGTTGGTTCTCCGCACAACTATCTTCAGAAATAAAAGCGCTTTTAAATCGATCATTGGATAAATAATTGTGTTGAGATCAGTGCGAAATTGAAATGCTAGCCTTTTCTATGCAGGGTAATTATCACACCCACCCACTGTGGTGTGACCCCTATCATTGGTCTCATTCATTCTTTACATGACACTAAAACATTTCATGATTGCTTGTTCAAATGAATAAACCGTGTAACAGTCTATTTCATTCTATTTTCAGAACAGTTATCAAAGAAACCTAAAACGATTTGGCTGATTTAAAAAAACAATTTGGCTGCATGTTGTTGATACCCTAGTCAACAATAATTTTCAGTATATTTCTGTTCGGAATCGACTTATAATTCTGTCAATAACGATCTCATTGGGCGCTTAAGAATTTGTCAGTAAAGGTGGGTTAATACAGGGCAGTTGAAAAAAAGAAATGATTTTGGAGACCGAGGCTCATAATTTGCCATGAACTTAAAAATAATGATGTTACTGTCCATAGATTGACCTTAATGCACTGCATATGCAGCTAAGCACATCAGTGATATTTAACTCAGATAAGCCCTCTGACACAGCTCGTCAATGACTGCCTGGTGTGCGCATTCTTTCAAAGTGCTATCACAGGAAGAGAGGGACATAAAATTATTAAATAACTTAAGGTACTCTATAATGCAATCTCGTTCCAAATGAATCTATAAAATACTGAATATGTCCCATAGTCTGATGGGACCAGTTAGCGAGCGTTTTTGTTTATTTATTACAGTCATAAAAACATAGAGGTATCCATTGCCTGCAATGCCCCTCCGATTTCTAGCTATGCTAGACAGGGTTATAATGTCCATCAATTGTACAAATTGTAAGCCCTATGTCCTGAGTAAAAATAACAATCTGCGATTGCATCGCAGATTAAAAAGAAAGATCCTGAGTAAATATTAATAATCTGTGATTTCATCAGACTTTTGTTGGAAACTAGTTCTTCAAATTTGTAGTGATTTGGTAGCTCAAGTTAATATTTCAGAAGACAATTTTTCGGTCATCGCTGAAAAAGTCGCATAAGAATAAGTGATGCTATTCATTGCTAATATCATGTTTGTCAAATAGGGTAAACATTTTTCTGCACTGTCTAAATCCTCACATCTTCCGGTTTCTATTGGTAATTTATGTACTATATACTAGTTTGAAATTTGATTACAGTTTTTCTTGTTTATTTTATTTAGCTTTCTGAGAAAGGGCTCTAGTTTTAATTCGGTGTTGTATATCTTGGTATATCTTGGTATATTGGTCCTTTATGCGTTCCCTGTACTCGTTGGTTTGGCGACATCGTCAAAACATCTTGATTTCAATAGATCCGTCATCTTTACACACTATTTGAAGATTTTATCAAAATGATGCCGAAATAATTACTTATTTAACATTCCTTTTTATTTGGGAGTGTGATAAATGCGTGTTTTCACTATTACTGTTTAGGGCCTATAAGAAATATTCATAACTGGTAAAGAAATGAAACAAATCGGCCCAGTCTTCACGACAGACAACATATGCCAGGTGCTGTCGAACACGGCATGTTAATATCACCAACATAGCAATACTTCTTTTCTTCAGATCCATCAAAAGGGTGCAGGGCATGGGGTGCAGGGCATGGGGTGCTTAGATTGTTCTGAAATCTAGATTGAGGTTCTTTATGCACATATCC
This sequence comes from Chaetoderma sp. LZ-2023a, assembly GCA_034401795.1. NCBI lineage: Eukaryota > Metazoa > Mollusca > Caudofoveata > Chaetodermatida > Chaetodermatidae > Chaetoderma > Chaetoderma sp. LZ-2023a. The sequence goes on from CM067363.1 coordinate 9,366,349, forward strand.
AATACAAACACGGCAATAGTTTCTATATATGCCAAAAAACTAAAAATAATTTTAACGTTTTCTGGTATGCATAACACTCCTTATTTTGTCTCGCACACCATATTTACTACTATGCACAGAGTGGACACGTTATTTTGATTTTAAATGCGGTCTTGTTGCAGTATATGTTACTATGTATACCGGGTATTACGAAAAATGGAATTTTCCCAGGTCTAGATTTGCTACAACAAATTAAGTTGTGCTCCCGTTTAGCAGCGTTTGTATCATTCTTTTTGCTGACAAACTCTCCTGTTGTCATATTATAGACAGTGATGTTATATCACAATCCTGTGCCCTGCTTTCGCAATAATCAGGTGTCAGCAAATTTCAGCCAAAATTAAAAATAATTAAAATCTTTTTGTTTAATTCCGTAGATTGGTAAATGTGGCATTGAAAATGAACATAAGTGCTTTGTCTACCGAAAAAAGCAAAAAACAATATTGAAATTTGTATCATATATGCTAACTAGGGCCTGTTTGAATTGTCATTGTGGGTACCGAAAAATCAACGTATCTGCTATGATAGTCAGTACAGCAACTGACAGATGCCATTTGCCGTGAAAGCTGGGTTGGTTTGTATCAGTCCATTACGAGATATCGGCGTGTGTCATAATGGATACAAATAATAGTGGATATACATTCACCACACGTACATCAAAATGCATAAAATAATCAATTTATCAATCAGCGTAATAAAAAAATATTGCAGATATACTGCAAAAATAGTCTATTTATTTAAAGACACGTGATATGATGGTATAACTGTTTCAGTTTCAGTTTCGTATCAAATCACATGACCCTCGAAATACCTTACTGGACGATATTTTTTATTATATGGTCCGGATACTGGTTTCTAACAGGGGCTGGGCAGTTTTAACGATTGACAGGGAGAGGGAGGAACGACTTTGTAATACCTGTAACGTAGTAGAAACATAAGTACATTTTCCTTTCTGCTGCGAGAGATACACAAAAGAAAGAACACAATTTATACCTGATTACTATGTAAGGCAGAATACAACAGAGAAAACTCAAGGCCTGTTTGCGATCTGTAACAAACCAATACTGAATAGGTTATGCAAATAGCTGCGGCTCTCAAAGAAAAAAGACAGATCTGCTCCCCAACAACAACAACAAAAAAAACCCAACAACAACAACAACAACAACAGGAACAACAACAACAACAACAACAACAACAAAAACAACAACTACGACAACGACAACTACGACATTAGGAGCAACTCGGACACACACCTCTCTTCTACGACCAACGCAACAACCACTACTCCAGCACCAATATGCTACAATCATCACCATCACAACCACCACCAAAGCAACAACGACAGCGACAATGCAATCGACAAGGACAAAGATGTTGACAACGACAAAGAAAAAGATGTCAAAACTAAATATTTCAAATATGCAACAGCAGCAGCTAATCACCAAATATTTTCGATAATAATAATAATAATAATAATAATAATAATAATAATAATAATAATAATAATGATCATGATGATGATAATAATATTAATAATAATAATAATATAAATAATAATAATAATAATAATAATAATAATAATAATAATAATAATAACTACCGCCATAGCATAAATAGATATACAATAATAATGTCTATCCCATATGCTGTGTAAATGGCTTGGGTGAATAAACAAAACTGAAAAATGAAAAAACTACATATGAATGTAAAGCTTTTGTCAAGAATTGACTTCTAATCAGTAATTAGCAACGATTCAGTAAAATAATACATGCATTACATTTTTAATTCCTCCAAATGCATTTACCGCGCGTAAACACCCAGTATCGGTTTCAGAGTTTATGTGTACTTAGGTACCAGTTTCTAATAGGGAAGTAAATCTGTTATTTATATAGTGACAAGATGGTGATATGACATCACTGCCTATGATATGACAACATATGATCATGTCGAAAGTCACTTACAGGACTGGCGGTATGATCAGCGAACGAAAAGAAGAAGAATATGACAACAGGAGAGTTTGTCAGCAAAAATAATGATACAAACACCGCTAAAAATAGAACATAAATTAAATTATCGTAGTAAATCACAATCAAAGCGTAATTCTTATTTCTTATGTGCTAAAACAACCTTTTAGACCATCAACAAATTGTAAAATCTGTCATTAATTTTAAGGAGGAATCCGAAGGAAGAATTGAAAATTGGTTAATTTCATTGAAGGCGAGATCTAATAAAATAAGCAATACTCATTATTTTTAAGATTTTAATGGTTAAGATTTGTCATGAAAATTTTAATCTTTGCTTAGTAATTGCCCATTGGCAGCTCAAGAGATTCTTTACAAATTTACCTGACTGGCTCAATTACTGGCAGTAGGCCTGTAATTGAAATTCCAGTGGTAAAATTAAAAAATATCAAGTTTTCTGTTGGTCTGCAAATGGGTATTTCCCAAGACAACTGCACAGGCTGGTTTTGTCCGGGTTGAACATTGAAAATTACTGGCTGTTATTCAAATCATTTTCAGAGCATTCAACAGCTTCCAAGCATGTAACACTTTAATTGGCAGCATTTGTCAAGAATATTTAATTTTGCTTAGAGAATGTCCATTTGCCAACATGGGCAATAAGGCTATTTTTGTGTTGACCCAGTCACCCAGTCCAGTGGTAATCTTTAAAAGATAAATAGCATTGATCTCGTCCTGCAAATGCAGACTTTCCATGGAGAAGTCAGCCAAACCAGCCTCTGCAGTATGCTTGAATGTTCATAAATTTGCAAAGCAAGACTGTTTTTGAAAATTCACCACTGGAATGACTAGTTCGATAAGCAAGCCAGCCATTCCAGTGGTAAATTTTCAAAAATACATCTTGGCCTGCAAATGGTCATTAAATAAGAAAATTAGTTTATATTTTTTACCTAATTTAGCCATTAAAGGGTTACTTTGCTTAAATCCTTGAAATCATAACCTAAATCTAACACTAAATGCTAAAACTGAAAAATAATCAACTATCATAACTATATATACTTACTTTATTACTTTCATTTAATAAAATTCACATTTACAGTAGCATTTATGTTTAAAAAACATAGAATGCAGTACAAACAGGTTTTTATCATCTGTGCTGAATGTAAATTGATTAGGCTGTCATGGCTGTGTTAATGGTGTGATCTGATAAGTGTCTTGTACATTATCATCCATATCAATATGTATGTGGCTCTATCTGTCTACACATGGAGTATCTATCTGTTAATTTTGTCATAGAACACACACTGATTTGACATAGTCTGCACATTTCTACATTGAGAATGCTTCTTGGAAACTTGGTAATTTGAGAAGGCACATGTATTCATTTTAATCGACACAGTCTTTTAAAAGTGCTGCTCTTTCTAAACCATGAACAATTGTTCAGTCCATCCTGCATCTCATCATGCTCATTGTATCAGTGACTCTGCTTCAGTAGGCTTTGGCTCACAATGGCACCTGCAAAATAAAAGACAGTTGTTTTGAATGATCAAGTCAATCAGAAACTGCTTTTGTAGTGGTCCTGCAAAATGCCTATGCATGTCAAGAGGATATTTTAGAGAATTTACCACTGGAATGGCTGGCTCGATAACAGAGCCAGTCAGTCCAGTGGACTATTTTCTAAAATACTATTCTCTTAAAAATAACCTTTACCACTCTGATGTCAATATTCTATCATTTGCCATGTCACTAGCAAAGAAACTGCTGTAGGCTACAATTTTCAACCACAGCAACATATTCCATCAAATTTGTTGAAAAATTAACCACCATTTTTTAATTTAATTTGAAAACTGTAAATTTTGACATCAGAGGGGTAAAGGTTAATCTTGGTCTGCAAAGTGCAAATTGGCATTCAATAATCAAACTCTGATTTTCTAACCCATTCTTGACCATTAATGAGTAACCCTTTAAGACTTAAATTTCTTCATGAGAAGTAAAAAAATGTCAGGAAAATTTAAATTTTCTCAAAGAAAATGTCAATTTGCGGACCTAGTGAATATTTTGAAGGTTTACCACCGGAATGACTGACTTGTAAATTTTCAAAAATTGCCTTCACTTGGTCTGCAAATGGGCATTTCTCAAGACAACTGCAAACACCATTTTGGGCTGATATGTGTGTTAAAGAGTTAAGCTGTTGAATAATTTAATTCAGCTGGAAACCTGAGTGATATAATTTGTATCAACATATTTAAATTAATAAAAGATTATGTTGAATATTTTGAGGCTAAATGCACCTGGAAACTGTTGCTTTCTAAGGAAAACTTGTCCAAGAAAGGTTTCCTATGTGACCAAAAGCTCCCAGCCTGGCTTCAGAACATTCCACAATTTACCTACATGTATACTAATTACTTTAAAATTTAGAAACAGTGATGAAGCAATGACAAATTTAGCCAGATAATACCAGTCATGTCAGTAAGGATAATCATTCCATATAAACTCATGCATTTATATGAATCTTATGTTTTTCAGCTGTCATTAAATTCATCATAAATCTCTTGAAACAATATTAGAAATTAGAAAACTGTTTGACATGCCCCTATTGTTGAAACATTGACGCAACAACTTGCAAATTATCAACACCTAAATAAAAGATATTCCACCGGATACACAGGAGGGTCAGGAGCACCTAATTATGAATCACAGAATTAGGCAATTTTGTTTTCAATTGTCTATATTTCAATTTCACTCATTATTTGGCTGACAGTTTGAATTGCATTCAACTGACTTCATTCCAAGTAGGGGTCATTGACAGATTGAGCAGACTGAATTAGAACTGTTGTGGAACAAATGTGTATGCCTACATCATATATTTGAACCTGCTACATCTAAGGCTTACTAGAGGCAAGACAGCCTGTTTGGGAACATCACTGTTAATTAAAATGACTGTCTCATAAGCCATTTTCTATGGTATTAAATTATTAACCATTTAATACCCACTATACTATCTACTATCTACAGTGGTCTTGTGAAATAATAATCCATATGCAGAGCAAGCGAAAACTATTTTTGAATACTTGCCACTGGAGTGACCGGCTCAACCCAGTCATTCCAATCGCAAATTTTCAAAAAGTAATCTCATCTGCAAACAGACATATTTTCTTTTCATAAAAATGAAATTAAAGTAATTTAAGCATTAAAAGGTTATGCATAGGCTCATAAGTGCATATATTATATGCTTTTATAAGTCATGGAACGTCATGTAAAAGTCATGGAATTTCACAGAGTGACATAGATGATATCTGTAAACGAGAAACCTTCGAAATCTAGATGCGCTCAGATAGCATCTCATGCATTTTATCTTTCATTTTCTTTATCATAGAAATT
>CM067363.1:9372223-9400223 GCA_034401795.1 Chaetoderma sp. LZ-2023a
TACAAACAATTAGGTTTGTGTTTCTATCCTGTTTGTGATGTTTGTCTAAGCACAATATTAGAAAAAATCGAGTAATATACTATACACCTTATTAAACTGCCATACCAACCACATACAATATTTGGTACAAGTAAGCAACATGGTATGCCAGGACTGTAAGGACCCTGCAAAGCCTACAGAATTTAGATACTGGTAGTATTTAGATTGCGTGGCGACATGATCGAGTTATATAAAATTCTTAGCAATAAATATGACCAAGTTACTGCAGACCTTATTGAGCGACAAGACACAAATAGCATAACTCGAGGCCACAGCCTAAAAATTAAGAAAATAAGACCAAGACTCAATATACAAAAGTTTTCTTTCCCGTTACGCTGTACTGATCAATGGAATAAACTACCCGAATCCGTAATCAGCGCCCCCCTCAGTGAATTCTTTCAAAGCTAGACTAGACAAGCTATGGGAAAGTCATCCATTGCTCTATAACTACGACTGTGAACCCATCTGTAATATTTATACTCCAGAATCATTATAACATAGCCAATGTATAATTGTTAATAACAACTTAATAACATTAAAATAAACCATAAATATATGCAGCCCATTCCTGACGTTAGAGGCTTGTTGACGCCTGCTGTCAGTAGAGAATTCGTGTAAGTTCGTGTAATTATAGGTTTAGCGAGTGTACAAATTACTTGGTTCGAGAAGACTCGCCGCAAATTGGAGATTATTTCATGCATTTTACTAATATATGGCATACCGACATTTCCGATAAATATTCCGCTATAGCTATGTGGATTAGCAAGTCCATGAACAAGAGGTGAACCCCCCCCCCCCCCCCACTTAGATATGCATCAGCCACGAATTCGGCCTACATGCCCCCCCCCCCCCCCCCCCAATGCCATCCTGGTATGGCTGTGGCGAAAATTCCAATCCTAAGTACGATAATAATCCAACCCCAACAATTTTCACTGTTCACGAGCAGAACTTATGACACTTGAAAAAAGTAAATTTCGTGAAAAAGAACAGATTACAGACCTTCGTCCTCCAGTTTTTGTCATATTGTATAACGAAAAAAGTTTCAGATTATGGAAATTTTTTCCCCAGATTATTTTTATCACTGAATTTTTGTATCACTGATACAGTTGTGGACCACACACACCCACCCACCCACATGAAGAGTCTGCTTAAAGAAAGTTGGGGTGTATGGTCACATTGGATGATTTTAATCTGCCACTCGAATATATGATGCCACATATGTAGGCTGACGTCACAATTAAAATATGTAATTAATGACGTACCCAAGTCATGAGCACCAAGACAAATTAGTTTCAAAATATTCAACAGCTTACATGTGCTGCATACCTGTATACCTACTATGGTATCAGGGACAGGTTCGGCTTTTGCAATGTTCTAGCCAATGAATAGATTAGCCAAATACCATTTTTGTTTACTTCAAATTAATGTCACTTATGAACCACGGAAAGTAGGTCAAAAGCGTGTTCAGTGAAGCATGACACGTAGGTCACAACCTTTCATACACAACACACCTTCAGCGTATAATACATCCATACACCAGGTTTAGTTCCAGTATGTCAAAACTCTTGAAACTATAGCCCAGAATAACATGTTCTGTAATGTTTAATGAACCATGAAAAGTAAATCAAAGGTAGGTCACGATGACATATTTTTTATACACCGTGCACCTCCTCTCTAAGATGCATCCACATATTAAGTTTAGTTCCTGTATATCAAAAACTCTTGAAGCTACAGCCACTTCCCGGACAAAAAATTTCTGTAATGTTCAGTAAACAGTGAAAGGTGGGTTAAAATTAGGTCATGCTGACCTACTTTTCACACTTTGCACATCACCTGCATAAGATGCATCCATGTACCAAGTTTCATGGTCATATGTATAAGTCTTAAAACTATGGTCCAGACAAGCTTGTAGAGGGCGAATGAACAGGCAAGGCATGCGGAATGGTCCGGTAAGTGTATGAACTGTCTTTGATGGATTTACTATTTAATAAATATTCTGCTGAATAGGCATCAACAGCGACAACTGAAATTAGCTTCAAAATATCCAACAGCTTACCTGTAGTGTACAGAAACTTTGAAACTGGGATTCTGAAAATTCAGGGTTCACAGTATATTAATTGATACAAACACGCACACAGCATGGGCGGAGCTTAGCTATAAGATGTGTGGATCAAAGCTAGAATTAGATCCCTCTATTGCTTTTAAAGCTCAGTTTATCTCACTTCTGACTGATTGGAAACAGTAACAGCATCCAATCAAATTAACAAGAGGTCTGATGCGCACCTGGACCATTAGCATTTTAACTACCGTATTTGCATTTAAATAGGCACGATGGATAATTTTGGAAAAAATAAAGATGGTCACAAAAGGAATTGACCAAACAAAATTATCGTTTGATATGTTGAAGCATTCGACCCAAATTTCATTATAATTGGGCCATTAATTAAGGAGTAACGTTTTAACCATTACCACTCTGATGTCAATATTCTATCTTTTACTATATCAACAGCAATGATACCGGTGTACATTTTTCAACAATTTTGGTTGATTATGTTTCTGTCTATGACATCTTACACCAATTTTGGTGAAAAATGGACACCAAATGTTGGCATCAGAGTGGTAAGGGTTAACAGGCTTTGGAAAATCTTCAAACAAGCTAAGATGTCAGCCAAAAATCGACCAACTAAAAATTAGTTCTAGATTCTACATCTATAGAATCCTTCCAGCCAAATTTGCATAAAATCCACTAAGCAGTTAAGGAGATACGTATTGACAAGTGCTGGTAAAATTTTCATAAAATCTATGATTTACCCAAAAACTTGGCCAAGCTAAATTCTGAATAGAAGATCTGGAGCCTACCATGACAGGGTCATTCTAGACAAATTTTGTTGAAATCTGTCAAGCAGCTCAGGAGAAGCGTTTTTACAATTTCCAGTACATTTTTCATAAAATCTAAGATTTTCACCAAAAAAATTGACCAACCAAAATTCGGAATAATATTTAAATAGAACCCATTTTGCTATAGTCCGTCCAGCCAACTAGGGTTGGAATCCACCGAGCGGTAAATGAGTATTGTTTTGACAATTTTCGGTACATTTTTCATAAAATCAAAATTCTGTATACAAGTTGTTAAGCCTACACCCCTAGGGTCCTTGTAGCCAAATTAGGTTGAAATCCGCTAAGCCAATCCGACAGACAGACAGGGGCGCCATGGCATAAGCTCACTTGGCTTTTCAAGCCAGGTGAGCTAATAATAAGATGTATGCGCATAGCAGCTCATCTGTCCAGCAATCGGTTAATGAGGAATGTTGCCAGACAGACAGACGATAGACATTCGCCATGGCATAAGGTCACTTGGGCTAAGACCAGGCGAGCTAATAATAAGATGCGGGTACATAGCAGCTTTTCTGCACGCCTTGAGACTGGAATTTCAGGGTTAACACTCAAGCTGGGCAGAGACAGTCATTTCAGTGATGAATTTTCAAAAATAATCTCCTGGTCTGCATGCGTGGGCAGATTGTATGAGGAGATTGAAAATGTCATTCAAAAATGACATCTGCAGTGGTCTTGAGACAAAAGATAATATTTTAGATAATTTACCAGTGCAATGAATGAATTGATAACCAAGCCAGGCATTCCAGTGGTAAATTGACATTGACTTAGAAAAAATTAAATTTTTTACCAACCTCGACTACTAAATATTCAAACAGTTGAACAGGTGACCATAAATTTGCTTAAAAGAATCAAATTCTATCTCACACAGGAATATATACTAAAACTATCCAGATATTCCAGCATAAAGCAATATTTTTACTAATTTTAAGTAACTGAGACAATCCAGACTGCGGGCTGATCCCAAATATGGTTTTGCTGTCTACAATAGAAGCTGACAATGTCCAAGAAATGTTCAACAGAATACTCTGTCTGAAGACAGGAGCATGTATGCATGCATAAATAGAATTATATTTATTTTCATAGAATCTTGAATTTTAAAGTTATCTATACAACAGACCATTTTTACTAATCTTAACTTAAAATGTATGTAATGCTAAAAAGGGAGATAACTCTCGTGGTCAGATATATTGGCATGTAATCAGGTTTGCCACAAAGTAGATATATTAACATAACAAATTTGACACTAATCCACAGAAATGGTCTCTGGGAACACAAGCAAAGCGTAATTCTTATTTCTTATGTGCTAAAACAACCTTTTAGACTATCAACAAATTGTAAAATCTGTCATTATTTTTAAGGAGGAATCCGATGGAAGAATTGAAAATTGGTTAATTTCATTGAAGGCGAGATCTAATAAAATAAGCAATACTCATTATTTTAAAGATTTTAATGGTTAAGATTTGTCATGAAAATTTTAATCTTTGCTTAGTAATTGTCCATTGGCAGCTCAAGAGATTCTTTACAAATTTACCTGACTGGCTCAATTACTGGCAGTAGGCCTGTAATTGAAATTCCAGTGGTAAAATTAAAAAATTTCAAGTTTTCTGTTGGTCTGCAAATGGGTATTTCCCAAGACAACTGTACAGGCTGGTTTGGTCCGGGTTGAACATTAAAGAGTTAACAAATTACTGGCTGTTATTCAAATCATTTTCAGAGCATTCAACAGCTTCCAAGCATGTAACACTTTAATTGTCAGCATTTGTCAAGAATATTTAATTTTTGCTTAGAGAATGAAAATTTGCCAACATGGGCAATAAGGCTATTTTTGAAATTTACTCGTGGAATGACTGTCTCATGTGTTGACCCAGTCACCCAGTCCAGTGGTAATCTTTAAAAGATAAATAGCATTGATCTCGTCCTGCAAATGCAGACTTTCCATGGAGAAGTCAGCCAAACCAGCCTCTGCAGTATGCTTGAATGTTCATAAATTTGTAAAGCAAGACTGTTTTTTTAAAATTCACCACTGGAATGACTAGTTCGATAAGCAAGCCAGCCATTCCAGTGGTAAATTTTCAAAAATACATCTTGGCCTGCAAATGGCCATTAAATAAGAAAATTAGTTTATATTTTTTACCTAATTTAGCCATTAAAGGGTTAACTTGCTTAAATCCTTGAAATCATAACCTAAATCTAACACTAAATGCTAAAACTGAAAAATAATCAACTATCATGACTATATATACTTACTTTATTACTTTCATTTAATAAAATTCACATTTACAGTAGCATTTATGTTTAAAAAACATAGAATGCAGTACAAACAGGTTTTTATCATCTGTGCTGAATGTAAATTGATTAGGCTGTCATGGCTGTGTTAATGGTGTGATCTGATAAGTGTCTTGTACATTATCATCCATATCAATATGTATGTGGCTCTATTTGTCTACACATGGAGTATCTATCTGTTCATTTTGTCATAGAAGACACACTGATTTGACATAGTCTGCAGATTTCTACATTGAGAATGCTTCATGGAAATTTGGTAATTTGAGAAGGCACATGTATTCATTTTAATCGACACATTGTAACAGTGACTCTGCTTCAGTAGGCTTTGGCTCACAATGGCACCTGCAAAATAAAAGACAGTTGTTTTGAATGATCAAGTCAATCAGAAACTGCTTTTGTAGTGGTCCTGAAAAATGCCTATGCATGTCAAGAGGATATTTTAGAAAATTTACCACTGGAATGGCTGGCTCGATAACAGAGCCAGTCAGTCCAGTGGACTATTTTCTAAAATACTATTCTCTTTAAAATAACCTTTACCACTCTGATGTCAATATTCTATCATTTGCCATGTCACTAGCAAAGAAACTGCAATTTTCAACCACAGCAACATATTCCATCAAATTTGTTGAAAAATTAACCACCAATTTTTAATTTAATTTGAAAACTGTAAATTTTGACATCAGAGGGGTAAGGGTTAATCTTGGTCTGCAAAGTGAAAATTGGCATTCAATAATCAAACTCTGATTTTCTAACCCATTCTTGACCATTAATGACTAACCTTTTAAGACTTAAATTTCTTCAAGAAAAGTAAAAAAATTTCAAGAAAATTTAAATTTTCTCAAAGAAAATGTCAATTTGCGGACCTAGTGAATATTTTGAAGGTTTACCACCGGAATGACTGACTTGTAAATTTTCAAAAATTGCCTTCACTTGGTCTGCAAATGGGCATTTCTCAAGACAACTGCAAACACCATTTTGGGCTATGTGTGTTAAAGAGTTACGCTGTTGAATAATTTAATTCAGCTGGAAACCTGAGTGATATAATTTGTATCAACATATTTAAATTAATAAAAGATTATGTTGAATATTTTGAGGCTAAATGCACCTGGAAACTGTTGCTTTCTAAGGAAAACTTGTCCAAGAAAGGTTTCCTATGTGACCAAAAGCTCCCAGCCTGGCTTCAGAACATTCCACAATTTACCTACATGTATACTAATTACTTTAAAATTTAGAAACAGTGATGAGGCAATGACAAATTTAGCCAGATAATACCAGTCATGCCAGTAAGGATAATCATTCCATATAAAATCATGCATTTATATGGATCTTATGTTTTTCAGCTGTCATTAAATTCATCATAAATCTCTTGAAACAATATTAGAAATTAGAAAACTGTTTGACATGCCTTTATTGTTGAAACATTGAAGCAACAAATTGCAAATTATCAACACCTAAATAAAAGATATTCCACAGGAGGGTCAAGGAGCACCTAATTATGAATCACAGAATTAGGCAATTTTGTTTTCAATTGTCTATATTTCAATTTCACTCATTATTTGGCTGACAGTTTGAATTGCATTCAACTGACTTCATTCCAAGTAGGGGTCATTGACAGATTGAGCAGACTGAATTAGAACTGTTGTGGAACAAATGTGTATGCCTACATCATATATTTGAACCTGCTACATCTAAGGCTTACTAGAGGCAAGACAGCCTGTTTGGGAAACTCACTGTTAATTAAAATGACTGTCTCATAAGCCATTTTCTATGGTATTAAATTATTAACCATTTAATACCCACTATGCTATCTACTATCTACAGTGGTCTTGTGAAATAATAATCCATATGCAGAGCAAGCGAAAACTATTTTTGATTACTTGCCACTGGAGTGACTGGCTCAACCCAGTCATTCCAATCGCAAATTTTCAAAAAGTAATCTCATCTGCAAACAGACATATTTTCTTTTCATAAAAATGAAATTAAAGTAATTTAAGCATTAAAGGGTTATGCATAGGCTCATAAGTGCATATATTATATGCTTTTATAAGTCATGGAACATCATGTAAAAGTCATGGAATGCAGGAAATGTCAATTTCCCTTTCTCCGAGATCTAACAATACTCACCATTCTGTTACTTCTGATATATACAGCTGGCCTTGACAGCGGCTCTAGGATTATAGACTTAGAAAGCTTTACCGACTCCTGGGAACCGGGTACTCGGCTCCCAACTGCCGAGTACCCGTTTACCATAGAGCTCATATTGTTTGCATAGCCACCAAACAAGAGAAAACTATGGCTTGCCTCCGTGGGGCTGGGAGGCTGGGTCCGTAACAGAATGGTGAGTATTGTTAGATCTCGGAGAAAGGGAAATTGACATTTCCTGCATTCTCCTTCGATCAATACTCACCATTCTGTTACTTCTGATATACACCAGATTTGATCAGTAACCTGGTGGGAAGGGGCAAGCCATACATGCTAATTTTGCCCCTTGGAGAAAGATTTTAGACTTCAAACTTGACTAACGGAGACCTAAAAGGACCGTCAAGTTCACGGAACCGAATCACATTCGCGTCACAGCCCCCCCCCCACTTTTTCCTCCTAAGAAAAGGGAGAGAACTAACGAACATGTATCTCGCCTGAAAACACCAATATGCCAAGAGGGTTAACTACTCCCTGCATATTGCTTGTATTAGCCTGGGAATGAGCATGAATATATAAGATGAATGAACATGATACATATACATAATACAAAAAACTCTCACTTATTGAATTACCTTATGATAACAGGACTTCAGACGTACCGCCTCCAACCATTCACCGGTTCGGCCATCAGTGACACAATCTGGTTGACATCCTCTCGCTTGACCATGCCTGCTTTAGGTTCTTTTCTTACCAAAGTGAAAAAAGGGGAAAAGCAGTGTGGTCACTAACTATCGTTTCAAAACAGCTAAAGCGAGTGGATTCGCTGAGTCTGACACATCCCTCATATAGTAATCCATAAATGAGGACTCACAGTGCCATTGTGCAACGGCCATGATGTCCTCTAACGGAACACCATTGTAAAGGGCGGTCGAGGCAGCTATTCCTCTAACATCGTGTGCCCTTACGCCCTGCACCTGGTGCCCAGTCGCCATCTCGTGAGTAGTCTGAATGCATTCGACCACCCAACGAGAGATAGTATCCATGGATGCGGCGCCATAAGGCTTTTTATGGCAGATCCACAGATGTCTATCGTTCGACCGTAACGAGTCAGTCCGTTTCTTGTACTTAGGCAAAGCACGGACCGGGCACCAGACACTGGCATCACGATCAAACCTAGTTAAATTCGGTATAATGATCGGTTTGCCGGGATATCTCAAAGATTGGTTCTTTGACATAAACTCTGCTCTTGGCAGAAGACGCAGACCTTCTCCAGAAACAATAAATCGGTTCCTCTCTGCCGAAAGCGCATGGATCTCACTGCGCCTTCTAGCTGAGGAAGCTGCCAATAGAAAGACCGCCTTTAGAGTCAAATGCTTTAGACTAGCCGAACGCAATGGTTCGAAAGGGTGCTTGGCCAGTACATTAAGCACTAAAGATAGACTCCAGGCTGGAATGACTACCGGTTGTCTCGGGCGGAGATTGCTCATTCCCTTCAACATCACATTTAACTGGGCCACCTCTGGACTATCCCTGTTGGCTAGACAAGGGATAACTGATGCCAAAGCTGACTTGTATCCAGCAACTGTGACGGGAGCTAGTCCTGCAAAGAACAGCTCACAGAGAAAGTCTGCTATTTGCTGAATAGTGGATTGAAAGGTATCAATACCCTTTTCTTCACACCAGTCTGCAAATCTGTTAACCTTGTTGTTATATGACTTGAAGGTTGACCTCCTTCTCGCAGCCGCGATGAAATCAGCAGCCTGTCGAGAAAAGCCTTCCGACGTGGAACGTTGTTTGACAACATCCACGCAGTCAATTTGAACATTTCGGGACGCTCGTGTAGGAAGCGTCCCTTGGCCTGGGAGATTATGTTCGGAATCTCGGGCAACTGCACAGGATTTTCCACCAGCAGATCTAGAAGATCCGTGAACCACGCCCTGCTCGGCCAATACGGCGCTATTAGCAGGACCAGACACGGCTCCTCCCTGACCTTCACCAATACCTTCGGTAGAAGAATGGTGGGTGGGTACGCGTAAGCGTGCATCCCTCTCCAGCTTATCGCCAGAGCGTCTGTATCGACGGCATTTGGATCTGGAATCGGCGAGACATATGTCATGATTTGAGCATTTTCCTTTGTGGCGAACAAGTCCACGTTGGGTTTGCCCCAATGCTCGAAGATCCGTCGCAGAACCGGAGGGTTGAGGGACCATTCTGTTGGCAAGATTCTCTGTCTGCGAGACAAAGCATCCGCCAGAATGTGCAATCGGCCAGGAATATGAGCTGCTTTCAAAACAACCGAGCAATTCCTGCACCATTGAATCAAGTGCCACACCCTGATGCACAGAGTGGGCGACCTGGTCCCGCCTTGGGGATTTATATATGATACTACTGTCGAATTGTCCGACCGTATCAATATCACCTTGCCCCTGATCATCGGAAGGAACTCTTCCAACGCCAGTTCCACTGCCATCATTTCCAACAGATTGATATGCAGCTGACTCTCCGGGAGAGTCCATGTGCCCGAGACCTGGTGTTCTCCCAGGCAGGCACCCCACCCCTCCAGCGATGCATCCGTGTAGACGGACAGCTGGGGGTGGGGTAGGTGCAGCGAAACCCCTATTAGGAGATTCTGACGCTGTTTCCACCATAGAAGATGCGATATTATCGGCTCCAAAACTGGCACCAGTTTTGACAGGGGTTCTGTTCTCTGTTTCCACAGAGACATCAGATACAACTGGATAGGTCTTCGCATTAGAGCAGCGTACGGGATAACCTGCTCCATGGAGACCATCATGCCCAGCATCTGAAGGAACCGCCTCGCCTGAATGTGGTTTCCCACTCGAAAACTCCTGAGGATGGCTAACAGAGACACCACTCTGGGCTCTGATGGGTAAACCCTGCCCTCCTCGAGGTCGAATCGCATCCCCAAATAAACGAAATGTTGAGTGGGCGTCAACTCGGATTTCTCCTCGTTGACTATCCAGCCTAGATCTGAAAGTAACTTCAGAGTCAGAGCAGTATCCACGTTCAACCTGGCTGCCGAGTCTGCCTTGAGCTGCCAGTCGTCTATGTAGGTGTGTAGCGCCACGTTCTCTTTTCTGAGAAACGCTGTCACCGCAAGGACCACTCTTGTGAAAACCCTCGGAGCTGTCGACAGGCCAAACGGGAGAACTGTAAACTCCCATACTTGATTCTGAAACGCAAATCTCAGAAACCTGTGCCAACTCCGATTCATCGGAATGTGGAAATATGCATCTTTCAGATCGATCGATACACACCACATTCCTTTCCTCAATCCCGCCATTACCGACCTCGGCGTTTCCATCTGGAACCGAGGCGTATGGATAAACCAATTTAATGGCCTGAGATTGAGTATGGGTCTCCATCCCCCTGTGCTCTTGGGGACAAGGAACATGTTTGAATAGAAGCCTGGAGTGTTCCGGTTTGCTGGTTTTATTGCTCCCTTCAGAAGCAAACACGACACTTCCTTTTGAACGGCTTCTAACTTGTCTGGCTCCCTTGGTACGGGTGTCCAGACAGGTGCCAAAGACAGATTTTGTGGTGGAAAGTCCCACCACTCCGGCATGTAACCCTGGGATATCCATCCCAGGACCAGACTGTCTGACGTCACACCTCGCCAGGCCTCGACGAAACGCATGAGCCTTCCACCCACCATAGACGCCTCGACATCTAACGGGGTTGTCCGGCTCGCAGTCCGCCCCCCCCCCCCCCTCTTTCTTAACGAGAGAGAGTGAGAACCATTTCGTTCTAGGCACGACGGGTATAACTGGCACCGCTGTTCCTGTCGCACAGGCGCGGTCCAGGCGGATATGAAGGGAGCTTGCGTACCCTCAGGTACGCTTCGGCCCCTTCTGTCCGCCCTTTGAGGCCTTACCCTTACCCTTCCCGCCTCTAGGGCGGTCAGGAGCAACATTGGGGAGGGTAGGCGCCTCTACAACCTTCCTGGGCTTCTTCGCCGGCGGCGGCGGCTCCAAGAACCCAGCTGAAGCAGAAGTCGCAACAGGCCTGGCTTTCGCCTTGCTCTTATGCTTCTTCTGCTTCTTTGAAGGCTGTCCCGTTAGCGGTTTCCCCACAGCCCCTAGTGCATGCGCTTGCCGCACTAGCTCTAGGTTTACCGTTAACTGATTCTGCGCGATACTGGCGGTGTCCTCTAAGATGGCCCGCGCTTGGCCACCAAAGATGCTAGGCCCTGTCAGGGGCGTCCCAAGAAGACGCTCCCTGACTGCCGTAGCCGGACGCATATGGTCAATGACCATTTGCCTCCTGGACTTCGTCACTCGCGCTTGCACCCTTGCCAATGCGTCCATTAACAGCACCAAGCCGTCATTAACACATGAAAGCACCACAGGGTGGCCTGCCCCGCTTTAGCCCACACCGACTGAAGGAGACGATAAGAGTGATTGACAGCGCTCATCGCTGCCCTCACACCTTCATCGCATAGGGACAGGACTTCTTCCTGGTGTACCTGGGACTTATCCACTAGTGCCGGCACTCTGGACTCCCAGTACCCATCGGTCATCCTCCGTGACCGACGGGACTACACCATACCTGTCGTATTCACCCCGCGGAATATGACATCTTGCCCGCACCTCCCTGGAGGCCGCAGGGAGCTGACCCTTGGTCATTAGTTGTTTGCTATAAATAGCATCCAACAAATCTATGAACCGTGGATCCAGTCCCACTGACTGGATCCGGGCCGCGGGCAAAATCCCCGTCCTAATCGACGCATCTTCATCGGCCGTGGCCGAAACCACAGACGGGTCAACCCTGGCTAGCCACGCCAGAGCATCTGACCAATCTACCTCCGATGAAGACACCCCCGCAAACACGTCACCCGTTGACGTGCTCACGGGTCTGCCAGCCACGGCCTCCCGGCAAGGAGCCACGGCTGACACGCCAGGCACTCCGCTACCACACGGTTCCGCCGCCACCCCATGAAACACTCCGGTCCATGGGGTAGGTCCGCACGGAAAACCGTACAGACCCGTAACAGTCGCGGAACCATAGCCGGACACGGGCGCCAACGATAGGTGATAGGTGAGTACCACGCCTGGCCTGGCACACCCGTTCCCATGACGGCTGGTGACAAACCAAGCCGCGCGGAACCGGTGCAAGGTAACGGATTGGCCTCAGCCGCAGGTGGAGCCGCTGACCTGGCTTGCGCCAAACCAGACAAATGGAGGCCGGTTCCGTCCAGGACGGAATCAACCTCCATATTCTCCACCTGCGGCTTCACAGGCCGCAGCAACCTCTCCTCCTCGGCCTCCTCGTCTTCAGACTCCGAAGAGCCGTCACTAGATGAGTCAACCGTGGAGCCGTCCTGGCGGACGGCTCCCACACCTGACGGACCGGCCACCGCTACTGGACCACCCGGAGGTGGCCGCAGAGAGACAGAACCCATCTGACCGAAGCCAGACGTGCCTGCCAGGGGGCCGTACGAGACGGCCCCCTCGGTAACCAGTCCAGAATCCTGTCCGAGGACAGGATCCGTACCAGGCATGGGGAGAAACTGCCCCCCAATAGCAGGGAGCAGGGACGACACCAGCGTGGGCAGAACGCTATGCAGAAAACCCTGCATAGCCGGACCAAACCACGCCGGCGGTGCCATCTCCGCCACCTCCAGCTGGGGACGTGGAGCACCCCCACCGGCCGAACCGGGCGCTCCACGATTTCCTCTCGGACCGCCTGACCCCGCGTCAGACCCAGCCAAGTCCTTCTGGGCAAGGAACTTAACCATCATTTCGACGGACCACACTGCACAAACATTACACCTATGATCTATATTACACAGGGAACACCTAAAACAGAGATGGTCCTTGAACATTACACGGACAAACTTATGGCAGTCGTCACATGATGGCGGGGCTGGCTTGGCCTATAAAATAAGCACAAACCTACAATAAACAAGCGGAACGAGACCCGGATGGAAGGCAGACAATTAATTTTCAAATAATTTTGACTCATAAATTAACCGTAACCTCCCCGCACCCCACCCCGCCACGTTACAACAACGATCGCATTGATTATGACGACAAGCACGCGGTGGGCACAACACACCCATAATAGATCCTCCAGGATGTGTAACGGCTCCAGGAATCATATCGCATAGCATTCAGGGTATATTTACTAATCAATATAAATTATACTCCTAACGAAAGCAGCACGATATGTGAAGAAAACAACAAAATGTATAACAAACTGCTGTCTCACACGGTAAAACCGCAGACCACGCATCTACTCAAGAATTTTGAAACCACCGATCATTGCAAACCGATCGTGATTGCACGTAAACTTGATCATTCTAAAGTTTCCGGTACCATTTTTAGTACGCAGCACCCAGAATAAGATGCGCGAATTAATGAAAAAAATTTTCTTCACATAAACATCCGAGCGACCGGGTGTGACGTCACCCGCTCAGATTCTACGGAGAACGACGTCAGCCGATATTCGTGTTAGAAATACCGTAGCAAACACCTATTTTCATATCTGCCGATCGCCTGTTGGGGGTTAAAGAAGGCGATCGTCTGGCATATATCGTTGTTAGCACACGTCCCAGATTCTATGGGGTCAGAAATTGGAACATGCGACACAATGAAATTTAGAGACCTAAGTCTTTTAACTATGGATAATAAAGAACAATACAACCTGGTTGTCTTGGGCGGTATTCTCCATAGTCCTTAGTTAATCCTTTCAGAACACACAAACTATCACCGATTAAAGACTTAGATTATTTAAAACACTAAAATCCCTAATGCAGAAAGCATGTATTGCTCTTGTTGCTATGCAAACAAGAATGAGCTCTATGGTAAACAGGTACTCGGCAGTTGGGAGCCGAGTACCCGGTTCCCAGGAGTCGGTAAAGCTTTCTAAGTCTATAATCCTAGAGCCGCTGTCAAAGCCAGCTGTATATATCAGAAGTAACAGAATGGTGAGTATTGATCGAAGGAGAATTTCACAGTGTGACATAGATGATATCTGTAAACGAGAAACCTTCGAAATTTAGATGCGCTCAGATAGCATCTCATCTTTCATTTTCTTTGTCATAGAAATTAAACTGTTATAGCTCAATAGCATAATCTTTCACAGTAATGTTTTTGTGATTTTAATGACTTTTCGTGATGTTGGGTGGGGGCCGGGGGAATAGCCCACCCATGTTTTGCATCTCCCATAGTGTATCCCTATAGCGACCACCAAGGTTTTTTTCGTCCCACCCATATTTCAGCACACACACCCGGGGCCAAGTACCTTCCTACGTTCCTACGTCCTGATTAGTCTAAACCATAAATGAGAAGCAATCAATATGCTTCCTGCGAAATGAATAGATATTATTGAATGCTCACATGGTCAAACACCATAGCAAACATTATTCTTCTATTATCGATTAATTTTCAGTTCATTTCTGAACTGTTCGCTTCATAAAAAAGGGCAAGCCTCCGCAACAGCTGACAGGCAATAGCAAAGTACGAAAACAGGTGATGTAGCTTGAATATTGGCAGTCAATTATTATATACACACCTTTCTGCACTTTTCTGAAAGCTCTTTGTTAGTGTTAGTTGCACAGTTGTCCAAAACGTGTAAAATCCTCAGACGAAATTATTAGAGATAAATATAGACTTGAAAATAAGATGCTTTCGTTAATCTCGCAGAATCTCGCAAGTGCTCGCTACTGTAAACGTGACTTTGAACGGGAATTTCGGGACTTACGCCCTTTCGCCTATATAATTATTGTCATAAATTTAACATTGGCATTACTGTTGATCAGCCCCAAAGAATGACGGGCGTTGAAAGCGGGGGGGGGGGGGGGGGGGGGGGGAATAGAGCTACCATATGCATGCTTGTACAATGGAGTTGAGTTACCGATTACGCAATTTCATTATAAGAAATATATTTCGGTAAATTAATACCGAAACAGACCAGCTCAGAAATATCTCAACATGTTTCCAAACCAGAATAAAACATACTGTTGAACATTTGAATGTAAGTTGATTGTAAGATATTGCTGGCTAAGGTTCCATCACAATTTCAGCTGGCTTTGGGAGCATTACAGCCAGTCGTATACAGTCTGTCGTATTTACATTCCGTATTGCCGACACTGCCTTCACAAGCACGCAGTGCAGAAATAGCTTCGCATGTTTCCAAAACAAAATACAACGTGCTGTGGGATATTTTGAACACAATTAAATTGAAAGACATTGCTGCCTAAGGCAGCAATGTCTTTCAGTCCAATTATGTTGAAAATAGTCAAGAGAACATTTCTTACTGAAATATTGTTGTATTGAATAACAAGACTAGTTTTCGTTTTGTATATTTCTTAGACCGTATATAACATAAAACCCGGAATCCTAGTTCCGGTCATGGAATATAAATTACGATTTAGAACTAAGACATTACATCCCTCGAGGATTTTCTAAGAGTTTCAAATTACATAATTAACGTGAGTCTTTCTTAGCTTAATGATTAAATTTAAAGTTACTGTCATAATGAATGTCAAAGTTATATTTGAAAGTCACGGAACCTAGATGGCATACGGCGATTACGATATGGACGATCAGGTGGTGGATGATCGTTAGGCGGAGTTTCTCGCTCCACAGTAGGAATGATTATGTCCGGCATATCGTCATCACTGTCATTGGAACGTTCATCATTAACTTGAGACATGTCAGAGAGTTTAAGCAATTTGAAGAATGATGAATTTCGTGTTACCGAATGCTGTCCATTTTCTGCAGTTACCATGGAACCTTTCACATTAACTACTTTGTACGGTTGTGGATTATATAATGGAGAGAGTTTTTGTCTTTTGTCTTTACGAAGGAGGACACGGTCACCAATGCTGATCGTTCGTGGTGAAACTCGAGATTTGGAATCTGCATAATGTTTCATTTGTACTTTAGACTTGTCATCCTTATCACGCACAATTGAGTCAACGACTGGTATGACAACTTCTGGTAAAGTTGTCTTAAATGGGCGATTAAAAAGGAGTTCAGCTGGTGGTTTGTCCGTAGATGTATGTGGTGTAGCGCGATAACTACGTAGGAATTTATACATTTCCTGTTTCCATGGCTTATCTTCAATTTCGGCTATACGAAGTGCTTTCTCCAGAGTTTTTATAAACCTTTCTGCATCGCCATTGGCTCTTGGCCAATAGGGTGTGATTTTACGATGATGCAGACCGAGATATTGCATAAACTGTTGAAATTCTGTACCGTTGAAAGGAGGGCCATTGTCAGTTTTGAGAACCGAAGGAATTCCGTGCGTGGCAAATATTTTGTCGAACACAGGCAAAGTCGCTTTGGCAGATGTTGAAGAGACACGTTCGACTTCTGGGTAGCGTGAATATTCGTCGTACACGATGAGTAAATAATCACCCGATGGCAGAGGTCCTAGAAAGTCTGCACATACTGAATCCCATGGGGCTTTCGGAAGTGTAGTCATTTTTAGTGGTTCACGATGACTTGAATTATCCGGTGTCGTAGCCTGACATGGTAAACAGTTGTTTATCATGGTTTCGACAAGACGGTCGATCGAGGGAAACCATACCTTTTGACGGAGGAGTTTTTTTGTTTTGACAATCCCCTGATGACCAGAATGGGCTAGATTGCAGATGCGTTGTTGGAGAGAAGTTGGTACAACGATTTGAGAATTTCGGAGTACAATAGTGTCATTGAAACCGACTGACAGTTCTGAATGAATTGCTGCATATGACTGAAGTTGTTTGCGAGTAACATTGTCAATGTCAACACTGGGATTTGATTTGTACACATCTTTCCATCGGTTTGATTTTGTTAGTTCAATTACTTTCTGAAGAATGGAATCGTTCTTCGTTGCATTTCGAATTTCGTCAAGAGTTACGGCTTTGGGAATAGAGTTCTGTGTGATGAAATTGATATGCTCCTCTGCGAGCTTTTCTTCCTGACTGGGCTGCTGTGTAGAGGCAATAGGATGTCTGGACATGAAATCGGCAGGATTGTTTGTACCAGGACGATAGATTAGATTAAATGTATATCCCTGGAGTTTCAACATCCAACGCTCAATACGAGTAGGCGGTTTCGATGTTGGATTGCTAAACAACGGAAGAAGCGGTTTGTGATCAGTAACAGCTGTAAACGAGTTGCCGTAAAGATATAGATGGTTGTGTAGAATTCCCCATGTCAGCGCAAGGGCTTCTCTCTCGCACTGGCTATAGCGTTGCTCGACGGGAGTCAGTGAGCGACTGGCATATGATATAATTTTAGTACCTGAAATGTCATCTTTCTGGGTCAGAATCGCACCAAGACCGACTGGACTGGCGTCGACTACGAGTTCAACTGGCTGTGATGGATTGTAATAACCAATAACACTGTCATCAGTCAGAGCACATTTAATGTCATTGAAAGCTTTTTCATGTACGGCCGTCCATTCGAATTCACTGTTCTGTCTCGTTAAATCACGAAGTGGTTTCGACAGGGTAGCTAAATCAGTGATGAATCTAGCGCAATACTGTACCATGCCGAGGAAGCTTTTCACGTCACTAGGATTTTGAGGACGACTGGTAGATTTGATTGCGTCAACCTTCTTCGGATCTGGCGATACACCTGATGCTGAGAATATGTACCCGAAGAACTCAATTTCTGATTTGCCGTATTCGCATTTCGCCGCGTTCAAAGTTAGATTCTTTTCGCGCAAACGGATTAATGTCTTTTCAAGGCGAATGTCATGTTCAAGCTGAGTACGACCGTAGATTAGAATATCGTCACTTACATTTGTGACACCGTCTAAACCTTGAAGTGACATTTGAATGTTGTTTTGAAATAGTTCGGATGCGGAACAAACACCAAAGTTCAAACGCTTATATCGAAATAGTCCGCTACTTGTTGAAAATGTGGTCAAATAACGAGATTCTGTGGCTAGCTCAATTTGGTGGTAGCCAGCATTAAGATCAAGCTTCGAAAATATAGTTGATCCATTTAGATCTGAAACAATGTCATCTATTGTTGGCGTAATATGTCGCGATCTTTGAATAGCTTTGTTCGGAGCTCTCATGTCTACACAGATGCGAATTTGAGACGGGTCTTTCGGTTTTTCGATTACACGGATTGGTGATACCCAAGGAGTAGGTACGTCGTCAACGCGTTCGATTATATCGAGCTCAAGTAGGCGATTAAGTTCGGTTGCTGTACGATCACGAAGATGAAATGGCAAACGGCGGTGCGGTTGTGCAACAGGAGGAACTGATTCATCTACATGTAACTTAGCTTGAATGCCGTTCAATTTTCCAATCCCTACATACCGATCACTATACTTTGAAATTATGTTTGTTGTAGTAGTGAGATTATTTGACATTGCTACATGTTGTGTGATGTGGATTAGTCCAAGATCTACACTAGTACGGTAGCTTAGTAACGTGTCACATGATCCTTTGGTTACAAAGAATGTTGTTTTAACAGAATCATTATCATTATGTGCCTTTACAGTTGCTGAGAATTTTCCCAATATGTCAAGTGGTTTGCTTGTATTGTAGCTATAGATTGCAGGCAAATGTTGTTTTTCAAGTGAAATACCTGGGGCTAGTGCCTTTAATGAAGTTTCATTAATTATGTTAACAGTGGAACCAGTGTCTAAAACTGCTGAGATAGGATAGTCATTCAGTTTAATGTTGACAACAGGCTGTTTGTTATTATGTATTTGTCTATCCCTAACGACAGCTACTTTTAAACCAAACACATATTCATCATCTGAGCTAGAATCAGGTTCTTGTTTCAGAGTAGAAACCTGTTTGACAGATTCATGAGAATTTTGTTTCTTTCGACAGACAGAGGCAAAGTGATTAAGTTTGTGACAGTATTTGCACTCTTGGCCTTTAGCTGGACATTGTTTATTATTTGCGTGTGGATAGTCATAACCACAATAATAACATGTTGTTGTAGGTTTAACTTTAACTGTGTCATGTGATTTAACATGTGATTTGCTATGTGATTTGTAAGCCATCTTATTTTGGTATCTGTATTTTGGTTTTTCAGTTGAATATTTTGACTGATTTGATTTGATAGCATTTACAGATTCTGGATATTTTGTTTCTTGCATTGTTTCAATATTTGTTGCTTGAAGCTCTGATTGTTCGCTCGCTCTGGCAAGACTGAGAATGTCGGGTAACGCCATACTAGGTTCGCGAAGAATTCGACGTCGTAGTCTATTTGAACTACACCCATGAATGATCTGATTTTTAATTTCTCGGGCATCGTCCGCGAATTCACATGTACTGGCTAATTGTCGAAGGCGCGTTGCAAAACAATCTAGTGTTTCACCGTGGTTCTGGATTGCTTTACGGAATATGTAAGTTTCATAGTCAATGTTCTTCTTTGGACTGAAGTGGTCATTTAGTTTCGAGATTGCTGTGTCAAGATCTGTACCCGTTTCGGTTAGTGTCTCTAGTATGTCCATAACATCTTCCCCAGCATAGTGAAGGAATAATGCACGCTGACGTGTGTCATTTGTGATGTTCATTGCCAGAATCAAATTTTTGAATCGTTTCACATATTTTACCCATCTCTGAGACGTGGATGTAGGATCGCTATGTATCTCAAAAGGTGGAAATGTTGGCAATGACTGGGCCATATTTCGAGTGTCAATCAGTTCGATAAATTATCACGTGACCAATATTTTGGCTAGAATGTACATGGATTGATGGAAATGTTTTTTCCCGAAAACAGCATACACTGTGGTTTAAACAGTATGTTTTGACTTACAGGGCACTTCTGGCATTCACAACAATTGTTTTTGACATAAACTTTACATTGACTGCGCGATTTTTCGATTGTTTTGATCCTCTGCTCGTCGCCAATTGAAATATTGTTGTATTGAATAACAAGACTAGTTTTCGTTTTGTATATTTCTTAGACCGTATATAACATAAAACCCGGAATCCTAGTTCCGGTCATGGAATATAAATTACGATTTAGAACTAAGACATTACACTTACTAACTAACATGTTTCTGATTTTGTTTTGGAAACATTTTGACTAATTTATGAGCTGTGCTGTACCTATTTTAGAGATAGATCGATACGCGTACTGGAACAAGGCAGAGAGGCGTGCTTTTCTCAAGGACTCAAAGCCCCAGTCTGGCCGGGAACCTAGTCAGCGGACATCCTAGTCACAAGCTCGACTCGGCCACGTAATCTGTAATCTGTACTCGGAACGCCAGCCTCGATGGTCTCACCCCTGGCACGAGCAGGGTAACGAATAGTTGCAACTTGAGTTGCGCAATAGTTTATTATTACTTCGTTCACGTTCCACAGGAATTACTATGTTTGAGAGACCATAGTGGCGAATGCGCGGATACTACCGCTCTCCTGACGGCACGCTCAAGTTCAATAAACACTTGTTCAAATATTATGTAAGTACCGCTAGCTGTTTATATGCTTTCACCAGAATTATAGATCTACAATTAATTCTGTCATATTATTAAGAAATTGTATGATCTATTTCTAACAATTGCTTCTTTTTTCGTTCTCCCGCACTCGTTGTTTGGGTGACATACTCAAAACATGTTTATTTCAATAGATACATTATTTTCACATACGATTTGAAGATTTTATCAAAATGCAGCAAAAAATAAAGAATTATTGTAACTATCAATTTTTTGACGTGTGAAAAACAGATGTTTTCACTATTACTTTTCTCAGGGTCCATAAAAATGTCCATAACTGGTAAAGAAATGAAACAAACTGCTCCAGTTTTCGTGTCAGATGACATTTGCCAGTTGGTGTCAAAGACGGCTTGGTGCTTTCATCAACATCACAATAATTCTTTTCTACGCATGCACCGAAGTGGCATAGGGTGCTTATTTAAAAAAAAAAATCAATATTGCACATGCCCAATCCATGGCCATAGTTACTATATATATGGTATACACTAAAATAGGTTTACCGTTTTATGGTATGCATAACACTCCTTATTCTCATTTAAACACCAGGGGCCGTATTCACGAAGGGTACTTACGTCCAAAAATGTGCGTAAACTATACATAAGTCCAAACATCTACGTAAATCCGTATTCACGAAAGGTGTGTAACTTAGGCGGGTGCCTAAATATTGGCGTAACTTACGCCACCTAACACCCACGACTAAGTTAGGCGTTTTGAGGTAACTCTGAAAGAACTGTGGGTAAAAAGAGGAATTCACGCGTGGAGGTAAAATTACCAAAACGTGTTTTCGTCACGGAATTAACTCGTATGTATAGTTTTGTTTTATTTTGTTCGTTTCTATCGCTTTCTCCGAGGGATAACGAATAACACGCGATTCCGATGCTTTAATCACACACACACACACACACACACACGGGCGCAGCAGAAGAAAGCACATAAAATCGTTTTGTCGAAAATCATACGAATACTGGTGACTTATTCTATTTACTAACTGCCTCCTTTAACCCCATTCCCAAGATGCATTGCGGTAAACAAATGCACGTGCGCGTACCGATGTAAATAAACGTCTGTCAAATGTGCGATTTCTGTTTATATGCGCTGAATTTGTTGGATTTCAAGATTTTTTACTATCCCGTCCCTTGGAGATTTATGTAAGTATATAGGTCTATAAAGACACCAAGATTCAAAGTTGTTTTATTTCATGGTTTTTCTATACATATAAATAGACTCTAAACAGGCAGTCCATCAAAGGCATGGCCTATGGAGCAATGGACTCCTTACACATATTACAAAATATTTGTACTTTAACACATATATGACACTCGCAAGACAATGAGACACACGCACGCACGCACGCACGCACACACTGTTGGTCAATTATAAGGTGAACTCTGTAGACAGATTTGCTCGCAGATGGATGGGACAAGTGGGTTTTTTTTCTTGGTTTGGGTAATCAAATAAAGTAGCATTTATAAATAGGTGTTAAATATAGAGACTCTAGGGCTATATTATTTTGATTCTACTATGTCCATTCGGTCTTCAGCCAAAATGATCATCCAACAAGTCATTGATTGTAACCGGACCGCTGCAGGTTCTGGTTAACATTAAACAGTAGTAAGCGCAATGCATTGTGGGATGTTGGCTCTAAAACCGAATAGGCCTTTGAATTCTTGTCCATTCATCCCACTACCACATCCCCCTACTATAGTTTTTCGTGACATCATTATGTCATTATTTTTAGAAGGGTGGGGGTTGGGGGTGGGGAGTTGGAGCATGGCCGTCAAGCGGCGACAGACATGATAATGTAAACACTGATCTTCCTGGCCATAAATATTATCTTACACCAATATTATTCCTCTAAATATTAATTGTTTGGCGAAATATATTCCATTTCCACTTTATTTGTGTATGATATTAATGGCAATGCTTTCATACCATGTTGGAACCAGTATTCATGCTCAAATAAGTGTTTTAATGATGGTATGAATTGTGATAAATTATACATCTAGACGGTTGAGAGAGAGAGAGAGAGAGAGAGAGAGCTAGTGAGTGTGTACATGTTTGGCAGCGAGGGAGGGGTGGGGGGGGGGGTGGTATGGTGAGAATAGCAGATGCATGTTGGTCTAAGTTTACTCATGTGAAAATATTCAGCAATGTTGTCATTTTTTAAGTCAGTTAAATCACTAAAAAGTATATTCTTTATGATATAAAACTGATTCTGTTGAAATTAATGTTTGATCATTGCCTAAGGCAGCAACAACTTCCAGTCAAATTAATTTCAAAATATTCAGCAGTTTTCCTGTATGGTAGCATTGAAAATGAGACAAGGGGAATTCAGCTGTGAAATGGTTAATGCATAGCTACATTAAGGGTTAAAAGTATATTCTAGGATTCATTACCTACATGTACCTGCAACAACGGATACAGTTTACCTGCTCCCAAAAATATTGCAATATTAATATTTCTACATAAACAGACTGGACTGATTGTAAAACTTATTGAATTTTCATAGTTTTATTATTTTCCTAGCTTTATTTTGCTGTGCTTAGCAAAACATAGTAAAAGAAACCCTAACCTTCATCATGAAAGATAATTCTCTACATTTACCTACCTCAATTACTAGGGGCATGTGATTCAATGTGTTATTATTGTGTTCGGTCTCAAGACATGATACCAACCGCTATTGCATAAATTATGTGTATGTAGTTAAAATAATTGAGAAGTGAGAATCACCCATGTAGAGCATCAAATAGTGTAAGTTTTACAAAATGTTTTAGCATTTGATAATCAGCTGTCATGTGTGCATATCAGCACATGAATCCTGCTAGACCTGGCTCTGGGGCTATATATTCAGTACTAATTAAGCAATGTATTAAATGGTGGTGATTGGTAAAGGAAATTGTCACTGTTGCTTGATAGTGAATGGCCATTTGTAGGTCAAGGGAAGATTTATTTTTTAATTTACCACTGAATTGGCTGCCTCAGTAACCAAGCCAGCAATTCCATGTTTCAAAAATAATCTTCTTGTGGTTTGCAAGACACAACTACAGAAGCAATTTTTGACAAACATGACCATTTCCCCTTTAATGGTCAAATTTCATTAAGAAAATTTCAGTTTTCTCAGAAAATGTACCGTAGCACTTTGCTGACCAAGAGAAGGCAGTTTATAAAATTTACAACTGAATTAGCTGGCTAGATTATGGAGAGCTCTGCATTACAGTCCGGGCTTTTCATAAATATATACCCCAAATTAATGAGTGGATCCCATGGGACCACGGACCATTTTGTATGATTGTTAAATACTCATTAGTTTGATAGGTTTTTGCACAAACATACCCCCAAAGTCTAGCACAGGACCCACATAATTCATAGTAATCAGAGTAATCTCTAATTTTAGCATGGGTGAGAAAAACTGAACGGGAATGCCAGATTTCAGGTTGGGACCCCAGATTTCTAGGAGTGGGGTTCCAGGAACCTCCAACATTTAGATGCATACATTTCAAAAACTGTCTTCCCTGTAATACGGTAATTGAATTAGCACAACTTCCAATTACCACCAGTCCCTAACAGTAGAACCAGAGTTATTTAAAAATGTCTTAAGCGCAACAATAACAAGAAACACTCCATGCTCGCAAATACCCATGTGTCTAGCGACGCGGGTAATAAGGGAGGTAATTGTTTTACAAATATATAGTGTTTAATTATGTCAACACATTTGAAATTTTACATTAGGCTCCACAGAAAGGCAAAGTTGGCGGAATTCAATCAAATCTGAAAGATCAATTGTCAAACGAGACCGCTCCTGGACCAATTGTTCAAATTTATCTAAACAAGCACATGTATGTGACGGCCATATTTTACGCATGCATGCGTTCATGTGCATGCATGCACACGCACGCACGCACGCACGCACACACTTGAATTTGTCATTTACTTTCTATTAACAGCATGGCAGCCTTGCTACAGTTCATGGATGACAGACGGGAAGCAGCTGTAAGACGGGAAAGAGTGTTCAGGGATCGGATGGATCCGCTCGACATGTACACTGATATTGAGCTAATCAAGCGCTATAGATTGCCGCGCCATTTATTGCTCAGTTTAGTTGATGCCACGAGAACAGACATGGAGAGGGACACAAAACGGTCGATTGCACTGCCTGCACACCTTCAGGTTATGGCCAGCCTGAGGGTGTTGGCTACACGCACCTTTCAACGTGAGTGTGGCGATATTCATAGCATAAGCCAGCCATCCATATCGCGTGTCTTACACCGGACAACTACTTCAATCTGCCAGAGAATGGCAGGATGTATCCGGTTTCCCAATGGTAGAGAAGAAAGACAGCATGCAGCGGAAGAGTTTCATCAGATGCATGGATTCCCCCAATGTAATTGGGGCGATTGACGGGAGCCGTATCCCCATAAAGGCGCCTTCTGTAGATGAGTACTTGTACGTGTGCTGGAAGGGTTATCATGCCGTTAACGTACAAGCTGTATGCAACGCAAAGATGAGGTCAGTGAATTTATTATTTTCATCTACGTAAACGGATAGTGGAAGGTGTTTAAACTCTGTTTTATACATAAATCTGATTAGTCGATAAGTCTTGTGGTCATCTTCGATTTTCTGAACCGGCCTGGCCGAGCTCAAACAACTTTGGCTGGAATGACCCTATAGTCAGCACCTTATGCAAAAGTTCAACATGCATGACATGTCATGGGCCTCTTTTTAATGACATACATGTACATAGATTTGAATCAGAATTTGATGGATGAGACCTAGCGTTCTAATTTTGTCTAACTTATTCATGCTTCTAGTAGCCTATGTTCAAATACTGTAGTACTCTAGAGAGCGACACAGACAGGGCAGGCCATTGGATTCTTCACTGACATACATGTACTGTAAAGAGGCAGAATTCAACAAAGAAAATACATATAGTTTAATATTCCAGTTTATTTTATGCTCACCTTATATACATATATATATTTATATATTTATACATAGTAATGCACATATCTGTGACAAATTACTTACATGTCATAATTATTCTAACTATTGAAGAATACTGTTAAGCCACATCAGTGTGGGCAATGGAGTAAAGGGAAACAACTCATTTATGAGAATTTCACCATTTTATTATTACTATACATATTTGCCTCCCCTGATTTTCTGAACCTTTGATAAATGAACACCTTTTAACACTCATATCAGCCAAAAATGGCCTCTGTAGTGGCCTTGAGAAATCTCAATTTGCAGACCAGGAGAAGACAGTTTTTGAAAATTAACAATTGGAATGACTGGCTCGATAACCGAGCCAGTCATTCCAGTGGTAAATTGTCAAAAATAGTGTTCTCTTGCTCTTCAAATTGAAATTTTCTTGAAAGAATTAAAAACTTAAAGGGTTAAAACATGACAGGTTTTGTTGTCAATCTGTTCAGAAATAGAAATTTGCAGATAGAGGTTATTTTTGATAATGTATCACTGGAATGTCATCGATAATTAAACCTCGTTCTACTGGTAAATTTGAACAAAACACTTTCTTGGTTTGGAAACTTTTGACTTAAAAAGCTACAATTGGTCAAGCTGGCCTAAACAGGCTTTGATGACGATGTACTTCTGAGCAATCTCCATTTGTAGGCCAAGAGTATTTTTGATAATTTATGATGGGAATGACTGGTTCGATAAATGAGCCAGTCATTCCAGTGGTAGAAATTTAAAAAATACTCTTCTTTTGGCATGCAAATTTCATTTCTGCCAATATAAAGGATTATTTATCTTATGGATCTCTATAACTATGTACAGTAAGTTCAGAGAATAAACCATATCTAATGTATATATAAAGCTCACCCAGGTAAGTTAAACTAAAATAATATGGTTTCTATGCATGTAACATGTCATTATACTTTGTATTTATTTATTCAGTTTCACTAGTCTTGTCTCCAAGTACCCGGGTAGTACTCATGATGCCTTTATCTGGAATGGTTGCTCCCTGGCAAGACGCTTCCGAGAAGGCGATCTACAGCAAAAGCAGTGGTGGCTACTGGGTGACAGTGTATTCATATTGCATAATTTGTGTGTAGAGAATAATATTCCACTTTACGAAGACGAAGACAATATTCAATTAGACGACGATGACGAGGACATAAATATTTACAATGGACATATTAATGACGGTAGAGCAACAAGACAGGAACTGATTATGCGACGATTTCAAAATTAATACTTTCAACGCACCATACCAGATATATAGAACAAATTCTTTGCAGGATAGAAAACGTTGAATATTTTGAAATGTGTTTGACTGTAAGCCATCATTTCCCATGTAGCAATTGTTTCCAGTCAAGTTATTCTCAAAATATTGAACATTTTTTTCATGCATAATTGACTTGAAATAGAGATACTATAAACCCTTTCAATGATGCATTAGATTGGAAGGCATTGCTGCTTTGAGATTTTATTCTGATTTACTGAATGCGATAGAACAGGACAATGTCTGAATAGTGTATTAGCTTACATGGCCTGAAATTTCGAAGAGGAAATGCTGTATGAGACAAAAATCACAGGTTTATCTAAACTTGATGATTGGTGAAAGCAGTGGTGAAATGTTTTCTGCTTTTCTGGAAATAAGGAGATTCAGTATGTTTTTTGCCACAGCCAATTTTTTCTCCTCTAATTCTACTAATCTCTCACTATTTTCTTTATATAATTTCAATTTCTCCTCTTTTAATTTAAGTTTCTTTCGGCTAATTTCTACTTTGTCCTGCTGTATTGCAATGAGTGCATCAGAGTAAGATCTTTTAAGGCCCTTCTTACACGCTACATGTATATCTTTATCTGCTGCTGGTGTCTCTGCACTGGTACCCGCAACCTCTTGCTCTGGATTTTCGTTGAGAACTGGATCTACAAGGAAAATTATAAGGCATTTACACATCAAATTTGTCCATAGGAAATGTCCATTTTGCAGACCAAGAAATTTTTTTTGGGAAAATTTACCACTTGAATAACTGGCGGATTTACTGAACCAATGATTCCAGTGGTAAATTTTCAAAAATAATCTTCTCTTGGTCTGAAAATGGACATTTCTCAAGCCCACTGCAGAAGCCATTTTTGGCCCACTTGAGCTAAGAGTTTAAAGCAATACCAAAAGGGTCCTTACAGTGTAAAATATTTTATATACAACAATATGATATTTAGCCCTTTGACCTTAAATTTATTGCAGCCA
>CM067363.1:9400723-9453223 GCA_034401795.1 Chaetoderma sp. LZ-2023a
ACGACACGACGATGTTGCAAACTAAAAAAAAATAATGGGTTCATTCCTGCGTTTTCTTAAAAGTAAGTACATAGCCAGATTTTCTAGTAAATCTCTCGCCTTGCGGCATTCACAAGAGCGGTTTTAGTGTCACAAAATATCGTCCTATCCCATGGCAGTACGCTTGAGCTAAGCGATTCCGGCATCTAAAATAGGCGTCACCACATTTGGCATATGCAGTTGGGATTGTATTTTCGCCATAGTTGAGATCTACAATCATATATTATATAAGGATGAGTAAAGTAATGGCGCATTTCCTATTAATTTATGGTCAGTGCTATGTATAACTTAGGTTTGTATAATGTTGTACAACTTTTTACTTAGTTTTAAAATGACGCTTTAATTCTCTGGGAAAACATTGTTACCATGACCGTGTTTTGAGCATCACAATCTAAATGCATAGTGAATGACGTGTCTAGCTGCGTCATGAAGATTTAAAAGAAAGTCAAGTGCAAAATTTTGCCTTCACTATTAAGAAACATTCTGTTGAATAGTTTGAAAATAATTTGACTGATAGCTGTTGCTGTCATATGCAGCAGCCGCACCCAGTCAAATTAATTTCAAAATATTCGATAGCTTACCTGAATAGTTACATTTGTAATGTACAGGTTGACAAATGTAAGGTATAATGATTGGATTGGGACCAAATGTCATGAACATTTAAAGGACAGTCAAGTACAGAATTTTGTCTTCATTATTAAGAAACATTCTGGTGAATATTTTGAAACTAGTTCGACGGATTTGGTTTGGGACCGAATGCGATCTCAATGGCATTCCACAGTTCGTTGAAGATCCCATTAAGAGCAAGTCTAGGGGTCGAAATACTCAACCAATCCTCGGAATGTTTGACGGCGCATCTCTTAAGAAATATTTATAACTGCAGAAATCGGGTCAGGTGAACGAATGTCGGGTGGGGTGCGGGGTTCGGCTGGGATGGCTTCTGGCCTGACGCTGCGCTTACGGATTGGGGGATATAAGAGATAACTAATGAATGATAACCTATGGCAAGGTACAACTTTTCAGAACTTGAGGCAACATATGTTTTTAAAGTTTGGCCAATTTTGATTTCTGATGGCAAAATATCAAAATTCAAATTTCATCAAGTTTCAAATACGAATGACTTATAACAACGCCGAGTTCCCCACCACCACACGTTTCTAGCAGTTCTTCAGCGACATTGACGGAATTTCTGCCTGTTGAACGGATGGCTGTTTATGATAGAAATTCGACCCGAACCCGCCTAGGATAATGTCAACAAATATTTTACTAATATTTCTAACGATTAGAATGCAATGAACCCGACTATTTTCGTGTGTTTTGTTTCGTTTGGCTCTACTCGA
Source organism: Chaetoderma sp. LZ-2023a (assembly GCA_034401795.1). Lineage (NCBI taxonomy): Eukaryota > Metazoa > Mollusca > Caudofoveata > Chaetodermatida > Chaetodermatidae > Chaetoderma > Chaetoderma sp. LZ-2023a. The sequence continues at coordinate 9,402,103 of CM067363.1, forward strand.
TAGAATTATGTTAGAAATTCATCCAAAGACGGAAGGTTCCGTTTTGCTGAATAATAAGATGGAATTGGAAGTCTTTGTATATTAAAAAATTAAAATTAAAATTTTATTTTACACATACAATACCAAACAGGATGTGACGAATACGATAATGGATGCAAATCGAATAGATAAAGTAAAGAAACAATCTTTAACAAGTAATAAATTGATTGAATTGATTAAGTTAATTGATCATTATAATTGATCCTATTGTTTGTGATAAGAGCCTGAGACATTTAGCGACAGGTCGTTTGGCTAACTAGCCATTAATTTCCATTGAAAGTCACTTAATCAATTAACCAATCCCTAAATATCTTAAATATGATTTTGTTTTAAACATATTTTCTTGTCAATTAATTACTATGGGAATGGAATGAGTCACAAGTCAAAATGACTGAGATTCAACACCTTCCCTAAATGCGATAAGCATAAGCATTCCTTTTGGCAATGCTATTCCGATACTCTTAACGATTTAACCCTTTCATGACGAAGCCGGCCAAAGCCGACCTCTGCAGTGGTCATGGCGAATATCCATTTGCAGGCCAAGTGAAGACTATGCCAGGCATAGATTTCTCTGGCCAGGAATCCAAACCACGAATGGATTCCTCATGCTGGTACGTTAAAACAACAATGTATGGACAGTTACGCTAAAGGACACTACGACAGGATCATTGCAGCGGACCTATGTTTGGGGGATGATATGGACGTCATAAGGGCACGCCCCCAGCTCTTAGTCCACGCCCCTTTCACAGGTAATTAGGCCGGACAACAAGCCATCTGCGTCAATAGAACTGACCAGGGCGACGATATTGGCGGCTTGGCAGCTGCCCTATGTTTAGGCGATGATATGGACGTCATTAGGCGACGCCCCAGACCTTAAGCCATGCCCATTTCATGGGTTATTAGCTCTGGAAATGAGACAGCTGCATCTATAGATCTGGCCAGGTAACGATATGGGCTGCTGACCTATCTTGTGGCGATGATATGGACGTCGATCTGACTGCCCTACAGGTGTCATGTGATCTCAGCCACACCCACTAGATATTCGAAACGCATTACCCCTGTCAATCATCGGCACCCTGCTCATAAAGATCTTCGAAACCAGCGACGGTATGGGAGGCGAGCTGATTGGTCGAGAGCTTGATGACGTCATCTCATTTGTATATTAGGCCTCTTCCCATTTTTCCAGTCACAAAATATTCGAACCTGATTGGTCGAGAGAGAACAAAGGATTTTCTCTCGAACAGACAGATTCGAGCATTTTTGGCGGGAAAGGAGCAGGGCCTTATAGCCAAAGGAGACGACGTCATCAACTTTAGAGCAATCAGAATCGACGCCCATATCGTAGCCCTTCTATTTACAGGGTGGGCAATGCGTGTGTAGCGCGGATCGACCGGTCGGATACTGGCGGTACCAGCTAAGCTGGGTACGGGCCGCCCGTCCTGGATTCGTTCCTATAAGTGAGTCCCCCTGGGTAGAGCAATAAACGTGTATAAGCATATACGAGAAGAATTTCGTTGTGAAAACGACTAAGTTCGTTAGAACGCGTGTACCACGCGCGCACCTGTCGCTGTTTCGATGACACATTTGCGTTACGACTAAAAGCGAGTGTGTACATTTAGTGTACTGAGTTGCTACTGTTTAATCCTTAAAAATTACTTGTTCTCGTCACTCATGGTATGAATGAAGACCAGAATTTGACGAGCTATCCAAAACTGCAAACCATTTCAAAATCGGTTCAGAAATGGCTGAGTTATCGCCGATTTTCCCTTCAAATTATGCTCCAAATATAGAAATAACGTCGTAATCGCGTATGTATATAAATAAAATTAGGTACCGCTCGTCAAATTAGCCAGCCATACTAATATTTATATATTGGGTAATTTAAACTTGATATGTGAATCGAACAGATGGACATAGTGACGGGTATTCTATCCATGTGAACAGCGTAAGTTCATTAGCGGACACAAGTGGCCACTATAAGTTAAGACAGGTCAAAGAGTACATTTGCCCAGGGCCCCTATACCTACGCATAGCTTCAAGCTACACACAAAGATGCCACACGAATAAAACCGATGTGGCCAAATCCCACAGCCCTCTAACATCGGTGGTCTACAGCGGTATTGCATTTGAAACAGGGCTCTCGATTTCCCATGAATCTAACAACAGAAGTACACGGGTAAGAATTTCAGAAATCCTGCACAGGGCCTTCTCAGTCATAAGTTCAGCCATGCCACTAGATACAGACAGCTGCTCGGTAGACCCATCTTATATATCAAATAAGCAACTGTGTGGATTCCATAAGCATCACCGTCAAGTCACCTTTCAAGAGTATCTATCCATCATATGACGTCATAATCGACTACGTGATGTGTAGAATGACAACATAATGAATAACGTCATGAATGACGTCGATAAGTACGTCACGAACGCATATTTGAAGACGGTCTGTGCGTTGTTGTACAAATTGTATGTATTTACTATTTAATAAATATTCTGTTGAATATTTTGAAACTAATTTGACTGGGCGCTGTTGCTGCCATAGGCAACAACAGCGCCCAGTAAAATTAGTTATAAAATATTCAACAGCTTCCCTGTACAGTTTTCAGGAAATTGATAGTTAGGGTATTCCGGTATCGATCAATCCCAACACGACGAAGTGTGGGTGGAGCTTAGCTAGTGATGGGCGGGGAATAGCTAAAGATGGAAAGGTCCATTGGCCAAAAGAGCAGGTGCTCGCCATATGTTTGAATTACTGATGCATGTCCTTACATAATCTCCCAGAGGTATCCCACACCGGGTGCAAAAATGTAGCAATATTACGATATCTATTTAGCCTATTATTAAATGTAGATGTATTATGGTGAGAGTGAAACATAAAATAACGATTTATTAACCCCTTTTGTGTCAACAGCGCCTCAAAGTGCTACTCATTTTGATTAACCAAACAGTAAATATTACGCTTTTGCTTCGTTTATGCCCGTTTTCGGGTCAAGACAAGACTATTTTGTAAATTGTGTATGTCATTCAAATGGGTATTTCTCAAGACTATTGTTAATGATGTTTAGGCCGGCTTTAATGTCTGTATGCAAACAGCATACAGTAAGTAATAAGCAAGAAATGCAAATTTGAAAACGCACTAAACTGGAATTCTGATTTCAACTTTTTCAAATCTGACAATCGATAGGCCAACTGTATATGCCTCAGTCAAGTCACGGATAATAGGAATCAATAATAAACAAGACAGATACCGAAACATTCAATATTGGACAGAATAATATAGATATCGTTGACGAATTCATCTATTTAGGTGTATGCCTTAAACAAAATGGAACTTTTTCTAGCTGCAACATACGGAATATTACCTAAGCAACCAAAGCCATGTTCTCATTGCTAAAAAAAGATAAAGGAACACGACATCCCTATTGATCTACAAAGCTAGCTGTTTGATACAATGATTACTTCAATTTTGCTGTATGTCTCAGAAGTATGCGGATTTGAGAACAATCGTGGAATTGAAACCTGTTAAACTAAGTTTTTTAAGAACTCTCTACACTTAAAGAGAAGTACACCAAATGTATTGATATTGGGAAGATATCCACTTAAGATAACCATAAAATGTAGTATGATATGATTCTGGGCCGAGCTAGTAAATGCAGGATACGGAAAACAGTCTTCAGCATTATATTAGTTAAGTGTAGAGCTCTCCAGAGACCAGAATATAAAGATTAAGTGGATTGAAACGATTAAATCAAATCTAGAAGCAACCGGTCAATCAGATCTATTCGCCAATGAAAGTATCAACACGTGGTAGGTAGTTAATAAAACTAGAAATATTTTAAACGAACAATACATGGATGAGAATCTTACCATATCGCGAAGCACTGAGTATATGCCACATTATGGCATTGCACCACAAATAATACATAGAATCAAAGAGATGGCCCGGCATTGACCGCTCTGAACGACTGTGCGCCCTCTGCATGAGAGAATAAAGAAAACTGAAACTGACGAAAACTGAAAGAACTGTCGCGAAATTAGCTTTAGTGCGCGCATTATTTCTAGTCTGTTCGAGTTCTGCTGAATACGCTCGTACACGTTGATTTTTTTTTATTAAACGGACTGATTTCCTCTAAATTAATTATCCAATATGCGTTAGAAAATCACACAAATCTTGCTGATTTTCATTGAAATTATGGTGAACTGGAGAGAAATGTCATCTTAAAAGAACCGTATGAGCAAATAAATTAGCGTGATTACGTCCCATGCAGGTGATACATTGTGAGGTGAGAATAGATTAGCCTGTTGCTGGCAGGCTGTCAGATACTGAACAAAAGTTGTCCTTGTTATTATCACAGAACATTTCAAGCGAATCGATGTGTATTTTATGAAACATTGGCACATATGTGATCTATGTATGCAAAGTTATACCAGTCGTGTCATGCGAACTTTAACATTAAAAGGGATTTATCCAAATTCTTGCATGGCAAGAAAAAAGGCCTCTTAAAAAATTATGACTGAAACGGCTGAATCGGTTACAGAGCCACTGCTTCTAGTGGTAAATTTGCAAAATAGTCTCTTTTCCCGCAAATAGGAATTCATAGAGACCATTGCAGAGGTCGCTTTGACCGCCCTGACCATTGAATGGATAAGTTGGCACAAGGGGGAAAAGCGACATGTTTCACGCTCAAGAGTGTCTAAGAAAATCAAAATCTTTCATTAATGAATGTCAATTTGCTGGCAAGGGCAAGACAAGTTTTTTGAGCTTTTACCATTGGAATGACTGGATTGCTCATTGAGCCAGTCACTGCACTGGTAAACTTACAAGCTCAAGTTCAGTTCAAGTTCACTTCATCTACACGCAGGCCCTTCAAGGGCATATGAGGATAGATATTTACAAAATAATGGTGGCGGTAGTGAATACATTACATTTTAAATACAGACCATGCAGTTATTTTAAAATTAAAACATTAGTTGCATTCACTAGATACTATATCTATGATATACTTATTCTATTGTATTTCTATTACGCAGGCTATATTTATTTTGTTGAACGATGGGTTTCTTAGCACATTTATACAATGTACATACATTTCTGAGGATAGGTCCATTGCATATTCTTAGAAGTTCCTTTGTTTTTTCTGCATTTGTACTTGTGATATAGTACTGTGGCATATATTTTATCCTTACGTCATTGTATTTGCTGCAATCATCGAGAAAGAGTCTTCTCTCGAAATGTAAATATACTTTCAATACGGACATATTCTCAAAACCACTATAGAGACTGTTTTGGCCGGCGTGGCCAGTAATGAGTTGACCAAACACTGGCGGCGACCAGTCCACTGTGAGCTTAGATAGGTGTCACACACCATGACATTCATGGTGATAATCTGTGTTGATAAGATCACGAGTAGTTATAAAATAGGTGTTTCAAAACAGAACGCGGTGGGAGCTGCCGATCCACGATCCGCAGTTACAGGAGGGAGGTGGACTGTCAGAACAGAGGCGGCTGCAGGAGGCTGACGGTTGTAGACTGTTTTAATCGGTGGTAGCCAGGCAGGTGGGTTGTCATAAACAGAGGCGACATATATATATGGCAATGACAGAACTAAGACAGTATTTAGATCATCTGTTAACGATCCACAGTATCAATATGGATGAGGCTATTGAATGATAATATATATATATATATATATATATATATATATATATATATATATATATATATATATATATATATATATATATATATATATATATATATATATATATATATAGATACTGTGGATCGTTAACAGATGACCTAAATACTGTCTTAGTTCTGTCATTGCCATTGCTGTCAGTGGATAGTTTCCAACCCCTAACTCGGTGCCTGGTGGGTTTTTTCGGGCGAGTAACTCGTCTACTACTATTGCAAATGATAGGTCAGGGGAAGCTGATAAATGTCTGCACGTGTGCATCTGTGCATGTGTGCGTGAGTGAGTATAGGTGTGTGTCTGTGTGTGTGTATGTGCGTACGTGCGTGCGTGCGTGCGTGCGTGCGTGCGTGCGTGCGTGCGTGCGTGCGTGCGTGCGTGCGTGCGTGCGTGCGAGAGTGTGTGCGTACGTGAGTTCGTGCGTGTGTGTGTACGCACGTACGTGTGCTGTTGTCCTTTTGTAGTGTGAAGGTTGATTCCTGTCGCTGATGTGAGATATACTCACCAAGAACTATGTCAGCTTCTCCGGCCAGTCAATATGGATTCCACTGCCTCTATCTCTGACACATCTGCCTAAACCCAGGTCCGAATGTTGCCTGGATAGAGTTGCTCAATAATGGCAAAAGCTTCTTTATTTTTTGGGCTAACACTTCTTTGACGTTATTCCCGTAAATAGATTCAACCAGTACAGGAAGATACAATTTCAGAGGATCAGACAGGTCACGAGGCGGCATCTGTACTGAGCATACCTGTTTCCTTGCAGAAAGAATAAAGGTTAATCTCTCGCACAGGTGACTGTATGAGCTGGTTACGCTTCAGTGCACTAGATGATTGGTTGATTTGGCATTTGAGAGTCATAGTGATATGTTAAATTTGGACATATATTCTTCAAGTGGAGCCGCTTCCAACTGAGACAAGATTTCTGAGGGACGTGATATTTCCTCATGCATCACTGCCTTTCTCGAGCATATCTCCTGGCCCCATTGGACATCATTTTGGAAAACCGTCTGAAATTATGTTGAACTTCGTTTGTTTTCGGGTGACTTTATGAACCTAATTTCATCTGGATATCATTGGCAGCTAAAATTATCAATGTGCACCATAGGACTGAGTATATATTAGTGCGTCCTCTTAATATTCGAAAGGTATATTTGTAAGTGATATGTGCTTAGAAATGTATTTGTGTAAAAAGACACGCCTTTGTATAAAAACCACATCTATAAAATGGCCACTTTTTATTCAAAAAATCAATAAAACAATGAATTTGCCAATACACGGAGACAGAGCTTACCTATAAAGTCCACATATGTCTGGTTCCAAACACTGGCGTTTTCATTGTATATAAACAGCTCATTGTTGACTAATATTTTCAAATATAAACATTGTTATGGTCAAATAAATAATCTGTATAAGGCTGATCAGGGGCACCCTAGATGTAAACAGGATTAGACTGTAGCTAAGGGTAATGAGGGTCACGTTAAATACAAAGTATACAATGGACCAGTGTAAAACAGCAATAGATAGTAACAGAGTCACGCCTGGCATTAAGTAATGACACACATTAATAAGTTACATGATAATAAGAAGTTTTGTGGTATTACATAATATTAATTAGTGAATTATTCTTAGACCTCGCGACCCATCCACTCAGCATATACATTGAAAACAATGGTGGAGTGGATGTAACAGTTAGCCTATGAGTCCATAACTTTTAACCATCCAAATAGCACCAAAAACCATTCGTGTTCGCATTGATAAGACTATTCTTTGTTATTAGAAACACTGTATTACGGGTCTGGGAATCGCCATAGTGAAAAGAATTGGAGCAATATAACATTTATGTATGAACATGAGCCAAGAAGAAAAACATAGTCAACTGTTCCCTTTAGGATCCACGAGCATGTGATGGCCATTGTGATAGAGTATCTGACAGGAGCGAGAGCCATCCACCTATGGAAAGAGATACACCTCAATCTGTTCACCCCACACGCACACGCACACGCACACGCGCACGCGCACGCGCACGCGCACGCGCACACGCACGCACACACACAGTCTCTATGCGATGACCTATGCTGCATACTATACTATGAGGACTATGCTTTCTGTTAGATTAAGAAAAGCACCAATATGCTTTTTAAATTAGATGATGTGTACTTTTTATTATAGGAATGGGACTTTGCAGGCTATGTTGACGAATTGCCTGACATACTGGGACCTGCTTGTACAATCTATACTATTCATATGAGGACTAGCAATGATCCTTGGCATGACACACTACTTGAGAGGACCGTTGTTACACACACTTGACTAATTGGTGTCTATATGCGGACTCGGTATAATTTATCCTTCATTCAAATCTTTCTAGATATAAATTCTCTGTAATTTGAATACGCCTGTTCTCATTCAGAGCAGTTACCAGCTAAAGCAAATATCCTTCTGTAGATCGGTAATTCTTCTTCATTTTGACTATGCATATAAGCTAGTTGATTTGCTGTTAACCTTTGAATATGCACAGTTGTGGTGGATTGGCTGATTTGAAGGCATGAGGCAAGATACATGTAGCATAGTACATTCATTCAACCAGATCCTGGTGTTTACTGACTTTAGAAGACCTAGGTATTCTAACAGAGTAATGTATAGTCAATAGGCTTACCTGGTGAAGACTCATTTGATTATTGTAATATTAAGCATTTGTTCATGTATTTTAGTGGAAAATTGATACCGTCATCATCATTGCCGTCGTCGCGGTCGTCGTTTTACGAGGCATAAGGATGGGCTTGTTGTTGCCACAGTGTCTTTGATGCGTATGGCTTGCTCAGTACAATTCGTTTCATTGAAGTATATATATACTTCAATGAAACGAATTGTACTGAGTAAGCCATACCGCAACTATATATATAGTTTGTTCTTGCATTGACACCATCAATATTTCAAATATTTCATTGACATTTGATTTAAGACATTATGTCTGCTTTGTGGAAGGCTGTGGTGCAGATGAGCGTTTCCCGCTTCAGCTTCACCTAGCCGCCTACTAGTGCTTGGTTACATTTACATGTTGACTTGTGGAAGCCGTAGTTTGTTTTATTGCTGTGGTTATCATTTCCTGTGTCAATCGCTACACGAGTATTCTTTTCTACGATAGTTTCACTTCATGCTATCATGGTATCCACAAAAACATCCACTGTTATTCACTGTGATCGGGTCTGGTAGATTACAGTGGCAAGACTGAGAATGAATGGGCTATGATTGAATATGACATTAAATAAGTACGGGCGTGACTTGGGCAGATTTGTCAAATATGCCAATTTTTTGGACTGACAGACCATCAGACAGAGTCACAATTAAATGTAACAGTACTGTGAGAGTGGTTTTAAAAGAAGCTCTGTTGTTTAATTGGTCCTAGAGAGTATGGTATAATGGCCAGGTCCTCACATCGGTACAATTATAAATAACGATTAACTGCCTAATAGTACACAAAAATGTCAGAAACATTGTTTTATAAGGTAATATTTTTATAATTGTATTATTGCTTTATTTTTATATCATAGTGGCTAAAGAATCAGTTTTAATATACATTTTAATTTCTGTAGTTTTATTAAAAGCATGGTCCTAATGTGTGACCTATGGTCCAGGTCCTCAGATAGGCGCCAGTACATGCGTGTGAATGTGTTTACTTTACCTTTGCGAGGACCATTGACCGCACACCATCCTTGACAAAGCCTTCAGGTACTCATATTCAGAATCATTATTTTGAAAAAGGTAAAATTTTATTAGCATGGTGCCTTATTACTGTATTACAGTAATCTGTATGTAAGGATGGTTTTAATATCACATTTCAAGCATTGTCCTAAAGAGTATTACCCAGAGTCCAGATCCTCACATAGGCACCAGCAGTACATATGTCTGCGTGTCGGGTGTATGCCTTACTAACCATCGCGAGAACTAGCTATTGGTTTAAATAACGAGTATTTAGTCTATGGGGAGGAGCACAATAAGACATGTCTTGTGACCGTGCCGCCATCTCGTGTACAAATATGATACAATAAATAAATCAAGAGACCGAATAACCATAAAACTAACAGTCATAATAATAATAATAATAATAATAATAATAATAATAATAATAATAATGAGAAGAAGAAGAAGAAGAAGAAGAAGAAGATGAAGAAGAACAATAGCAATAACAATAATATAATAATAATAATATTATTATTATTATTATTATTATTATCATCGCTGTTGACATCAATGATAAAAATAGTTTGGTATGTAACTTAAGGATGACATAATGAAATCTACGGGAGAAAAGAAAAAGTATGATTGTGTGTGCTATAGTCATCCGCGTTGGTCCAAAGAGCATGGCCATACATCATTCATAAATGGTTAGCGGGTATTATATATCATTTAAACCGACACGTGGCAGTAGTGTATTGATATAGTATGGCGATCTCTACATCAATCTCAGGCCGGCGCTTGGAAGACTCGCTTATTAGTCATCAAAAGAAATATTTCAGAATCATTAATTTAAAACAAGTCATCTGTGTTACGCTGACTAGAAAATTTTGATATTTTGTTATCAAGTATGTAATATGTTTTCAAAATATGAAGCATATTGAGCTTAGTATGGTCTTCAAGGATTGTGTGTAGGAGTTCAGAATACACATTTGGTGAAACCAAATATCCATATCTCCTGGAATTTATTATTCACCTCTAAGCAGGGAACCACTTGAAAAAACCTATCACAGATAGTCAGAGATTGTTAGACATGGAGATAATATTTAGCCTCCTGCTCTTTTTCTATGACCGTTTCATTCATTACACAGTTAGCCTCTGCTTAATGCATATTTAACTTTCTAGAAATGCGCTGAACCATTCACTTGCTGGTGTTGCTTAACAAAGCACTCACAAGATTGAATTGTTCAAGGCTTTTTGTGAGAATGAGAGTTTAAATTGGAAATTCTGACCAGTATTATCAGTATCCTACTACAGTTTACGGTATACTGGAGTAAAAAACTGACCTCTATATTATATTTATTAAATTATTAATCAACACCTGGTCAGAAAGCCCGAGTTAGGCCGTGGTGTATCCATCTGTCTTCTCGTTAGGCAACTTAAATAATTCACCCATTACTTGCTAACCCTACGTTTTTAAAAATGTCGAGGAGATTAAAATCGCCTCCGCCTCTCTGCCACGCTATCGCCTCCCTAAACATTGGTTGGAATTCAACCAAATTTGATATGTGGGTTATCCATATGAATGCACCGGTGCAAGAGGGCATTTAGATTTAGCTCCGCCCCCTCGAGTTCAGGGGACGTGGTCAAACGGTCATGACTGTCCGTCACTCTATCCCCTACGAAACTGTTCTGTGATATTCAATCATATTTGGTCTGTGGGTTACTAATATAATTCCAGATTGTGTAACAACATTCATTTTTGGCTCCGCAACCATGGGTGATATGGCAGCGGGTCAGCAAATCAAATATCCTAAAAAACTGTCCATCATGCTATTTCCTCCCAAACCAATGTGTGGAATTCGACCAAATTTGTTATTATGGCTACCCATATTATTGCAGTTTACGTGACAAAATTTACGTTTGGCTCTGCCCCCTGGGGTCAAGAGGACAGGGTCCAAAGGTTAACTATCCTAGAAGTTGTCCATCACGCTATCTCATCCCAAACTGTTGTGTGTAATTCAACCAAATTTGGTATGTGGGTTACCCATACAATTGCGGATTGTTTGATGACATTGGTTTGGCTCCACCTCCAGGGGATGGGGATGGGATTGAAAGGTCAATAATTTATTGTAATGTAATTCGTTCGAAACCAGAAGACAGAATTCAACCAAATTTGATAGGTGTGTTACCCATAAGATTGTGGAGTGCAAGAGGACACGTCCGTTTAGCTTCGCCCTCAAGGGGCGAGGGCGGGTGGGGCAGGTTAAGCGATCAAAGTGGGGGAACGTGGGGGATTTGCCATGATGTGTCACCGACCGAGCAATCTAGTTATATATATGTAGATGACTATACATATTAGATGTCATATATTAAATTGCCAATTTTCAATACGGCTGCCTTTGACTGGTAGCCATTTTGGATTTCGGATTATTGTCGATTTCAGTATGTGTCTCTTGCAGACCTAGGGTAATAGTGCAAGATGTAGTAGATCTATGAGACAAACTGACTAGATCCAACCCAGCGGTATGTTTCAACATCACAGATTTTGGATCATCGTCAATTTCGATAGATTTCTTCCTCAGACCGAGTCTGGATTGTCATCCTATGAAGTTTCCAGGTGAAAATGTGGTTATCATTCGGAAACCTATTTTCAAGATGGCCGCCGGTGGCCATCTTTAATGTTAGGTCATCATCGATATCGACAGGTTTCTTCCTCTGGCCTAATCCAGTCATGCTATGAAGTTTTAAAGCAATCCGCCAAGCGGAAATGGAGTTATTGTTCGGAAAACAAATTTGGGCCTGGCCACCAGTGGCACCACTGCATTTTTTATCATTGCCAGTTTCGATAGGTTACTCGAAATTAGCCCAGACACTCTATGAAGTTTCAAAGTAATCCAGTTAACGGTAATGTAGTTATCATCCGGAAACAAATTTTCAAGATGGCCACCCTTGGCCTGCTATCTTGGATTTCGGATTATCTTTGATTTCGAAGGGTTCTTCTCCAGACATAGTCCAACCACCCGATGAAGTTTCAAAGCGATCTGTAGAACGGTAACAGAGTTATTATCTGGAAACCAATTTTCAAGATTGTTGCTGATAGCTGGCAGCCATCTTGGATGTCTGGTCATCGCCACATTTAATAGGTTTCTTTCCCAGACGTAATCAAACCACCATATGTAGTTTCATAAGCACTCTGATAGACGGTAGCCGAGTTATCATGTGGAAACCACTCTGCCACCTTCCCACCCCTAAACACCATCACATAATACCCCACATTTATTTTGGTGTGGTACAAATAACATGCTAAGACTACACCCCACCCCATCGTAAACATCGTCTCACAATCCACATGGATAACTCACATTTCATTGAATTCCACAAAATAGATTCGGAGGAGATAGCTGGACAGACAGCGGGATAGGTCAGATGGATGGAGGCGATTGTAATATAAATAATTTTTTTTTTTTTTTTACAAATATTGAGATAATACATTGTGAAAGAACTGACTAAACAGAAAGCTGTGAACCAAGTGCATGCACTCCATTCAACCCCATCCTCCCGCTTTAATCTTGTAACTGAGCCTACACACATATATATGCCACCACCAGACGTCATACACGAGTAACCAGATTTCGCTGACGTCATAAGGGCGTGACGTCACTCTCTGACAACCAACGACTTCGTTAACAATGATTGAGTTTTACTACCTTAGTAGTATAAGTGGTTAACAATCAGCGTGATTGATACCGATGGGATCCATACGATATAGTTGGTGGAGCCAGAATTTCTCACGATCCTTGCGGGGAGACGCTGCTTCCATGTTGTCAGGATCATGGCGGAGTACTTCTATGATCCTATAGCTTAGGGAATGGTGGTTGGTACATGTAAGATTGAAATGGATGGTGGCAGGTGTGTCTTTCTTATTCTTAATATCCCTAAAATGTTCCTTAATACGTGTTTGGATCTCATGTTTTGTTTCTCCAACATACTGTTTGTAACACTTGTTGCATGCTGATACATAAATGACATTGCGTGTTTGGCAATATGTTTCTATTTTTATATGATATTTGAGCCCTGTGCGCGAGCTTCTGAATGCATGATATTGGTCCATGTTGTGACAGAAATTGCAGTTTAGTTTTGTGCATGCTTTCGTAGTAACAGAGGTCTCAAATCGGGCCGTGGAACCGGCGGCAGATATGCGCTGTTCAAGTTCCAAGGTACGACTCGATACCTTTGTTGGGTGAGTAACCTTCTATATGTAGCTAAGTTACTACAAATGGTGTCGGGAATGGGATAGGTAAAACAGAGTCAATTTCCAGGTCATCTGTCAAAACAGCATCTAGATCATCATGCAGAGTTATGAGGATTCAACAATATCATATGGAATGGTTTCATCCAAATCCTCCACAAAATGGATACATGGTTACCATCAGATACCCTACGGCCATTATTGGGGGGGGGGGGGTAATAAGTCATCATCATCGACATGATCTTCAGAGTTTATAGCATGTCCCATTTGCAATATCCAGAGAGATAAATCACGATCTCTGCACAGCTTTAATCTATCATGGTGAACAACTAGTTCCAGGCGTTGGCTTTTGATACCAAACAGTGCTTCTGACAACTTTTTATAAATAATAAATGGACCAGTCCAAGGAGGTTGTAGTTTACTGGACTGACCTATCTTAATTGCAGAATTAGCAAGATAAACTACATCACCAACATGATAGGCATGCTCATGCAAACGTAGATCATACTCTTTTTCTGGGGCTTCTGAGCCATTTTAAGGTTATCCTGTGCTACCTCATGAGTTACGTGCAACATTTGCTGTAGCTGTTGGACGAAGTCACTGGCATCTGAAAGAGCATCACCTGTAGTCACAGACATGGGACACTTGCACATTATGTCAATAAGTTGTAGCACTTTCCTACCAAGCATCATGTTTGGAGTATAAGCAGTCTGTCGACTTACAGTAGATCATATAGCTCCAGCGATTACATCTATGCAATATCACACACTACCATCTTCCTTCCGAACTAATTTTAACCAGTAATTCATAATAATTATCTTCACCATTATTTACTTTAGCATTATTTTTCATCGGTGATCGATGAAGTGTTTTCTTGTGTTTGCGTATTTCCCATGCTTTTCTAATAGGATACTTTCGGGAAACATGCCTTAAATCCAGTTTTACATCCTCCCACCATTGCAATGTGCTCTTATATGATGCTTTCCTATTAATCCAATATTGCCAACAACTCTCTATATTATTCTTATAAAATTCTTCTCCCAACAGTGTTGTGTTTAATTTCCAAACCCCAAACCCTTTTGTTACCCAATCAGCATTGGCAAAGAATTTTTGTTTCCTGTATCAAACAAATGTCAATCTGCTCATTTTTCAGAGTCTCTAGTAAGTGACGTTGCTTTATGTCACTATTTAAGCCTCTACAATTGAGTGTGCAAATTAGCATAAAAAGTAATAAAATGATGTGTATAACCGCCATTATTAAGCTAACTAGGTTTTGTTTTTTCCGACCCTCTCTTAGACCATTTACCTATTTTACTCGCAAACGCTGCACTACCTAGCTCAACTTTTTCCAAATGCTTAAATTTTAATATATCTGAATCATGACGCAGATACCTATATTTAACCTCTTTTGCCGTCACATATGGAACTAACACCTCTCCTGCCTCTGACCTGTACATGACCATTTCATCGGGTGATTTAGAACTCTGTGTTTGTATGGATATATCGGATTCAGCGACTGACATATTATCGTCTTCTATATCACTTTCCTCTATTTCTGATTCAGAACTATCTCCATCTTTCTGTCGCTTTGATCCATTCAATCGATCCGAGACACCAATTACTTTCTCCATATTATTTAAATCATCTAGATTGAGTGTACTCAGTGGAAAATCAAAGTTAGTTTCAGTATCTTGCGACCTGAATTTCACTTGTCCTAAATTAAAACTCTCTTCCAGAGGGTATTGATCATCATCTTCAACTTGTGTGGAATTAGCCTCTCTGACAGCAGACTTGGATTGACTTGTTACTGGAGTAAGACTTAGCCCCTCATCTAGAACCTCTATTTCATCGCCTGCAACTACAGCGATTGGATTCTTAGTTTTTTCACCATGCTTCTCATTAACATGGACTTCAGCTACAATCTCAGCAACTACTGGTTCGATGACATTTTCTTTAGCAACGTGCTTCCCATTAAAATGGATTTCAGCTACAATCTCAGCAGCTACCGGTTCTATGACATTCTCTTTAAAGACAACTTGCTCTGCACTTTTATCAGCACCCTTTTTGACATATTTGTTCTGCGGGCATCGCCACTTAAAATGATCAGATGATCCACAAACTAGACATTTGTTTTTGTTAGGGCAATCTGTTGCAAGATGTTCTGTGCTTAAGCAGATGCTACACTCTTTGAATTGCCCCCTGTACCATAAAAGCAAGATAAATCGACCATCTATCATGACCTTACTTGGGAGAGGTTGTTCTACCTTTTCGAACCAAATTCTTCTGATGCCATTTTCTAAGGTTCGATCAAATGGATAGGTCTCGTGTTCTACTTTGTCCACTTTGCCATACTTGATCAATTCATTGATAACCCGTTCATCTGGGATCTCTAATGGGACCTTCATCTTGACTAATAGACGATCAGAATCTATTTCCTCCACATTACACACCTCACCCTTCACGACAAGGACCTCGTCGAGCAACTTTTCCTTCACACTTTCATTAACTACGGTGACATTCCATACCGATTTGGAAACGTTAATGAGACCTTGAAGGACCCGTGGCCCTGCCCCAACTACATCCTTCAACCCATGATACACCTCAATTGCCGAACACCCCAAGCCTTTGTCGTGATTTTAAGACTCAGGGTACGCTTAAAGGAGGTTGCCATGGTGTTTAATAAAAGAGGAAACCCATACTACTACAATATATAAGGGGTAATACAAATATATAATACCAAGACGTCATGGAAAGAGCTAAACACTAAATAAATAGTGTCCCCTTTTGAAACCCTGACACCTACCAACAAATAAACGAATAGATAGTACAGTCGTATATTTGTTAGTTTGAACCACTTTCTAAGTGGCTCACTAACACCTAACCGATTAAAGTGGTTTCCTAATGCATACTAACATATTACAGTCATATATTTGTTAGTCTGTTCGAGTTGACCGGGGACAGCCAACTGACTATAAAGATTTATATAATCAAAGTACTAGGCTTGCGCTTACAAATGACAAAGGAATACAATCAACTCACTCAAGCGAGCTTGCCAAAATATAATGCGCTAGCCAACGAACTATAGAAATAGAATACTGGCGCGCGAAGATATGTATTGCATTGACCACAGTAAGAGGCGTCCTATTAAATGGCGGAATCCGCCAGCTAAGAGGAGTGCCTTGAGCAAATGGAGACACAAAATCCGCTCCAACCAAGACAAGAATTTACAAATTAAACATAAAGTTTGAAACGAAATACTAATATGAAATATATGTATAAGATTTATCTACAAAATCGCGCTAGAAACTAGCAAATTCTGGCAGCAATTGCAGAGCTAAATAAACGCGTGCATTCACTTCGACTACTACTACTACTGCTGCTGCTGCTGCTGCTGCTGCTGCTGCTGCTGCTGCTACTACTACTACTACTACTACTACTAATAATAATAATAATAGTAATAATAATAATAATAATAATAAGAAGAAGAAGAAGAAGAAGAAGAAGAAAAAGAAAAAGAAAAAGAAGAAGAAGAAGAAGAAGAATTGTTTACTGATTACAATGTTGGAACTCACTCTAATTGCAAGATAGTACATATACGTTTGTGTGTTCCTGCATTATTATAGTATTTTTTTGTATCTTCGTACCGCAGTATTCATGGAAACTGCACTGTTCATGGAACAATGATGACAGCCACTGAAAATATAGTTAAAATAGCAATAGACATGCCTAGTCATGGTCAATCAAATAAGAAAGCAGATAAACAGAAGTAATGACGTCAGAGATACGGTTGGCTTGCTTACGTATTTAACCAGATAACTAGAATTTGTGCAGACAGTCATGTAAAGCAGTTTCAAGAAAATCATAATTAGGAAAGAAATAGCAGATATCGTTATTACTACAAATATTATCTGTTAAACATTGTTACCCATACAGATATGGCAAATCGTTGATGGTGTAAAGCATTATCTTAATGGATCTTACCAGTTTTAGCTCCACCCACACAGCGCTCGTGTAGAGATCGCTCGATCTCTGAACTTCCTGACTTTCCAGAACACTTTACAGGTAAGCTGTTGGATATTTTGAAACTAATTTGACTGCGCGATGTTGTTGCTTATGGCAGCAACAGCGTCCAGCTAAATTAGTTTCAAAATAGTCAACAGCATGTTTATTAAATAGAATCATACAATCTTACAACGTTCAGATTTTGGCTGTGGTCCACTTAAAAGAACCAGTATACAGATGCGACCAAATGCTGGATCCGTGGATATCTTGGAAACTACTAGCTCATAAATTAACACACATGGAACGATGTGGCCATACACTAGATTTTCACAGCTTTGGACGTTACTAAAAAGCCAAAAAGGCTAAAAAATGCGAAAAATTAGAAAAAGAATCAGGAAACTCTAAAAAGATCTGGAAAATCTACATACTTTATGCAATGTGGCAAGCAGATGAATGCGAGGATCTGCAATTTCTGATTGCTCTTGCTGTTATATTCACAGCTATTTCTTTCCTAATTATGATTTTCTTGAAACTGCTTCACATGACTGTCTTGCACAAATTCTATTATGTGACCTATCAATCGTGTTATCCTTTGATAAGACAGCATGTATGTATTGCCAATGATTCTATATCCATCCCTTCAAGCAACCTTTTTGGTCAGCATAACATGTGCATTACAATGAGAATCTGAGTATTATCAGGCAGCTGTATTGTAATATTATGGTATATTATAAAATAACTAATCCTTCATTTTCCATAATGTATACATGTAAAATAGAAGGAAGAATCTCATGGCAGTTTGCATTAAAACTAATGTTGGACATTATAGTTTACAATAAGCACACACTCTTACAATTTAAAGCCAATCAGACAAACATATTCTGATGAACAGAACAGGACAGACAGACGGGTGTACGGACGGATGGATTGAGAGATGAGTAGACAGGCGGACAGATATGTGGACAGACGAGCACATGGATGGATGGATGGATAGACTGATGGATCGATGGACGAATGCACTGGCGCCAGACGAATTGATGTTTGGACGGCAGACGCAATCAGCTGTATATGCAAATATACTAGCAAATAAGCTGGTCGAAGGGTTAATATCTCAAGTGATAAATAGCTTTATGTTGAATATGCTGCATGTAAAGCCAATATTAATTTTCAAATGTTTAAGTTTTCAACACCTTTATTACTGAATCAAGATTTCAAGAAATTTCTTTCCAGCTCCGCCCAAGTTTCGCGCTTATTGATAAGCTTTGAACCCAGAATTCCCAGAACACAATTTGTGCGGTGTGACGTCACGACACTAATATTATTATACCATTAGAATATGGGGATTCGAAGGGTTAATGGGCCTTTCCAATTTTACCTATGCCCTGCCCATCTCTAGCTAAGCTCCACCCACAACTCGCTTGCGTTGGGATCGATCGATCTATGAACTCCCTGACTATCAATTTCTCGAAAACTATACAGGTAAGCTGTTGAATATTTTGACTGGGTACTGTTGCTGCCTATGGCAGCAACAGCACCAGTCAAATTGGTTCCAACATCATGTTTATTAAATAGTAGAGACATACGATTCGTACAATGTGTCAGACTATGAAGAGTTAAAGACGGGCCATATATATGGCATAGAGACAGCTGATGCACTTTAAACGTGGTGACACCACAGGTACCACACAGACTCGTAAGTCCGCAGAGGTATTCCCGCAAGGGAGGTTCCCACATACGGGATCACTAATTAACCTAATATAAGTTATTATACCCTATGCTGAAAAGGAAAAGAAACTCCTAGCATGGCGAGAGGCATTGTGCCTCACGTGGGCATTAACTCATAGATGCTACTTATCGTTGTGAGAAGTAGTAGCCTCGCGCGGGCCGCCGTCACTGGATATCTTGCGAGAGGCAAGTGCCTCGCGCGTGCTTCGCGCGTGCCTCCGTCACAGGAAAATGCCTTCAATGCCAAAGCGGGGGAAAAGAGCTGGCAAAAAGGGCCACTCTTTTATTCAACCAAAAGTGCTGTGAAAAAGACCATCCTAGTGAAAAATATAACTAAAGTGTTGTGTGCTGGTTAACGTGAAGACGGGACGAGCGATTCCCAAGGGATTCCCAAGTCACCGTCTTATGTAGTTCCAAGATACTGTATTAGTAGGTGCCGCTTTTATTTATGCAGGCCTTCCCCTATGCCTAACCTACCATTTAGGTGTTAGAAACAAAAACTAGTTTAGGCCGCAAATGGGTGGGATCCTACCTATCTTTGGCTACGGCCGTCCAATGGGCGCAGACACCCCGATTCCCGTAGGTTGCTGTGGAAAACATCTACCTCCAAGAACAGTGTGCGTACATGTTACTTTGCAAGACACGCGAGCTTGGTGAGAATCCGGATGCCTTGCTCCGTAACCACATAAAACATCACAGGACAATGGCTACCTTTAACATAAGCAGATTTTGATGACTGACCTATCGCTACAGTGGAGATAGAGAGACGAATATCCACCGCAAATGTCCTTCCCGTAAGGGCATGGCAGATTCAAACATCTTTCCCAGACATTTCAATGAGTTGGGTGGAGATGCGTATCTCGTCCGTCACCAAGTCCTATGGAGCTAACTATTGGCCTGCCATTAGGTTTACATTCAAATTGCCCAATATACACTGCGGGTGGGGGGAAATATATTTTAAAAACATATCAAATAAATATATAGCTAGATAATCAGTGATTTGTGTACACGTGACCTACTACGTCATCTACACATCTATATCTATAGTAATATCTGGATAATTGTGTACGCGTCACAAGATTCTAGCGCGTTGAGTGGCTGGTTCAGCAAATTCTGATTGGTTGAGGCAGCCAGTTCTGACGTTCCAGCGAGTATAAAAGGGGATGATTTCAGTAGATGAGGCGCATCGTTGAGAGCTGTCCACAGTATGGGACCTTGACGAACCACCCGGAACACCGAAGACCAATACCTACATCATCTCGGTTCCTGTGCGGTTTTCAGATCAGCTCGCACCGAAGCAGTTCTCGGCTCACAGCACCAGGAATTTTGTAATCCTTCAGGTGGCCGGCCATTGGGGGGGGGGGGAATAGAACTAAAATTATGTTCCTCTTTAATTAATATCTGTAAAGGAACTGTTATGCGGTGAGCCCTTTGCGGGCCCGAAATATAATTCTACGTGATGTAGAGCAGCTATGTTCCTTAGTGGATGACTCACCGGTTCAGCCAACCACGTCGAAAAGTGGACTTCAACCACCGCACTGCATGTCGTGTGTGTTCTTCCAACGTTTTGACCGCAGCCAAGTAAACTTTGCCTGGTGCCCCACAAGAGCAATTTGACGCACCTCGCACCGTTACGCTGTAATATGTACATTAATTACAATTATATAAGTTCCTTGTAATAGCCTCCTTGTTAATGGGCTATGATTAACTTTCTTAAACTACCGTCGTCAGACGGGAACTTTTCGTCATTACAGCATCTATTATGTATGCCTTACTAACCATTTAGTAGACATTGCTTACTAGTGTGTTTCACTGTCCTGAGTTCGTACTGTTTCCAACTTGGAGCCAGCATGCAGGAACCCTGTTTGGGAGATCTACATGCGGAGATGCATCCAGCTTTAGAGAACGTGTCGACTCACATCACAAGTATGGTGACGTCTCAATTTCAGTAACATAGTAGCCTGTTGTGTAAGAATGGCTACTGAATATTCAAGTACTATACATGGTATCTTTAATTATACGATATTAATTCTGTAAAAGGTACTGATGACAAATTGGTACCGTACGGGTCCTCGGACCGCATCTTACAAGTTCTGTATTATTACTCTTTATATTTATCCTTGTTTACTGTAAGGTGTTTTAACTAACCGCACCGTATTAGGTCTATCAATCTGTGTTACCACTGTTCTAATCAATCCATATACTGTCACTGTTTTGTACTTGGTTAGTTAGGTATATGGCCAGCGGTCATCCTGTTGTTATGGAAATACCATACAGCAACATCTATATATGCATCACTCACCCCCCCCCACCCCCACCACCAACAACTTTTCACTGAGGTCGCTGTCCGTGCTATAACTCTGTTTAGCCCAGTTTCTACCAACTAAACCTGACCATTCAGTTCAATAGCATAGGTTTACTGTGATTAGAGACAATTTCTTCGTTAGGAGACATATAGTGTACGCCTCTTTTCCAGTCGTTGTGGTAATCTAGCCCCACACTCTGGCAAGGTTTGTAGGATTGGCCAACTTACATATAAGGCCTCATATCTATAAGGTTATTGTCTCTTTTCATGCTCCACTAAGCCTCATGGCTTCTTAATTGTTTGGCTGTCCCTATCCGCCCCATGAACTGATCCGACTCTGGGAAACTATCGGAGGTTTCCAAGCGGTGATGGCCAAGGTACGGTGTCACATACACCTCCCCTGTATCTTCGGACACTTAGTAGTTAGTTATCCTTGCCAATATAGGAAGCACTGCGAACACATTATTATTATTTGATATGTTTTTAAAATATATTTCCCCCCACCCGCAGTGTATATTGGGCAATTTGAATGTAAACCTAATGGCAGGTCAATAGTTAGCTCCATAGGACTTGGTGACGGACGAGATACGCATCTCCACCCAACTCATTGAAATGTCTGGGAAAGATGTTTGAATCTGCCATGCCCTTACGGGAAGGACATTTGCGGTGGATATTCGTCTCTCTATCTCCACTGTAGCGATAGGTCAGTCATCAAAATCTGCTTATGTTAAAGGTAGCCATTGTCCTGTGATGTTTTATGTGGTTACGGAGCAAGGCATCCGGATTCTCACCAAGCTCGCGTGTCTTGCAAAGTAACATGTACGCACACTGTTCTTGGAGGTAGATGTTTTCCACAGCAACCTACGGGAATCGGGGTGTCTGCGCCCATTGGACGGCCGTAGCTAAAGATAGGTAGGATCCCACCCATTTGCGGCCTAAACTAGTTTTTGTTTCTAACACCTAAATGGTAGGTTAGGCATAGGGGAAGGCCTGCATAAATAAAAGCGGCACCTACTAATACAGTATCTTGGAACTACATAAGACGGTGACTTGGGAATCCCTTGGGAATCGCTCGTCCCGTCTTCACGTTAACCAGCACACAACACTTTAGTTATATTTTTCACTAGGATGGTCTTTTTCACAGCACTTTTGGTTGAATAAAAGAGTGGCCCTTTTTGCCAGCTCTTTTCCCCCGCTTTGGCATTGAAGGCATTTTCCTGTGACGGAGGCACGCGCGAGGCACTTGCCTCTCGCAAGATATCCAGTGACGGCGGCCCGCGCGAGGCTACTACTTCTCACAACGATAAGTAGCATCTATGAGTTAATGCCCGCGTGAGGCACAATGCCTCTCGCCATGCTAGGAGTTTCTTTTCCTTTTCAGCATAGGGTATAATAACTTATATTACGTTAATTAGTGATCCCGTATGTGGGAGCCTCCCTTGCGGGAATACCTCTGCGGACTTACGAGTCTGTGTGGTACCTGTGGTGTCACCACGTTTAAAGTGCATCAGCTGTCTCTATGCCATATATATGGCCCGTCTTTAACTCTTCATAGTCTGACACATTGTACGAATCGTATGTCTCTACTATTTAATAAACATGATGTTGGAACCAATTTGACTGGTGCTGTTGCTGCCATAGGCAGCAACAGTACCCAGTCAAAATATTCAACAGCTTACCTGTATAGTTTTCGAGAAATTGATAGTCAGGGAGTTCATAGATCGATCGATCCCAACGCAAGCGAGTTGTGGGTGGAGCTTAGCTAGAGATGGGCAGGGCATAGGTAAAATTGGAAAGGCCCATTAACCCTTCGAATCCCCATATTCTAATGGTATAATAATATTAGTGTCGTGACGTCACACCGCATGAATTGTGTTCTGGGAATGCTGGGTTCAAAGCTTATCAATATGCGCGAAACTTGGGCGGAGCTGGCTAGAAATTTCTTGAAATCTTGATTCAGTAATAAAGGTGTTGAAAACTTAAACATTTGAAAATTAATATTGGCATTACATGCAGCATATTCAACATAAAGCTATTTATCACTTGAGATATTAACCCTTCGACCAGCTTATTTGCTAGTATAGTTGCATATACAGCTGATTGCGTCTGCCGTCCAAACATCAATTCGTCTGGCGCCAGTGCATTCGTCCATCGATCCATCAGTCTATCCATCCATCCATCCATGTGCTCGTCTGTCCACATATCTGTTCGCCTGTCTACTCATCTCTCCATCCATCCGTCCGTACACCCGTCTGTCTGTCCTGATCTGTTCATCATAATATGTTTGTCTGATTGGCTTTAAATTGTAAGAGTGTGTGCTTATTGTAAACTATAATGTCCAACATTAGTTTTAATGCAAACTGCCATGAGATTCTTCCTTCTATTTTACATGTATACATTATGGAAATTGAAGGATTAGTTATTTTATAATATACCATGATATTACAATACAGCTGCCTGATAATACTCAGATTCTCATTGTAATGCACATGTTATGCTGACCAAAAAGGTTGCTTGAAGGGATGGATATAGAATCATTGGCAATACATACATGCTGTCTTATCAAAGGATAGCACGATTGATAGGTCACATAATAGAATTTTTGCAAGACAGTCATGTGAAGCAGTTTCAAGAAAATCATAATTAGGAAAGAAATAGCTGTGAATATAACAGCAAGAGCAATCAGAAATTGCAGATCCTCGCATTCATCTGCTTGCCACATTGCATAAAGTATGTAGATTTTCCAGATCTTTTTAGAGTTTCCTGATACTTTTTCTAATTTTTCGCATTTTTTTTAGCCTTTTTGGCTTTTTTAGCAACGTCCAAAGCTATGAAAATCTAGTGTATGGCCACATCGTTCCATGTGTGTTAATTTATGAGCTAGTAGTTTCCAAGATATCCACGGATCCAGCATTTGGTCGCATCTGTATACTGGTTCTTTTAAGTGGACCACAGCCAAAATCTGAACGTTGTAAGATTGTATGTCTCTACTATTTAATAAACATGCTGTTGACTATTTTGAAACTAATTTAGCTGGACGCTGTTTCTGCCATAGGCAACAACATCGCGCAGTCAAATTAGTTTCAAAATATCCAACAGCTTACCTGTAAAGTGTTCTGGAAAGTCAGGAAGTTCAGAGATCGAGCGATCTCTACACGAGCGAGGTGTGGGTGGAGCTAAAACTGGTAAGATCCATTAAGATAATGCTTTACACCATCAACGATTTGCCATATCTGTATGGGTAACAATGTTTAACAGATAATATTTGTAGTAATAACGATATCTGCTATTTCTTTCTTAATTATGATTTTCTTGAAACCGCTTTACATGACTGTCTGCACAAATTCTAGTTATCTGGTTAAATACGTAAGCAAGCCAGCCGTATCTCTGACGTCATTACTTCTGTTTATCTGCTTTCTTATTTGATTGACCATGACTAAGGCATGTCTATTGCTATTTTAACTATATTTTCAGTGGCTGTCATCATTGTTCCATGAACAGTGCAGTTTCCATGAATACTGCGGTACACAGATACAAAAAAATACTATAATAATGCAGGAACACACAAACGTATATGTACTATCTAGCAATTAGAGTGAGTTCCAACATTGTAATCATTAAACAATTATTCTTCTTCTTTTTCTTCTTTTTCTTCTTCTTCTTCTTCTTCTTCTTCTTCTTCTTCTTATTATTATTATTATTATTATTATTACTATTATTATTATTATTATTATTATTAGTAGTAGTAGTAGTAGTAGTAGTAGTAGTAGTAGTAGTAGTAGTAGTAGTAGTAGTCGTAGTAGTAGCAGCAGCAGCAGCAGCAGCAGCAGCAGCAGCAGCAGCAGCAGCAGCAGCAACAGTTGTAGTAGTAGTAGTCGAAGTGAATGCACGCGTTTATTTAGCTCTGCAATTGCTGCCCGAATTTGCTAGTTTCTAGCGCGATTTTGTAGATAAATCTTATACATATATTTCATATTAGTATTTCGTTTCAAACTTTATGTTTAATTTGTAAATTCTTGTCTTGGTTGGAGCGGATTTTGTGTCTCCATTTGCTCAAGGCACTCCTCTTAGCTGGCGGATTCCGCCATTTAATAGGACGCCTCTTACTGTGGTCAATGCAATACATATCTTCGCGCGCCAGTATTCTATTTCTATAGTTCGTTGGCTAGCGGATTATATTTTGGCAAGCTCGCTTGAGTGAGTTGATTGTATTCCTTTGTCATTTGTAAGCGCAAGCCTAGTACTTTGATTATATAAATCTTTATAGTCAGTTGGCTGTCCCCGGTCAACTCGAACAGACTAACAAATATATGACTGTAATATGTTAGTATGCATTAGGAAACCACTTTAATCGGTTAGGTGTTAGTGAGCCACTTAGAAAGTGGTTCAAACTAACAAATATACGACTGTACTATCTATTCGTTTATTTGTTGGTAGGTGTCAGGGTTTCAAAAGGGGACACTATTTATTTAGTGTTTAGCTCTTTCCATGACGTCTTGGTATTATATATTTGTATTACCCCTTATATATTGTAGTAGTATGGGTTTCCTCTTTTATTAAAACGCCATGGCAACCTCCTTTAAGCGTACCCTGAGTCTTAAAATCACGACAAAGGCTTGGGGTGTTCGGCAATTGAGGTGTATCATGGGTTGAAGGATGTAGTTGGGGCAGGGCCACGGGTCCTTCAAGGTCTCATTAACGTTTCCAAATCGGTATGGAATGTCACCGTAGTTAATGAAAGTGTGAAGGAAAAGTAGCTCGACGAGGTCCTTGTCGTGAAGGGTGAGGTGTGTAATGTGGAGGAAATAGATACTGATCGTCTATTAGTCAAGATGAAGGTCCCATTAGAGATCCCAGATGAACAGGTTATCAATGAATTGAGCAAGTATGGCAAAGTGGACAAAGTAGAACACGAGACCTATCCATTTGATCGAACCTTAGAAAATGGCATCAGAAGAATTTGGTTCGAAAAGGTAGAACAACCTCTCCCAAGTAAGGTCATGATAGATGGTCGATTTATCTTGCTTTTATGTTACAGGGGGCAATTCAAAGAGTGTAGCATCTGCTCAAGCACAGAACATCTTGCAACAGATTGCCCTAACAAAAACAAATGTCTAGTTTGTGGATCATCTGATCATTTTAAGTGGCGATGCCCGCAGAACAAATATGTCAAAAAGGGTGCTGATAAAAGTGCAGAGCAAGTTGTCTTTAAAGAGAATGTCATAGAACCGGTAGCTGCTGAGATTGTAGCTGAAATCCATTTTAATGGGAAGCACGTTGCTAAAGAAAATGTCATCGAACCAGTAGTTGCTGAGATTGTAGCTGAAGTCCATGTTAATGAGAAGCATGGTGAAAAAACTAAGAATCCAATCGCTGTAGTTGCAGGCGATGAAATAGAGGTTCTAGATGAGGGGCTAAGTCTTACTCCAGTAACAAGTCAATCCAAGTCTGCTGTCAGAGAGGCTAATTCCACACAAGTTGAAGATGATGATCAATACCCTCTGGAAGAGAGTTTTAATTTAGGACAAGTGAAATTCAGGTCGCAAGATACTGAAACTAACTTTGATTTTCCACTGAGTACACTCAATCTAGATGATTTAAATAATATGGAGAAAGTAATTGGTGTCTCGGATCGATTGAATGGATCAAAGCGACAGAAAGATGGAGATAGTTCTGAATCAGAAATAGAGGAAAGTGATATAGAAGACGATAATATGTCAGTCGCTGAATCCGATATATCCATACAAACACAGAGTTCTAAATCACCCGATGAAATGGTCATGTACAGGTCAGAGGCAGGAGAGGTGTTAGTTCCATATGTGACGGCAAAAGAGGTTAAATATAGGTATCTGCGTCATGATTCAGATATATTAAAATTTAAGCATTTGGAAAAAGTTGAGCTAAGTAGTGCAGCGTTTGCGAGTAAAATAGGTAAATGGTCTAAGAGAGGGTCGGAAAAAACAAAACCTAGTTAGCTTAATAATGGCGGTTATACACATCATTTTATTACTTTTTATGCTAATTTGCACACTCAATTGTAGAGGCTTAAATAGTGACATAAAGCAACGTCACTTACTAGAGACTCTGAAAAATGAGCAGATTGACATTTGTTTGATACAGGAAACAAAAATTCTTTGCCAATGCTGATTGGGTAACAAAAGGGTTTGGGGTTTGGAAATTAAACACAACACTGTTGGGAGAAGAATTTTATAAGAATAATATAGAGAGTTGTTGGCAATATTGGATTAATAGGAAAGCATCATATAAGAGCACATTGCAATGGTGGGAGGATGTAAAACTGGATTTAAAGCATGTTTCTCGAAAGTATCCTATTAGAAAAGCATGGTAAATACGCAAACACAAGAAAACACTTCATCGATCACTGATGAAAAATAATGCTAAAGTAAATAATGGTGAAGATAATTATTATGAATTACTGGTTAAAATTAAAAGTAAAATAAGAGATTTAGAACAATATGAGTTTGAGGGTGCACAAATTGGAGCAAGAGCCCAGATGCATGCAGAAGGGGAAAAGCCAACCCAATATTTTTGCACATTAGAAAAAGGACGGGCAATAGATAAGGTGATGTGCTCATTAAACATGCCAGATGGTTCAACTGTCTTTACCAACAATGAAATGAGTACTATTGTATGCAATTACTATGAGTCATTGTACAAGTCAGAGGGAATTGATGAAGATGCAAAATTGGATTTGTTAGCAAATATAGACAAAAAGGTGTCATACACAGGCAGTGAATTTTGTGATCAACCCTTAACACTAGAAGATTTAACTAAATCCCTTAAAGGTATGAAACTAGAAAAATCACCGGGGTGTGACGGACTTCCTGTTGAATTTTACCAAACGTTTTGGCACCTTGTAGGGCCAATAATGGAAGAATTAGCCACTGAGATTTTTTAGAAAGGCCACTTACCACAAACTATGGCTAGGGCATACGTAAGGCTAAGATATAAACGAAATGACAGACGTCTAATTCAGAATTACAGACCAATTTCTCTACTCTGTGTAGACTACAAAATAATATCCAGATCACTAGCATTGAAATTAGGTAGTGTTTTAGGAGAAATCATTGGAACAGAGCAGACATGTGCTGTACCTAGGCGGACAATTTTAACCAATACCGTGTTAATAAGAGACCTTATACAATTGGTTGAGAAGGATAGCATCCCTTCAGCTGTGATTGCCTTGGACAACGAAAAGGCAGTTGACCGTGTGGAATGGGATTTTCTGATTAATTCTTTGCAATCGTTTGGGTTAGGTTCAAACTGTATTAAATGGGTTAAGATTTTATATACGGATATCAAGAGTAGGTATTTAGTGAACAATCAATTATCCAGAGAAATTGTCTTAGAACGTGGTGTTAGACAGGGGTGTTCGCTATCGCCATTATTATTTGTTATTGTGATGGAATCTCTTGGCATAGCATTGAGGCAAAATAATAACTTTCAAGGCATATGTATTCGTGGCATAGAAAGACCACTTAAGCTGTCACAATATGCTGATGACACAACTGTGTTTGCTAGTTCAAACAATGGTTTTGAAATTTTAAACCACATATCAGAAAAGTTCCAAAATGCATCTGGTTTGAAAATCAATAAAGGAAAATCCAAAGGATTATTTTTGGGGCCATGGAAAGAGTGGAATGACCAGCCACTTGAAATCAATTGGTCTAATGATACCATTAAGATTTTAGGCATCTATTTTAGCAGTAACCCGAATACAACACAAAATTGGAATGAATGAGTATCTATGCTTAAGAGAATATTAGCAAATTGGAAGCGTCGTCTTTCAATTTTTTGTAGAGTGTTTGTTGTCAGCAACTTGGTATTATCTGGGCTATGGTATACAGCATCTGTTGTACACATGCCAAAACATGTAGAAAAGGAGGTTAATGAGTTGATATTGTCATTCATATGGGAAGAAAAGAATCATTTAGTTTCCCATCGTGTTCTCAATAATGCTAAGCTAGAAGGAGGACTTGATTTAATTGATATTAAAGTGAAATGTGTTTCTTTAAGGTTAAAATTTTTGAATGATCTTATTACATCAGATGAGACGTGGACATGTGTTTCACGAGCTCTCATGGAGAGAATTGTAGAACCATTTCTGGCGGAGCATGTTTTTACCTCAAAGAAGCCACCTCCGAATAGCCAAATGATACCAGATGTGTTTAAAGATCAAGTTAAGGAGTTAAAAATATTTGACAGATACATGCCACCACCTACGTGCTGGAAGGAAGTACTAGAACAACAATTGTGGGGCAATAGTAATATATGTTATAACAATGCAGTACTTTATCTACTGTCCTTTGCAAAATATGGCATTCAACATTTATCTGATATGATACACCCTAAAACACGTAGATGGATTTCAATGCATGAAGTATCTAGAAAAACACATACGAGGCATATAGATGTCCAGCGGTTGCTAAATAAAATAAAACATGCTGTACCAATTGAATGGTTTCGTCTGGCAAATGTAAATAATAATAGTTTGACTCCACAACCTGCATTAGTTCTTGATGATGAGCTGTTAAAATACAAGATGAGATCCAAGGAATGGTACCACATTATGAGACGAAAACAAGTAACACCTCCCATAGCAATTAGGAGATGGGATGACTCAAGCTATAAACCATCCAGTTGGAAAAATGTATTGAAAATCTTACATTCTTCATACATACCTATTATGGCTCGTGATTTATTGTGGCGATTAGTACATCGACGGCTATGGGTGGGACACTTGACACACAAGAGCAATATTACGGCTTCTGGTAGGTGTTATTTATGTCAAACAGACGAGGAAACAATCGAGCATTTACTTGCGGAATGTCCAATATCGTCACAATTTTGGGACTATATCAGCCAAATCTTGGCACAATTTGGAGCAAAGCCCATTGTTCTAGAAACGCATGTAGTCTTATTTAGAGAATTTGGATCAAGCTGTGTAAATATAATAAAGTCTGAAAGGACAATTTTAATAACAATGCTAACCATAGGTGTTTGGGCCGTTTGGAAACATCGGTGTGCACAGACGAAAAATCCATCTATGGGCAATCACAATAGAGCAATAAAGGCAAAATTTCGTTCATTGCTGCTGAATCATATTCCTTGCGAATATTTTAGATTAAAGCAGCATGGTAAAGAAAAGGTATTCAAGGACATATGGTGCAAAACAAACATAGTTTCAATAGAGTTGGGAACTGTGAAACTAAATGAGCCTGCACTAGCTTAAATCATCTAATTACTACAGCTGATTTATCTGTGTCTTTTAATTAATCTGTGTCCTGTAAATCATTTTAGTCTGCACTTTGATATTGTTATGTTTAATAATTCATGTTAACAAATAAACAGACTAGGGTAATTTAATAATCAATCAATAAAGTAAGTTGCCTTTGAATTATAAAATCGTCCTGGGTAATTTAAAAAAATTTCACCGGGTTTATAGGGTTATTTGTTCCCGGGTAATTTACAAAACTTTACAACAAAGTAAATCAAAAATGTAAACAAGGGCGCCATCTACTTCCATCTATATTTCTGTAATTTTCCTGCTGACAATATATGTTATGCTACCCAAATGCTACTACGCTCGATGATCTTTAAAGAATCAGCCCACTGGCGTCAATGATTGACTTATTTGTCATTGATTGACGAGTCACTTTTCATTTGTTGAATAGTTGCACTCGCCACACGGGCCTACTACCACACATGGATTGAATGGTAATTTACAAATCCTTACAATAAAGTAGATTGAAAATGTAAACAAGAGGGCCATCTATTTTTCTGTACTTTTCTGCCGACTAAATGTATTATACTACCCAAATGCTACTACGCCCGCTGATCTTTAAAGAATCAGCCCACTAGCGTCAATGATTGACTTATTTATCATTGATTGACAAGGCACTTTTCATTTGTTGGATAGTTGCACTCGCCACACGGGTCTACTACTACACCTGGGTTGAATAGTAATGCCTTTATTAAGTTTTGCGTTGCTATCGGATCTTTATTAGCCTATTGTTTTGTATCTATACTTTTTAAGCCATATGTATTTATAGATTGTATTAATGCTCATTATTTATCTTCTGTTTTGGTGTAATATTAATCATGCTTACTAGTCCACCAGGTTTTTTTCTGGGGGTTTGCAAGCCTTTTTAAAGGTGTTCCTCCGTGAAGTTTGTCCGACTGCGTTAGCGTCGGTTTTTCAAAAAAACAAAGAAAAAAACCCAGTAGTAGTAGTAGTAGTAGTAGCAGCAGCAGCAGCAGCAGCAGCAGCAGTAGTAGTAGGTAGTAGTAGCAGCAGCAGTAGTAGTAGTGAGAGAGAGAGAGAGAGAGGGCGAGAGAAAGAGAGAGAGGGGGAGGGAGGGGGGGATGGAGGGATATAGGGAGGGATAGTTGATGTTGCAGCCCAGAGGAGCAAACGTCTAGGTAATGGGTCATTGGTGTATACCGAAATGCACATTTTTGGACATAAATCGAGAATGAAGGTAGAGGCAACAACCTTTGCATGTAAAATCATATTTCTCCTGTTGTTGGAGAACTAACGTTTCAGCTCAAAACGTTAAATAACACGCATACTGAAATATACATTTTGGCCATGTAGTAGAGGACTTCAGGAAAAAAATTATGATAAACTGGATTTTTTCATACGGCTTCTCTAAAGCATTAGCAACAACATATTAAAAGTCCCCGAGTTTCCTCCTTGAGTTAACTCCAGAAATCAATTAAACATGTTAATTAGATTATTTATTTTTAGAAATTCAACAAAAAATCTCGAAAAATTCTAATATGTCAGAAATGGGTCAAGTATGGTATCTATCGAAAGGAAATAAAGGATAGAGTTAAAAATAACAACTAAGATAAAAATTGCCTTATAGTTTATTAATTAGCTAATTAATTAATATTATTGATAGCGCAAAATGGCATAAGATAGCTTTTCTCTCAAATGTATGTTGAGTATTGTATCTACTGATAGGACATTATAGATCGAGCTAGTAAATCACATTATAAATATCATATCCCTAATAGGTAATTACCTAATTGAATATTTAGCTAATTAATGTTTCCAAATAATACTAAATGTTCAACACAGTTCACTATATCCAGTTAACAAACTACAATTGAAGGAAAAGTGTACAAAAGAATCCTACGACAACTATGCTAAACATTCTGGAGTGGTATATTGTCTGATCAAACTATTGAGCAGTACTTGATGCGGCTCATGAAAATTTCAGGAGGCATGCCCAGAAGCTGTGGAATGTGAGAATCTGCTATAACGAAATTGGCCCATGCTCTACGAAAGTGCATACTAACGTGCCATGCCATTAGACAATTTGCGGGAATTCATGCTACCTCATCTGTGCAGCACAAAGACCTCAATAAAGAGAATATTTCCAGAGATATGAGAGATATAAAAAAAAGTGTTGTCTGGTTCACGACACACACTCCATTACTTACTTGCACGGGAATGATGTATGTTGATGTCTATTGCGACCGGGAGAGTTGCTCGAAGTGACATTAATTGTGACCACGCATCAGAAATCGGAATACAGTTGGTAAAACACGTGGCTGGAAAAAAGTTGCATCGCAATGATCGTGTAGAGACAAATTCGGTGAAAGTTCGTGATGAAGTGGTAGACGTTAATCCTGACGTTCTTATTAGTCGCATATGTGGTGTCTTTGATGGGCGTACCGAATTGGACACATTTCTCAGCTTTGAGCTGTCAAATTTCTCGCCTTCTCATTTCACAGACGGATTAATGAGAAAATCGACCAAAAGTAGAAAGCTGGCATAATAACAGCTATACAGGGCCAACTTCTTCACACACCCTCATGGCTAGTTAGGACTGATAAAGAAAATCCCCATCAGTTGCATACAAAGATATATATGCACCATATACAGGCTACATGACAACATATTACAACTGTGCAATAACTGTGTTCAATGGATATGATGCATTGTCAGTTAAAGCAAGCGAACAAAATAGGCGCTCATCAAAAGTGACATCTGTGGACATTGACGTTGCGCCAAACAATGACGTCACCATTTCACAAAAGGACGTTTTGGGAAATGGGAAAAGTAAAAGCAGCTTAAAACAATATGACATAGAAGTGAAGAAGGCGGTGGCAGATGCTGATAGACTGCTTGTATCAACTGCACTTGCCACATGTGATCGAGATCAAACAACACCACATGTAGTCATTGCAAAGGGTGCTGACATACTAGTGATGTTAGTATCTCTGACAAACCGGCAGAAAGTCTGTACATGCTGATCTCTCACAGTCCCATGACACTTTGTAATATGAAACAGATTCAAGCTAGTTTGGGAGATTTGACATCTTACATTTATAATGAGACATGCCATTATTAGGTGTGACACGACAGCAGCCATCCACAACTAAACAATAACAAAAGCCTGGAAACTGAATGAACTACGTCCCATCATAGACGTATTCTTGAATGATAGAAGTACTAGTGTGGAAGTGGTCGATGCATGTGCACTGGTTTTAATAAAACTGTATGGCACGATTCCGATTGCGGACACTGAACAAATGTCGTTTCGTTTCATACACACGCGGAGGAGCAAAAACATCACTGACGCGGAAATTTAACCTAGCAACTCTACCACCGGTATACGAGGCAGCTCGTCAGCATGCATGTCGAGTATTCCACCAGGTTCAGGCTTGGCTTGAGAATTTGGCTCCCACTGAATGGGGTTGGACATTAACAAATGAGTTTCTAACCCAAATAC
This sequence comes from Chaetoderma sp. LZ-2023a, assembly GCA_034401795.1. NCBI lineage: Eukaryota > Metazoa > Mollusca > Caudofoveata > Chaetodermatida > Chaetodermatidae > Chaetoderma > Chaetoderma sp. LZ-2023a. Next base: position 9,436,561 of record CM067363.1, read on the forward strand.
CATCTGACCAACATGTATCCCCAGTGCGGTTGATGAACGCAATTAGCTGTGGGTATAAACAAAGGTTGTTTTAAGAATTACTGTAGTTGATGACATATCAACTCGTTCGTAGTGTCCTGTGAAAATATTGTATGGGACTGTTCAAATACCGTGATTATTGATGATACTGATGATGGACAGTGATGAAGTTCGCAATATCTTAACTTGATACAGGGATTTAATATATTTTGAAAGTATACTGAGCCAAAAGAGTTTAGCAACAGTGAAGTTTGGTTTGGTGTATTTAAACTATGCGTCCATTTATAACCAAATTTGCAGGCATGTTTCGTCAATGTAGTCTCGCTGATCATGAAGAAATGCAAATCATTTCCTGCATTTCTCGGCCGCACGTTTACTGCATGTGAAAATGCATTTTTCATGCGCTGGAACACATTGGCGGGTAGCGAAGGCAAAAATTCACCATATTGCAAAAGCAGATAACGAACGTTAACAGAAAACGCTTAAAAGCTTACCCTACCGGACATGGGCCGGACATGGGCCGCCGCCCAGGGCTACCCAAAAATCAGCGCCATGAACCAATGGGAAGACTCGCTGCTGGGCAGAGCGTTCGCGCTGTCGCGCTCGACATCTTAATGTTCATGCCTCAACCATTTCCCGTCTCTCCGAACATGAGCAGGAAACTGGACTTGTTAATGACCGACCATGATCTGGCAGACCGAGAGCAACAACACCACGAGAAGACCGCTACTTAGTGACAGGTTTGAGACTGCGCAGCGGCTGTCCCGTAATTTGCACACTGCTACCGGCACTACAGTGCATGCACAAACTGTGCGAAACAGACCATGATCTGGACTGCATGCCCGTCGTCCACTTGTTGCTGTTCCGCTTACAGAGCGTCACATCGAGAATTGGTTTGCATGAGCAAGAACTCATCAGCGATGGCGTGCTCAACATTGGAGCCACGTTTTGTTCAGTGATGAGTTGAGGTTTTGTGTGGGTGTGGCGGATGGTAGGCAACGGGTTTGGCGATGTTTAGGAGAACGGTATGATGCAGCCAACATCATTCAGCACGACAGATTCGGTGGCGGAAGTGTCATGGTGTGAGCTGGAATCCATGAAAATAGCAAAACAGATATTATTGTGATTCGCGGAAATTTAACGGCTCAACGTTACTGTGAAGAAGTTGTCGCCCCTGTTGTCATCCATTTTATGCAGCATCATGCAGACTTTATGTTCCAGCAAGACAACGCCCGTGCTCATTCAGCTAGGGTCACCAGTGATTTCCTTGAGGCTAACAACGTTCCGGTGTGGACTGGCCAGCGCGATTACCGGACCTGTATCCGTGTGGGACATTCTTGGCCGTATGGTGCGTGAGAACCATCCACATCTTCACAACGTGCGGGAGCTGGAAGCTGCACTGCTCCAGGAATGGGATGCGATTCCTCTTCGTGACATCAGGTGCTTAATTCGAAGCATGAGAAAGCGATGTACGGCGGTGGTTAATGCGCGCGGAGGTCACAACCGCTATTGACAGCCCAGTGTCATTATTTAAATAAAAGTTAAAGTGTTAAAGGCGCGATGCTAGCATTACAGTAACAAGAGACTGTTGTTCAAATTGGAAAATGACCTATCAATTAAATAATATATTTGAATCAATTTATTGTTTTTGTTAAATAACATTTATACAGTAATATTCTCAGTGTTGCTAAACTTTTTTGGTTCAGTATATTAATTACCTACTTATACCTACTTATACAGCTAGTTACTTAGCTATTTGAACTAATCTATCCACATTGCAATTCCCCAGATCAGTTGACGATTTCCTATATATAGATACCATACACCACATACTTCTGAAAACATATTATTATAATGTCCTTTATTATGACAAAGTCAATAATAATAATTATTAATTAGTTAATTAATTAGCTATAAGGGATTTTGATCTTATTCATTATTATTTGGATCTATACATTATTCCCTTTATATAGATACCATAGTCGACCAATTTATGCAGACTCTGGAATTTTTATGATATTTGCTACTTAATAAATAATTAGGTTAGGTGTCATATTTAATTAATTTCTGGATTTAGCTCAAGGAATAATCTTGGGGACTTTTAGTATGTTTCTACTAATGATATGGAGAAGCTGTATGCAAAAATCCAGCTTTATCATATTTTTGCCCTTTGTTTTCTCCGAGGGACCTATAATTCTTCTACTAATAGCTCGGAATACCCTAGTAGATTAACTTACCTAGGTGCACTTGTATCCCACCGGTTTCTAACACCGTATAAACAGTCTTTCCGATTGCATTTGATTGCAAAGGTTTTGTTTAGAAATGGCATTTATTAAATAATAAGCAGATATTCAGTAAATTAATACATGCCCTAAAATTGTAATGCACCATGTAGATGTACCCCTTATACTTGCATAGTATCGGTTCTCGAGAGTTTTTGCACACTAAGATACCAGTTTCTAACAGTAAATCTGTTATGTACATACTGTTAAGATGTTGATATGACATCACTGTCCTTGATATGACATCACTGTCCATAATATGACATCACTGTCCTTGATATGACACCACTGTCCTAGATATGATATCACTGTCCATAATATGACATCACTGTCGTTGATATGACATCGCTGTCCTTGATATGACATCACTGTCCATAATATGACATCATTGTCGTTGATATGACATCGCTGTCCGTGATATGACATCGCTGTCCTTGATATGCCAACTGTTCTTCGTATGGCATTACTGTCCTTGATATGGTAACTGTTCTTGAAATGACATTACTGTCCTTGATATGACATAACTGTCCGTGATATGGCATTGCTGTCCTTGATATGGCAACTGTTCTTGATATGGCATCACTGTCCTTGATATGACATTACTGTTTACTGATATGACATTACTACGATGACAGGAAAGGTTCTCAATAAAGATGTTAAGATGGTGTTATGATATCAGTGCTCTTAATATGACGTCAATATTCTTGATATGACATCACTATCCTTGATATAACATCACTGCCAATGATATGACATCACTGTCCATGATATGACATCACTGTTCATGGTATGACATCACTGGCCATGATATGGCATCACTGTCCATGATATGACCTCACTGTCCTTGATATGGCATCACTGTCCATGCTATGACATCACTGTCCTTGATATGGCATCACTGTCCGTGATATGACATCGCTGTCCTTGATATGCCACTACTGTCCATGATATGGCATCACTGTCCATGATATGACATCACTGTCCTTGATATGGCATCACTGTCCATGGTATGACATCACTGTCCTTGGTATGACATCACTGTCCTTGATATGACATCGCTGTCCATGATATGACATCACTGTCCTTGATATGGCATCACTGTCCATGATATGGCATCACTGTCCTTGATATGACATTACTGTCCTTGATATGGCATCACTGTCCATGCCATGACATCACTGTCCTTGATATGGCATCACTGTCCGTGATATTACGTCACTGTCCATGATATGGCATGACCGTCCATGATATGACGTCACTGTTCTTGATATGACATCACTGTTCTTGATATGGCATTACTGCCCATCATATGACAATAGGAGAGGTTCTCCGGTTCTCATCGAAGATTTTAAGATGTTGATATATCATCACTGTCCGTGATATGCCATCGCTGTCCATGATATGACATAGCTGTCCATTATATGACAACAGGAGATGTTCTCAGCAAATGCACTAATGAAACAAATGCCACTAATCCGGAAGCAGGACTTAATTTATTGTAGAGAATCTAGACTGGGTCTAACTCCGTTTTTCGTAATAACTGGTATGCATAGACAACAGCAACACCAATTTAAAAATCAAAATCCCGCATCATTGCATTGTAAACTAGTAGGTCTGCCATTTAACAAGAAGATAAGTATTATTATGCATACCATGAAGCATTATAATTATATTAGCTTTACAATATATGGAAATAATGGCCGTGTTTTCATTGGCCACGCGAGTGAAAAAATCTATCTAGGTATGAAAACAATATAAACACCCAATACCCCTTTGGTGCATCCGTAGTAAAGACTTATTGTCATGGTGAGAAAATCAATATGTCTCATGTAACAGTAAATAGCGTATGTTGGCATTGGCGAGAAGGGTTCCAGTTTGTAGCAATTCTCCGCCAGTTACGAGCATTTGGGTACACCGTAAAAGGTAATAGTGAAAACACATGTTTTCCACATGCCAAATAGCCATGGTAGGTAAACATGTACTTAGTTTTCATGCATTTTGATAACAGCTTATAAATATGTGTCGGTGATGTCATCAACACAATGAGTCCTGGAGAATGTATAAATGCCAATTGTTGAAAATAGAACCCTGTTAGAAACAGGTACCCTAAAGTATACCCTTTTCAGCTTTATGTTTCATATATATGCGGCCAAATGGGAGCTTTTATTTGTTCTATCGTACATCTTATTACTTTGTCATCTCACTGACGCGTGCTAGGACACCATATGCCTTTTGCTGACATTTTTGGTTCATTCTTGATATCGCAGGTTACTGAGCCTGTACTGGGTCAATACCGAGCCATATGTCGTGCAATATATTAGCCCAGTATGGTCTTAGTACTGGCCCATTAACCTGCGTTATCATGGATGAAGCTAATCATCTTAGAATATTTGACAATGTGCAGGTTTCATTAATAGACGGATGTTTTTTTCATTATAGGATGGCAAGAGCATGCCAGTAACAGAGGCTTTCAATGAAAAGCTGAGAATGATATTTGACCTTATCGATAGTAACAATGATGGCATTTACACGGTGGAGGAAAACCGCTCCTTGGCTCAGAGACCAATTCATTTCTCTCATGCTTCGGGTGACAAGATAGATGGTAACATGCAGTTTTGGCGACTATATATAGACATCATACAAGCTTACTTTGGCGTGGATTCAATAATGTTAACGACAGGTCTGACGAAATCAGAATGGGTTTTCTCATTAGGATGGTATTGGAACAACAATTTTGACGTGGTCTCGTGGAGAATCCGGAAATTCTATATTGCAGTTTTTAATGCTATAGATGCGGACCAAGATGGTGTTGTTAACTTCGAAGAGTTTCAGCCTTACTACCAACAGTTTCGAATGAATGAATCAGTCAATGAGAAAGCAAGAAAGGTATTTAAGCTTATTGATGCAGATAGCGATGGCCATATTACAGGGGATGAATTTCTTGGCATATATCTTAAGTTTTATCTGGATGCTTACATCACCGTCAAAGAAGTACCTGTGTTTTAGTGTCAGACCAGGCATACGATTCCATAGACCAATTATCTCAATCTTATGAACGAATGAGAGACACTGCGCATTCTACCTAAAGTACGATGTGTAACTTAGTACCACATCGAATGCACATGTGTGTACTGTATCTAGCCAATAGTACAAGCATTTGCTAATAGAGCCATCAATCCATATATATCGGTGAGCAGTACATTGTAAACCATAAAAGTAATGATAAATAAATAGAACTCTGTCTAAATGTTTTAAGAGATCTAAATCCAAATGTAATAAGAGATCCGGATCTTAATGTCACAATAGATCTGGATCTTAATGTCACAAGAGATCCGAATCTAAATGTCACAAGATAACTAGATTTAAATGTCACAAGTGGCCCAAATCTTATTGTAACCCGAGATCGAATCTAAATGTCACAAGAGAACTGGATCTAAATGCCACAAGGGAAATTGGTCTAAATGCCACACCAGAACTAGGTCTAAATGTCACAGGAGAACTAGGTCTAATTGTCATACGAGAACGAGTTCTAAATGTCACATGAGAACTAGACATAAATGTCACACGAAAACTAGTTATAAATGGCATTCGAGAACTAGGTTTAAATGTTACATGAGAAGTATGTCTAAATGTCACACGAGAACTAGGTATAGATGTCATACGAGAACTAATTATAAATGTCACATGAGAACTAGGTCTAAATGTCACACCAGAACTAGCTCCAAATGTCACATGAGAACTAGTTCTACATATCACACACGAGAACCATGTCTAAGTGTCACACGAGAACTAGGTCTAAATGTCACATTATAACTAGGTCAAAGTGTCACAATATAACTAGGTCTAAATGTCGCAAGAGAATTAGTTCTAAATGTCCCATGAGAACTAGATATAAATGTCACAGGAAAACTAGTTATAAATGGCATTCGAGAACTAGGTTTAAATTTTACGTGAGAAGTATGTCTAAATGGCACACGAGAACTAGGTATAAATGTCATACGAGAACTAATTCCAAATGTCACACGAGAACTAGGTCTAAATGTCCCACGAGAACTAGCTCTAAATGTCACATGAGAACTAGTTCTAAATATCACACACGAGAACTAGGTCTAAATGTTACATGAGAACTAGGTCTAAATGTCACATTATAACTAGGTCTAAATGCCACAAGAGAATTAGGTCTAAATGCTGCACGAGAATTAGGTCTAAATGTCACAAGAGACCCGGATCTTAATGACACACGAGAACTAGATCCAAATGTCACAAGAGATCCGAATATAAATGTCACAAGATAACTAGATTTAAATGTCACAAGAGAACTACGTCTAAATGTTACAAGAGAAATGGAAAGGTTCATTGCACATAACGATGGAGCATTACATAAGACAGCAAAGGGCGCACTACAGGCTGAATTAGAAAAGGGGATTACTGCACAGTCAAGCCTTCCCGAAATAATATCAACTTCTTGGATCATAGATGCAATGCCCATACCCTAAATGGTTAATAAGCAAGAGACATTTGGACATTTAAGTGACAAGATACTTCATCTTATTTTGAATCCTCTACACCACCGCAAGTGCTTCTGTGTAGATGCTGTACTAGACAGTTATGACAGCAACAATTCAATAAATACATTTGAAACAGCAAGACATCAAACAATAGATAGCCTCGAAATTTGTATTCATGGAAATAATTTTACCATTACACAAAGATTGATAACACTTCATGGACAGCGCAAAAAATCAAGTCGGCATTGCTATCATTCATATGTGAAACATGGTGTGAAAACGCGGGTATAGATCTTGAACTATGTCATGACTTGACATTTGGTGAATGATTCAAAGATGGAAGAGAAGTAAAAGCAGTGAGTTATGCTTTAAGACTGGTGTGAATGGCAAGTCCATGTGTCTGCCTTTGCATACTCTTCCATCGTTCTTGCTTCCATGTTTGCAATCTGCTCCAAATCGATATCCGTCCAAACCTCTTAATTGGATGATTTTCATCCAGAAACTGTTGCTGGTAACAGTAATAGGTAACATCTTGAAGTTGGCCAGGTATATACATGCCCATCTTGAATAAAAAATCTGTTAGTAGCGAAGAAATACTGGATCATTTTGACAGAAGATGTCTGATGAAGGTTCCAAATGACATCATTTTTCAGCTCTGATAAAGTCAAGTAAACAACTGACCAAATCAATATCGTTGCCACAGAAAAAACATGTACTTGACTCTCATTTCCCTTCTGTGCAAAACTCGTATAATACTGCTAGCAGATTTGCAGTATGGTTATTGACAGCTCCGTGTATCTCATCTGGGTATACAGGGAGCAGACCAATGCTCAAAGCTTCGTACTATGCGCTATCGCACTAATAACACATGCAGTTATTATCACAAACATAAGCATGACTACATTAAAGCATGTATGATTACTGTAATTGCTGTAGTAGTAGAAACATCTTACAGCTACAATCAGTTCTTCTTCGATATGACCACCATGTCTTGTCGTCATGCAAGATCTTTAGCGTCCTCATGTCCATTCTTAATTTGAGTGCACAGAGTCCTGCTTTCTTGAAGTTACCTCGCAGCATGATTAAAACATGCATGCAATGAACTTCTTAGTAATTACAAAAAGAAACAACAAAGCACACCAGGAAACTAGAAACTTGTAAACAGCTAAATAAGATTAAAATTAGATTGCAATTTTACGTCTTAAAAAGGAAGACAACCCCGAAGAAGAGATTAAAAGAACATGTAGAATACGAGTTTCAAAGAGAGTTACAATAGTTTGCTGGATCCTGTCATTCATCAGGTTCTAGAGGTTTTAATAAATTACGTTCTAGTTTAATTAATCCCTCTTTTTCAGTCGAGATGCTCTAATGTTAACGTATTTGGTATAACCTCCCAAGATGCTGAAATGGCTTTCTCGTTGGCTGTACCTGCAAGTTAAAAAGATGCGTTCAAAGTCTGGACAGGAAGCTGGTTTGTGAGCCATTATCTGTCCAGGTCTCTAATGCTGATTCATGTGATAGTTTTGTGTTCTCTATGGCTCCATTTTGAGTCCGGCCACACAGGGCGGTTACTCTTCTCTCACATGCACGCAGGTATGCACGCACACATGCACCCACATACACACACACGCACGCACGCACACACGCACGCATGCACACACACACACGCACAAACACGCCCAGCATGCACGCACACACACACACACATACGCACGCACGCACGCACGCACGCACGCACGCACGCACGCACGCACGCACGCAGGCAGGCAGGCAGGCAGGCACGCACGCACGCACGCACGCACGCACGCACGCACGCACGCACGCACGCACGCACGCACGCACGCACGCACGCACGCACGCACGCACGCACACACACACACACACGTTTTCATAAGTACTAAAAGGTTACAATTTACATTGCTTATGTCAGGCATCGCTGCTCATTTACATTCATGCTCACGCATATGCTCCTGTAATTGCTTGAGTGAAGTGTCCGGTAGATGCAGTTGTCGTCGATCTCTTTTGGGTGCTCGCTAACATCGCCTAACAGGTTGTAGTCAATGTAGCCACCAACGGTCCTTGGTGGATACCGAGGACCATCATCGGTGTTTTCAAAGTTGTTGGCACCATTGTTGATATTATTATTATTGCTTCTGGTCTCCGTGTTAAGTAAGTTTTGTAAACACTTTTGGAAAATTAAAAAAAATTTAAAAGTGATATGTGACAGGTTTATTTGTTATAATCATCCTCTACATAGGAAAGAATTAGTGTGACCCTTCTACTCGGAGATGTTTCAATTTTACTAATTTTGAAATAAAATTCATAGGTACAATGGCGAGTTGCCACGTAGCAACCTGTTAATGTGTAGTGACGCCCAAAATGACGTTCCTTGCGGCCTTTTGTAAATTTCATTAAACGAATATTTCGACATATTGTTACATGCTTTCGAAGATGATGTAAGTTTTAACGTCTAGAAAAATGTGTCAGCGTACACCCTTTAGTGGATACACCCTGGATCACACCCACCCCTATTTGAATACCTCCACAAACTTGTTGTAACTCTATAATGTATGCATAATAACGTGTATGACAATGGGTACTGCATAGTCATCAGTGATGTTCTCGACGACAGGCCCCAACATCATCATGGATGCTTAGATTTCAAACTTATTATAATTATCTCGCTTATTTTTTTACCGATGACTAAGTTGATGATAATTATATGAGTTAAACAATCCTGAGATTCGATGAGAGGGCGTTAGCGTTAATTATACCCCCAAACATCGGTATCATCAGCATCATTATCATCATCATCATCATCATATGTCACTATTACCGAGATGTATCAATCATGAAGATAACAAAATATTAAATATGCTATCAACATAATTAATAGATTCGTGAGCGCATAGGTGGCATAAATAGTTTGAAAGTAATTTGGCTGGAAGTGTGCAAGTGTGGATAAACTATAATGATTTAGATGCGGGCAGGGTGAGTTTAAGCTTATTTCTATCTAAACTTTTAGTTTGATTCATTGACGATTGTAATGACGTGTTAATATATCTCTCGACTATACGTTGTTGATCGCAGCCAGAGTTGAGCCTTGGGATGTATCATGATCTATAACATATGTTTGGACCATTGGGATCAGTTTTGGTGTTGTTTTCCAATAAGGGATTAGGTAATCTTTAGCAAGATGTCAGGCGGGAATCTTTTGAGCAAATAGACATCATTTTCTTAACATATTCCTATGCCGGTACGTGGTAGCAATGCCAACCCGAACACTAGCACTGCCAACCAACAATATCGACCAAAACGTAGAGCTCGTCCAAAAAAACAATCAATACGAAGCATTAATCGTTAGAGTGAAAAGACATCATTTTCTTTGCACATTCTTATGTTGGTACACATTAACAATGCCGCCACCACCACCGACAATGCAGACCAACAACATCGACCAACACCTCATTCCCCCCACCTCCACCCAAGCAAACCCACCTGAGACATCACGCTATTTGAACTGGGGTCTATGCACGGCCAGCATTGTGAACAGTGTATAAAGAATCGGATTAACTGAATTACAAGCATTTGTTAGTTAATATAAATATTCAGATGGAGATTTTTTTTAATTGAGGCATTTGAGGGTTTGTTACTCAGGTTTTGTTGAAATTTTAGTCAACTCGTTTCAAGAAGACCTTTTCGAAAGAACTGCAGCTACTTGTATGCTTCTTGGTTGCGAGGGTCGAATGAGCACACACACTAGCTGGGGCATACGAGGGTAGCTCGGCAGAGCATTTTTATCAGCCATACCATAGAGTTATGAATTGGTATTATTATTATTAAGCTCGTATTATGTTTACGTTCAGAAATTTTATAATGGGTATACATGAGTTTAAACTATGGAGATAGATTGGCTATGTGCGTAAAATCGAATGTTTTAGCATTTTACATAGATTGTTTGGAGGATATTTTTGAAAACGTTTTGGTCGAGTGACACACCGAAATATTTTCATCAAAAAATGTCAGATATACGAGGATTCAATGCTCTAGAACATTATTAAGATAAGCTAGTCTAGGTTCAGGCATGCATGCTAACTTGCATATATTCAGTATTTTAGGTGAAAATGCTCACCTGGAAGATTTGTCTCAGACCTACTTGAGTTGCGTTATTACACATTAGCTTCGTGGCTAGAACAGTGACTCATTATGCACACTGATAAAATCTCATGATAAAATCATCCAACAGCGCATTTATGATGTCATACACCTAAAGACGGCACCGTTTATGTCACAATATACCATCTTTCATTCCCTGCAGTGAATGACGTCGTGGTTGTCAAAGGGGCAGTGTAACTGACAGTCTTTCTTGGTGTAAATTTATAGATGTTGAGATCGCCAGTGTTACTGCACCGATTTTAAGGATTATGGCACCTGGAAATAAGTGTTGAGTAGCTGCATCATCTGGTACTGTGGATTTTAGGATAGTCTTTCTTAATTGTAGGAATGCAGCTTGCAGAATAAGGAAGACATGCAAGATAATTTTTTCATTCTATGGCACAAGAGAGATAATCGTCAACAGACTAACTTTAATTAACAAATTAGCAATGGCGTGTTCAGATTTCCACACAAACACTTTGGACATAATAAGAGAGACCATTTTGCCTATTTAGATAAATAGGAAGACAAGAGAGTGCCTATTGTCAAAACATACAATGCACTCTCATTTTCTCACCGGGATAGATAAAATAAAAATAAATATAATATCTGATTCTGAAATATAAACACAAGGATGCCAGCTATTAGTCATGGAATGTTTATACCAAATGTGGGATTGATCGAGCAAAATGCTTTCTGCACTGTGATATTGAAATGTTAGTTTACAGGACAATGCCTAGTAATCCCAGTGGCAAATTTTCTAAAATAGTCTTTTCCTGTCATATAAACATTAAATAACTAATAAATTGGAGTTTCGTAACTATTTAAGAGCTCAGCATGTTGTTCTAGTCATGGTGCAGGTGATCATCATACATACAGGTGTATTTAAAGCTGTAGCGAGAGAATGTGTGCACAGATGGATGATAGGGTATTGGATCATGAGGTCAGACGTCAATAACAGATAGGCCACGGTCTCTATTCCACCGCATTAACTTAGTTAAGAAACTTGACATGATCAGCACCATTTATAGATCCAAAATTGTAGTTTTTTACTCGTGTTAATGAACCATACAACTGTCCTTGGCTTAAAATGTTAGTGGCCAGTATAGGCAGGTTTCAACTGAATGAGTTGATTCACAATCTCTCTACTTCGTGAATAAAACTGCCATGGACACACCCTGGCATGTGTGCACAACCTGTGTGGTAGTGGGTTATCATGCATAGTAGTTGCTATCGCAAATGACGATGGATAAGAAATATCTCCACCCATATATGCATCCGCTGTTTTATTTTTTATCTTGATTTCTTACAGAAGACCATCGTATGACTTTCAACTTCCTGACTCCAGGGCAAAATACTGTTTAAATTGAGTAATTCGTGATTGTATGTGCATTAATATAAATAATATTATATAAAATATTATTTACATACCCCTTTCACCTATATTTTCTAAAAATGCTTCTTTTATAACAGCAGGTGTTCTTTCATTACAGGCTTAGAGACACATGTTTACTGCGCTCAACGGAAATCCTGAGTGACGTCATAACAAAAGCAAACATGTTAGACCAGGATGTGGTTAGTGGCAGGCTTCAGTCAAATATGAATAAAAAGTCCCCATTCTAGCCACGACCATATATTAGAGGGGTGGGTATGGATGTAACGAGTGTGATCGCGTTTACCCTTTTTGTAAATAAATAGGCTAAGAAATGAATGCATTTACAAAGGTTTGTGATGTGTATTTTTCAAAACGTTTGAATGAATTAGATGGGACATATTTTTAGCAGCGTTTCAACAACTGAAACCCTGCGGATTTCACCTGATGTAAAAATCAGCATACGTCACAGCTGGCATCCCATCAGTTGACTTAAGCTAGGACAATGAGATAAGCAGGCGTACTGATTGGGCTACAGGCATCACATGACCGAACCACACCGCCTAACGTCTTCACACCTGATTACACCTGTTAATCATTGGCACATACCTCATTACACCTGTCAATCACCAGCATGTGCCTACACCACTACATCGCCGAAAATAGCAACGATAGACACGTCTGTTCTTGATTGGTCAAAAGAGAATAAAGCTCTTGTTCTCTCAATCAAATTCGAGCAGTTGGCGGGAAAAGGGAAAAGGGGGCGTACCCTAATGCAAATATTGATGACGTCGTCACCCTCTCGACCAATCAGTGCAGCCCCCCTATACCATGGCTCTTCTACTATGCCATAGCAATATAGGTCTGCAAAAAACAGTGAAGGTATCGGCAAAAAGACGATTTGTTGAGAGCGTGATGATTTCATCAATACTTGATTTAGGCCACGCCCACCCACCCACCCCCACCCCCGCACAATACACTCGAATCTGTTTGGTCGAGATAGAACAAAGGATTTGTCTCTCGATCAATCATTTTCGAGTATTTTTGGCATAAGATAGTGGCCTAATCTCGACCAATCAGAAGCTCCGCCCATAACGTCACCTTTCTACTGCCATGTTATGCTTCTAAAATGTCCTGATTAAAATATACGTCATCCCATTTTGGGAGATGGGAATTTGGTCACAGTTGAGGTTTACAATCTTGTGCGATAAAGTAATGTTATATTTTCTGTTAATCTATATTTACCACCTTTAAGATGTTGCCTAGTAAAATATTTGACAGTGAGCTTTTCTTAAGATTGAACCTGTCGACTGCCCTAGAACAGAAACGCGTCAGAGTTATCACTGCTTCCGCCATATACTGTTATACAAATTGCTTAAACTAGTTATGATTGTCCAACCTTTTGATTGTCACAGAGAAACTGTACGCTGACCACCAGAATCTTCAGTTGTATTAGTTAACAGTGAGTAGTTTGTACCTCCGGGGCTTCTCGATGACCGGATACATTTTCTACTGATATAACAGAAAATGGACATTTCTGACGCCCTTGTTTCTTCATGTCTTTCATCAGAAAAATTCAGGTGGTGGACGCCAGACGGGTCGGTTTGACCGAAAATTTAGACCGAGACCAAATTTGTATTGCTCGAAATTGACAACTGTCAGCATTCTACCTTCCACACCTTTTATTCAGGCAAATGAAGATTTTAAAAACGGTTGAGCTTTTGATTCATGGACATCACACAAGTGCATCGCCACCGGGTCTGGTGTACGGTTCTGCACTTCAAATATCCTCTGGAACAAGATGCCCAATATTGCCCCGATTTCATCATGCTATATCATGTAAAAATATCACGATATATCGATATGTCGTGGGTGCTGATGTCAGATGTTGGCAGCGGTTTGGGTTGGTAGGGCTGTTATTACAAGAACGGGATACATGCACACATAGCTATTGCTATTCTTGAAATTGAGATTCTGATAATTCTGTCATCAAAGTGACCTGATTCTTGATTCATAGGAAGGGGGAGGTATTTAGCTCATAAACTGGTATCGATAACTTGGTATTAATGAACCGTCCCCAGGTACGATAACTGCTAGCAAGTGCGACCGATACCATATTCATTGTGAATACTTTTAAGCTATCGTGACCAGAATCGACCGGAATCGGCAGCGCCAAGTAAGATTAGTTTCACAGTGCTGAATAATTTCTCGTTATTATTGTTTCGAAGTTGAAATTATAAACATCAAGGTTCAAAATGTTAAGCATCCCACCCCCTGTTAACATTTGGCTGTTAACAAGTTTATTTAATACTGACTTGCTAAAACACATTATGAAATAGCAAAAAGATTACCGAAGATTACATCAGAATCAATAAACCGAATGATTTCATAGTAAAGATTTTCGGTTCTTCATTGACGTCACAAATTCCTCAGAACAATAATTACTTTCGATGGTGGCAGAGCTCTGAGTGTTCGAGCGTTACCAGGGGTCAGATTATGGGCAGCTGAATCTACGTTCACCTCTCATAACGACAAATAAGGTAGGCGACTCACCTTTTTCTTGATGGTGATGAAGAATATTTATAATGCCTACCGGACCTTTTCTATCCTATCTGGCTCTATCCTAGTTTCAGGAACTGTTATTCTTCCCGGGCAACGATTGCTCAGAAATAACTGAACTTCTTGATTAATACTACTTTTATTAAACTGCAATGAATTTCAAGGGAAAATCGCCGACAGATTAAACTGTATATACAAAATGTACAGAGACATTACTATTTCTATTCTCTCACTCAAAAGGCAAAATTAACGACGGGAGGTAGTACACAAGCTTTGTCCCTGGCAATGATGGTGACATCCCAAGCATCGCAACATTGCTAGATTAAATGCCTATGTCACGGACAGGGAAGGAACGAAGACGGCTGCTTATATATCCCCAACTATTGCATCAGTTAATGTTCTAGAAGTGTTTGCATTACGGCAGCTTTTTGTGCACGTGCGCACGCCGTACTTCATTTGTTCTAGAATTGTCTACACCATGTCATTTCCTACACGCCCGATTACCTCGTCCAATCAACCGTTGACATGTTTACATAAAGCTACATGCATGTAAAATGGTTCCGCTGGGAATCACCTGGTTACCCGCGAGGCATGTCTGGTTACTCGTAAGCTTGTTGGGAATCGCCGATATTACTTGATCTAGAACAGTTAAAGCCATGCCAGTTATCATGTGTGCACGCACATGTCGTGTCTTCTAGAAGGTTCAAAGACACAATAACCTAAGGGTGCGCAAGTACGTCCTCTTTCGACGTCAGTCCACCTTGCACAATGTCTTTAGACAGTTTTGCATTAGTTCCCATTGTGCCACTTTTACATCAATCGACCTCGCTACGTAATATTCAAGAGGGGATATCGTTCTAATTCATCATCCAGCTGCAAGATCCTCAAGCTGTAATTTGGGGGTACGCTTTGTACTGTATTTTCAGTGGTGGGTTTTAATTATTTCATAATTAGCCAGACTATTTGTCCGCTAATTGATCCTCCGCTGTTACCCATTCATTTTTTCTCTCTTTGGGAGAGTCCATTGTTAGGGAACAAAAGGACCAATAAATGGCCCCCATCTGCATGAAATTGTAAGATAGATATTACTTAAAGGAATACCCTCTTCTTCCTCCTGACATCAGATTTAGTGACACCAAAATTAGGCCATTGGAAAATCTCCATCTCAGCCGAGCTGTAGCATTAATGAATTAAATAGAAAATAAAGACAATAGTAATGCCTTCCTTTTTCTCCGTATGACCCATATTGGGGACATCTATTTGATTGCTATTTACAGAATCATTTATCTTCCGCAACAGCGTTACTAGGATAAGGCAGGTACGGTGAAACATTATCGAGACGCGTGGTATCTTATTATAGATATACTTACAAGATGGCTGAGAGCTAATTCACAAGTGTGTCTCCGCCATGGCGAATCACCAAAAGTTTGGCATGAATTGGGAAGTAGTCTTTGTCTCAGGATGCGAAGTTATCTCCATTATCCCCTCTTGTGTCAACAGCGTCTCAAAGCCCTCAGAATGCTACCTATATCAATTAACCCTTTAAAGCTCTAGGTATCTCAAAGAAAATTGCAATTCTCACTCAGTAAATATCCATTTAGAGAAGACAATATGTGTAACTTTGTCATAGCAACTTTTTGCTTTGACTGTACATGTGCAGGCCAAAAGAACATTATTTTCGAAATTTTAGCACTGGAATTCCAGTGATAAATTTTCAAAAATTGTCTTCTGTTGGCCTGCAAATGTACGTCACTCAAGAGCGCTGCAGG
>CM067363.1:9455723-9486388 GCA_034401795.1 Chaetoderma sp. LZ-2023a
ATCGACCGATGGAGTGACCGAGGGAGTGAACGAGTGAAT
Source organism: Chaetoderma sp. LZ-2023a (assembly GCA_034401795.1). Classification (NCBI taxonomy): domain Eukaryota; kingdom Metazoa; phylum Mollusca; class Caudofoveata; order Chaetodermatida; family Chaetodermatidae; genus Chaetoderma; species Chaetoderma sp. LZ-2023a. Next base: position 9,455,763 of record CM067363.1, read on the forward strand.
GAATGAACGAACGAACGAACGAACGAACGAACTAAATGAACGAACGAATGAATGAATGAATGAATGAATGAATGAATGAATGAATGAATGAACGAACAAACGAATGGATGAAAGAATGAATATAGTATTGTTTCCCAAATTCTGAAGTTGCACTTATCCTATATATTTGATATTGAGTTTAAGAAAATGCATGCCGCTGGGTATAAATTAAAGGTTTTGCTCTGATATCTGGCTGATGATTATGTAGATGATTTTAATAATAACTAGGGTGATCAATTACCAAAGATCAGGCCGAAAAAAAAGATCAAAGTACGAGATCACGTTCTAATATTATCCTCGTGGCCAAAACATGCAAATTCCTAAGAAAAATCCAAAAACAATTCCAGTAAACTAAAGATAACAACACCATCGCCAATGACGACCATGATGATGATGAATGAAGTGGTGTTGGCGGCGGCGGCAATGGTAGGAGCAGCGCAGCAGCGACGACAGCGACACCTGTGTCCGTTGTCTATACTACTATCGTCAGCACCGCCACTACTACTACTACTACTACTACTACTACTACTACTACTACTACTACTACTACTACTACTACTACTACTACTACTACTGAACTGGTAATTTATGATTATTTGTAAACCATGCATATACGTTATACCTGTATGTCACGAAGTGACCTAAGTTTACTGAAACTATGACTATGATACTCCATCGGAAAAAGTATCTCATGTGTAATAAATGTCTATGGGCGTAGTAATTTCCACTGAATTGAGGTGATGAAACCGTCACTAGAACTATCCTATTTATACCGGAATATATATATATATTTAACTTAAAGGCGAGAGAATAAAAATAATATACTTTTATATAAAGAAAAGTTAATAGAAAAATGCGTCCCTCTTAATTCAAAATGGATGCACAAAGAAAAGGAATGAGATGCGGACAGTAATTTGTAGACATCTTGTTACCCTGATACCACATTAGCCGTGAGATGGATCTGCTTGCAGACATACCACAAGTGTGTTTGCAGACATCGCATAATCTTGGTATCACAAGTGTGTTTTCAGAGATCGCCTAATTTTGATATCACACAATCCATTGGCTGGATCTGGTTGGAGACATTGCCTAACTTTTATATCACACAAGCCCCTCCATGGATCTGATTGGGAACATCGCCTAACTTTAATATCACACCTTGCATGGATCTGGTTGGAGACATCCAGTGCTGTAACGTATCATTCTGAGGTGTATGTCGTCGGGGCATGCTACTATTTAAAACTGAGTACCCTCATTGAAATTAGGACGCCACATTATACTGTTATTGTGTAGCCAAGGAAAATGTGCCTATGAAGGCAGGTGACTGACGAGATATACATGCACTTGGCAATTTGCACATGCATTTGCACGAGGGCATGCGCTAAGTCGCAATATTGAGATATCGCATTCCCGTGAAATCTCATAAACTATTCAATGGACCTGTTTGCCGACATCGCGTAATTTTGATATCACACAAGCGATTCTAAGGATCTGGTTGCAGACTTCACATACTCTTGATATCATACCAGCCATTTTACGGATCTCAGTTTTTAGTGGTTGCATCAAACAGCTGATAGAGGGCCCGTGGTGATTTAAATACAGCACAATGAGCTGTGGTTCCCGAAATAGCATCATGTACTTCATATCCCCAAATACGTGTCTGCATTTTATAATGTTTGTAAACGAGTTTTGTCACTTTCATGCCTTAACAAGATCGCGGTCATTATTTTGAAGTTCAAGTTGATCTATTGACAGCATATGACCGAGGCAGAGATTATATAGAATTCAGATATTTTTAATGGAAAAATTGTCAGAGAGCGGCAGAGAGTGGGAGAGGGAAGGAAGAGAAAAAGAGAGAGACGAAGACGGAGAAGAGAGATGAGCGAGCTAGTGCGAGTGAGTGTGTGAGAGAGAGAGCGAGAGAGAGAGAGAGAGAGAGAGAGGGAGCGCGAGAGAGAGAGAGAGAGAGCGGGAGAGAGAGAGAGAGAGCGAGAGAGAGAGAGGGAGAGAGCAGGCACAATTCAAAGAAATCCACATTACTATCGAAAGCTGAAATAAACCCGACTGGGAAGGAGATTATTAAAGGCATATTCAGCAACTGGACCCCAGGCACATCCGGGCATCCACATGGAGAACGACATGTGCCATTAATCATCTTGCCTTGCAACGTCACTGTTGACCGGAGATGAACAGAGGAGCTCGATCAGACTTGGTCACTGAAATACCCGAACAACTCTCAGTGGTGTGTGATAGCCCTGGTCCAGAACAACCCTCAGTGATGTGTGATAGCTCTGGTCCAGAACACCTGCTATTGGTCAACACCAAGAGATTTTCACAGACCGTGAATTATAATGATTAGAAATTGTATTATATAAATATGTGGACATAATGTTCGGTGTCTCCTATGCTCCACATCGCAACACCGCATATCTGGCCGAATGAAAAGATTATCTCAACTCTTGTAATCCAGAGACATTATACAGAAACAGATTTTCCTAGCAGCTGACTTAAATTGGCCTCATTTCGATTGAGAAAACTGTCTGGTAAACCATTATAGCACAGACACATCTATTCAGCACATGCTAACCAACATCGCAACAGATGCAAATTAAATATCTATATGGAGCAACAGCTCGGCAAAACAATACACCTGACCAAATATTAACGTCAAACCCAAAAGTTGTCATGACGTCTGCGGACCATCATCTGGTTATATCAGACATCACGATGTCACACTTCCTAAATCAGATACAATCAAATAGTATCAGTATTCCGAAGCCAACTCGTCTGAAGTAAGTAAGGAACTGGATGTATAGCAAAGAAAGTGGCATACCAAATACTATGAAGCATGCAACAACTATGGATTGTTTTACACAGTCCAACAACTCTAAACTATTCTGGATATGTAATGTGACGTGGAAGGCTTCGGATTGCATACTTGTCTCCACCCGCATAAAGAAAAACGTGCGTTACTCCGTGGCAGACAATTTCAACCCGTCTGTGCCAGTGTGCCCCCCATTCATTATCAATGCAGCCAGCGGTGTAGTGGCCAATTTATAGCAGAGGGGACTGTTCCAAAAGTGGGTCCGGGGGCCCTCCCCCAGAAAATTATGAAATCTAGATGGCCTCAGAATGCATATCCTGCATTTTGGGGCTTATGAGTGGCCCTTGAATTTGATGTGAAATTCTTCTCGTTTATCATAAATTAGAAGATTCTACCTCAAACTAAAGATACATTCTTAAGTCCAAAAATTCAAGATATGCCCTCTGACTCTTGGTTTTGAGAGTTGGGAATGAATACACATGCCACCTGGATCTTTTAACCATTTGAAAATAACACATGCCTTTTAAGTAACATTAAATTTTAATTAAACGTAATGTAAGGCCTATTGGCGTCCAGCAAATGCTTCACAATAATTTCCACAATGGGTCTGGAACAGTTTTGCTACTGGAAGACGTTGATCTTGTCCTCGGGTCCTATGCTGATCTGTGACATCGTAGCCAGGTTATGACTTATGGCGTTGGATCCCACTGGGTAAGGGGAGGTCCATGTAGTTTGACAAACATAAGGGCTGATACTCGGTTTATGAGAATTCTAGAGCGGGTTGGTGTAATAATTAAGTTCATATGGCTAAATCCTCGCTCGCATTCTGCAGTGCTACACGGAATTACATTTGTGCAGTTAATTAACGGACGTAACTCATGTGGAATGCGTTGACCCTCTGCCTCCACGTAGTCTCTGAATGAATTGATTATGATCGATACAGATGACAATTTAAATCGCTTACAGAGTGCAGATATTGCTACTTCGCCATAACCTGGTGACATTTCAGTTGGCCAAAAGTCTTTGTTAAGAACACGTAAGTGACCGATCAGAGATGTATAACGGGCCTGACCATCGGCAGATAAGCGAGACCCTTTCAATGACTGTGTGGTGAATAATCTATTTTCTAAACTATTGATGAGACTTGTAGGAAACTACTGATAATTAACACTGACAAACTTATTATTGCTTCTTAAGGAAACAGTTCCAAACTTTTTTCTGTGTGATTGCTACTTTTGCCTCAAGAGTTTTTGTACCAGGTCGCTGTTTCAGTTCTTGCAAAAAACGTATAGTGCGATTGATCAGTTTGTCTGCATACCCGATTGTTGTAGAGCGTTTCTGCAAACATTCTGACAGCATACCAAGTTCATGTAATGTGTCATACATCAATCCTAAATCTAAGAGAAACTGCTCTGAAGAAATTCTCTTTAGCATACCATCGTAGGTTTTTCTGTCTGATGTGGACCTTGTTTCATCATTCATTGCGATTTCAAAATGAGGACATAGTGCTTCATAGTTGCGCCACACAGCGGACACCGTTCGAAATGAACTTGCTACCCATCTCGTGCTTAACATGCGACCAATTTTGGAAACTTGTTCCTCTAATTCAGCAGCGCATTCTCTCAGCTGCCTCTGATTAAGTGGTGATCTGCTATACAGTGAGTGCAGTTTGTCCATGAATGATCGGAAATGATTCACACCACTAACCTCTGCCACCGAATCACCCACTGCTAGTTCTAATCTATGTGCTAGGCAATGCCAAATTATAATATCTGGGTACTCCTCTAAAAGTCTAATAGCTACACCCGATTTGGTGCCCATCATAACATTGGCCCCGTCACTAGCAAATGCTACAAGATGTTCTTTGAGGTATGAGTTATTAAATATATGCTTTGTGAGACATTCAAGAAGATACTTAACTATTGTGTGAGCCATTTGATCTGGAAGTTCAATTAGATCTAAAAACATGAAATGTGGATCATTGTTTTTATCACTTTCACATTTTAGGTATACTACTAGAGCTGTTTTGCTACTTAAGCTTGTAGATTCGTCAATAAGTATTGACATTTTTCCACCTATGGCTTTGATGTGCTGGCACATTTTTGTCCTCATCTCACTAGCTATGTGATCAATAATGTTTGTAGCACTGTAGCGAGAATGCAACCCAATTCCAGTGTCAATGCCATTTTCATTTTGAAGTTCCAGCAAGCCAAAATGATCGGAGTAAGGCCTGTCGTTTTGTGCCAAATAGTATGCAGAACGGAATATTGCACACGTTGTTTTTAGATGACCCGCATTCAGATTATCACACATTTTTTCCAGAGTCATTTCACCTGCTTTTTCAGTGACCTGTTGTGCAGCAATATGAGATTTTGACTGCTTGTGTTCTAGAATTTTCTTTCTAAGAGATGTTAAACGTGCTGCCCGGTTTGCTCCACTGTATGATACTTGATATGTACGCCATTCATTTGATAGTTTTAATCCTTTGGATGGGAAAAGTGGCGAATTACCAATATCTGCACACACTTTACATCCAAGTTTTCCACCATTGCCATCTATCCACGGATATATCTGCTGTTTACTTTTCCACATGTCCTCAGTCCATACATCTGCACATGGATAGCACGTCACTGTATTGAGCTCTGCAGTACCTGCACAATCAGACTGTGTTGTTAATTGGGATTCTGTGGTAGCTAGAGTACTGGAGTTTACCACTACATTATCTGTTTGGTCACTCAATTTGACAGCATTTGATACTTCAGTTGTTTCCCTACTAATGCTACTATCGTCATTTTCTCTATGCAAAAAGGAGGTTATGCTCTTTTGTTTTGTAATAGCCATTGTGCAATTATGCTCCAATTAGACCAAGCGTAGCTCTAGAGCAACAGTTCAATTGTGACAATGTCAATACGTTTTACACACTGACTATAAGTAGCGAGAACAAAAAATTTTAAGACTATAGAATGCCGACTCAAAATAACCAACAACTATTACTCATTAGCTATGTTTCACACAGAACTGAGAACAATACAGGGTTACTAGCCTAGAACATGTGTACTATCGCCACTACTAACTGAAACAAACATCGCGTAAATGACATAATGGGAATTGAGAGTTGTCGTTCGTTTCTTTCGGCCCAATTCGACCCTTGCCAAATACGTTCCAATTAAAAACGCTAGTTTTGACATGTAAGAGCAGGGGGGACGGCGTTCCGGTGCGTTCCGGCAGCACTACACCACTGTATACAGCCAATCATACCACGCCATCCGTCAATATTCTGTGTAAACAAGCAATTGCACATATCACTATCAAACGTAAATGTGTGATTAAACAATTAAAATTTGTTAAAATATCTTAAAGAAGCCTCAGGCACATGCATCATCCTAACAATGTGTTGAAAAGACTGGCAATGGACTACGTCTGCTATTTAAGAAAACACACGTGTCCTGCCCGAGGACTGGCTTAATGCAGACATATCTATTGTCTACAAGAATGGCATCTAACTAATCTTGCTTGCGGCTGGCGCATTAAAACTTCTAGAACACCTCAGGTGCAAGCACAGTCGTGATAACATTGATCAAAAAGAATACTGTTGATTCGGCACCATGGACTATGTTCTAGTTTCTTTGGCAGAATCCAGCTCCTTATCATACTTCTACTTAAGTTGTGTGAAGGTGCCACATACAGTAACATCGACATCCTACAATCTTCAAAGATCTTCGAAAATGGTCTCCATCATAAAATCATAAAAAGCTGCATCAGGAGGATCACACATCAGTGGTTAGCATGCTTCCTCACTGATCGCATAATGCGTGTTGTCCTTGATGGTGAAACGCCAGAAGAAACGCTATACCATATAGACTCCCTGCATAAGCAGAGCTAGAACCCAGATCCGCCCATTTGTAGACGACTGTCTAGTATAATCAATAGCTGATCCTTCCATTTTGTGTGATTGGATCATTCAGTTCCATTCAAAGAAGTGTCATATCTTGAGTGTAAAGAACAAATTACAACACCACAACAGTCTCGGCAACATCTTCGTATATGTTATATTCACTGGCTATGGCTAGGATACACTAACGATCCACATAGGTAACATCAACAACGAAGTCAATCCCAGGAATCTAACAGACTGCACACATCCATGCAGAAAATAATACAAAGGTATCAGGTGTGCGGTTAATGCTTGAGCATGGTGCTGCCAGCTGGGACTGACATCTCAACGCAGACTTCCTTCAGTTGGAAAAGACTGAACGACATTCAGATACAGCCACTAATACAAAATTAATGTAATATATCCATGTGTGTCAGGTACATCAATTTATAAGTTGGATGTGTTTTGATTGGTATTTAAATCATCCATCAGCGAGTCACAATCATAGCATAGTAATTGGTGACTAAGATAGTCCAATGTGGAACAAGATTGACGAAGTGATGTGCTATTAGTGCAAACTTAATGTAATATTAATGTGTCTTAATGGAATCTTAGCAAATCTGACCTGACAACATTTCGTAATGAGAATATGGTCAAGAATAACAGACAATCTGTCTAGTTAGCAGCAACTTGTTTTTTGTCCATCTTTAACCCCGATAACTGTTACAACTGTTACTAGTGCCTGCTAAACAGATAGATTATTTGTTCCTGTTGACGATATTCCCATTTGTAGATTGTCATGGAGCAAGCTAGTTTCGGCTCATTTGCTGACACGATAGGGAATGAATGGCTGGACCTCTCTATCCCCCCTTTAATAGACCATGTATTTGGTTCATCTTTGACAACAATAGCTGTTACATAATCTTTGCTTCAGTTCAAAAGTTCAAGTTTGGAGGTCACTCGGTAATTTGGTACATTGCCAAATCCATGGGAAAACGATTTAGTGAGCCTTTCTCTCGAGTGCCTTCTAGTTATTATTTACAATATTTTTATTCATAATCTTCCCTTGCGGATTTATCTACTAAATTCTACAGTATCCTAGGTCCTGCCCAAATGTCTTCTTCGTCTTCCTTGTCTCTGATGTATAAGCCCGCATGCACACATTCGAATCCAGCAAGTGGAATCCTTAACCCATTGACTTGTTGGTTTCGAATTGACTTTAAATAAAGCTTGTTAATTATTTAGTAGTTGACTAAGTAGGCGACTCTGAGAGACACAAACTGTGGCCCTAAGTCGCAGACATTGAATAACGTTTCCTTTGGGGACTGAAATACATCTGACTCCTCTTTCACCACCACCCCACCCCATAACCCCCCGCCCCTTACTGCACTATTCCTTCCTCACCCAACCCCGTCTATTCATGCTGCCTAAAATACAAATTAATCACAAATACATTATATATTTTTATTCATGTCACTTGTGTGTTCAATTCTAATGTACATGAACTTAGTCATTAGCGGCTTCATATTAGGAAAACATTAAACAATGGCTTGATGATGTATATGAATATATTACCATTAATGGCATAAATTATTGTATAATAAATAATGTCCCTCTTATTTTGCATCACATATGCGCTCCTATTGCAACACAGTTTAACATTTTGTGCATGCCAGCAACATCACAAAGATGGTTTCATTTCCGCATCTTCTTCTGGGTAAGTACACAGACAGAGTTATATTGAAGCTCTTGTTAAGTACTGGGTGAGTTTTCATTACATCTCTTGCCTTTTGGCATTCACAGGCTGGAGGAAGTATTGGACAGTCTTATTGAGTTACCGTCTTGTTGTCATACAATTGTTTTATCCTATTTGAGAGACACTTCTGCTAAGAGACCGCTCTGTTTCACTCAATAATGAGATTGATTAGTGTAGATGTGACCACATTTTTACAGGTTATAGTATAAGTTCTACTACACTATATTAGATAACGCTGGGTAACGTGGTGATGCATTTCTTTTAACTTATAGCCAGCATTATGTGAATCGTTGTTCAGCATAATTCTCTTCCTTTTCTTATTTTATAAACGTCGTGTTTGTTCTCTGAAGAAACAATGTTCTTCAAATTTTGTTATATGTCTAACATTGGTATATACACCTTATCCTTGAGGTCGGATCACTCCGGAACTATCACCATTGGATCCTGAATACATGGTTTACCTCTGGTAAAGCTTTCATGAAAATTAAGGGAAAAGCCTAAAAGTATCAAAATTTGCAAAGCCAGGTAGGGTTGGAGTGGGGGTCCAACAACCAAGCATATCACTAGATCTATCAATCTCAATCAGCTTGTATGGGTAAAGGGATGTAATCTATGCAAAAAAACTAAAACTGGTAATGTTGAGGTCTAAGGGGTGCCCTTCCACACGAGCCTGTGATTGAGGGGTGAAGGAAACATGAAAGGATGTCACAGGGTATCTAATATGTCCATTGGGCTTCGCTGATGAAGAGTTCGTTTCCGTCAAAACCGAAAACTGGCAATTTTAATGCCCAGGGAGCACCCTTCAACTTGGGCATGTGCCTTGCAGACCAATCAGCACCTTCAGGCCTCCTAGTTGTGCTGGCGAAAACAAAAACTGGTAACTTTGACAACTAAGGAGTGAGCTTGATCTTGAAGTTTGATCACTCCGAAACCATCACTATTGGGTCTGCATGTGTGATATACCCATGGTAAAGTTTTCATGAAAATCAAGGGAAAACCCCAGATGTGTTAAATAACCGAGAATTCTGCAAAATTTGTGTGGGGTGGTTTGGATTAAAAATTTAACATTTCAACTCTCAATCATCTTATATGGGTAAACGGAGGTAATCTATGCCAAAAATGAAAACTGGTATCTCGTGTCTCGCCTTGGTGACCTTGACGTTGTGGACGTATCACTTCAAAACCATCACCATTGGATCTGGAATGAATGATATGCCTTCTGTAAAGTTTTCATGAAAATCAAGGAAAATGCCCTGAATGGTCAAATAATGGAGAAATCTACAAAGTAATCATTTCATTCAACACAAAATTCTCAATCAGCGTGTATGGGTAAAGGGAGGTAATCTATGCCTGCTCTGATGAAGCGGAGTTCACTTCTACTAAAAACGATAACTATTAATTGTGATGCCCAAAGGGTACCCTTCTACTTGGGGATGTGCCTGACAGATCAATATACCAATTTAGGAGGCATATGGTGACATCCTGACCAAGTACGGTTGTTATCTGATCAAAAATATAGGTGTAGTCACAATTCAAAGATCTATCCTAATAATCCCCATTCATTCCATTTTGGGGTCCAAAGGTCACCGGGTAAGGTCATCTCTTCGGTGGGCAAATATCTTCAGAACCCCAAGGGTAACATCTTCACCAAGTATGGTAGTGCTCCGATCAAAACTAGGTGTAGTAGCAGTTTAGAGATTAATATTGAAAATCCCCATACATTTCATATGGGACATTTTTACCCACTCAAGGTGGGTAGCTGAAAAGCTATTGGCCAGAAACCTATTCTTTTGAACAGCACACTATTCCATACTAGGTAGCAGAAGCTGACCAAGTTTGGAGTTGATCGGATGAAAACTGTAGGATGAGATGCAGTCAGAAATTTTGACGGAGGTAATCTATAAGAAAGAATAAGAAAGAAAGAAATAAAGACAGAAATAAGAAGGATGAAAGATCATGCATGATTTTAATAATCTGTGATTCCATTGCAGATTAATAACCGGATATCAGGTGTTAATAACCGAGCTATGTATCACAATCCATCCCTCTATCCTAGAACATAAACAGGTCAAAGGTAGCATGAGATCGCACCATATACGGAAACATGAATTGCGTGTGGGTTCCCCTAAAAATTAGTACACTTTTGACGGATGTGTAAATTAGCCAGATGTTTTCCTTAATTATGTGGAACAGTTCTGTAGGATATTCTCCACATTCCCACAGTGCAATTTCTCTGTGATCTCTCTAAAATGTCTTGGAGAAGTCTATAAAGGTTTATTCACAATCGGAAGGTTGTAGATTGTTCTTTGTGAGTCAGTTGATAGTATGAATACCTAGGGGTGTAGCTGATATGGAGGCTCGTCCATCTCTTGCTCCCAGCAGCGTTATGAAGAAGGCAAACCTCTGTTAATTGCTACATTTCACCTCCATCCTTGGCTAACAGGTCAGCGCTTCTATTATATGCTGTATAACATTAACAGGAGATCCATCGGAGGATAATTCGATTGTTAGAGTTCGTGATCTCTGTCAAGGAGCATATAAGTTTATCTTGATCAGTGCTCTGTATGTCGATGGCTCGGTAGCACTCATTTTGGCATTAGTTAGAAAGACAAGTTAACGTCTGTATGTGTTGTGTGGATGTTGCTTCATGTTGCATTATCCTGCTGATGTGAAGCATGCTAGCCAATAGGTCTGTCACATTCTTCGGCCAACCAATATAGATTTAAGGGACTCTATCTCTGATGCATCTGCGTACACCCAGGATCCCAATGTTGCTCAATAATAGTTAAAGATTCTTAATTGTTTGGGCTAACTCTTATTCGACGATATTACGGTAATTATGTCTCCATTAACCGTCAATCGATTCCAGGGCAGGGAGCTACAAATCCAGAGAATGGAGCATGTCACGTGTCGGCATCTGCACTGAGCATGCCTGTTTCCTTGCTGCATGAATAAAATGTAATCTCTTACCCAGGTTACTGCACGTGCTGGTTACTCTTCAATGCAAGGGGTGATTGGTTGACATTTGGTATTTGAGTCATAGTAATTGTAGATTTGACCACATATCGTTCCTGTGGAGCTGCCTCTAACTGAGACTATATTTATGAGGGATGAGATATTTCTTTGTGCGTTGTTGCCTTTCTGGAGCATATCTCCCGGCAGCATTGAACAGCATTTCAGACAACCAGCTGAAATTATGTCAAACTTAGTGGCCTTCGGGTGACCTTAAGAACCTCTTTGCAACTAGATACTATTGGCAGGTAAAAGTATCAATCCGCCTTGGTATAAAAAAACCACATCTATAAAAAGGCAACATTTTATCTTAGAAAGCAATACAGCAATACATTTGACCGTCAAGAGAGAGAGAGAGAGAGAGAGAGAGAGAGAGAGAGAGGAGAGAGAGAGAGAGAGAGAGAGAGAGAGAGAGGAGGGATGGATGGAGGGGTGGAAAGAGAGAGAGAGAGAGAGAGAGAGAGAGGAGAGAGAGAGAGAGAGAGAGAGAGAGAGAGAGAGAGAGAGAGAGAGAGGAGGGATGGATGGAGGGATGGATGGAGGGGTGGGAAGAGAGCGAGAGAGAGAGAGAGAGAGAGAGCGAGAGAGAGAGAGAAAGAGGGAGAGAGAGCGAGAGAGAGAGCGAGAGAGAAAGAGAGAGACAGGAGAGCGATTACCTAAAAACTCCACTTTCTTGTCTGTTTCCAAACACAGGCTTTTTAAATGTATATAAACAGCTTATTGTTGACTACTATTGTCAAATATAAACATTGTTATGGTCAAATAAATAGTCCAAATAAGGATAATCACCCTAAATGTAAACATGATTACACACTGCTAGTCATGGCAACTAAGGGCAGTGAGTGTTGCGCTAAATACAAGGTTTACAATGCCTCCGTGTAAAACAGTAATAGGTAGTTACAGGATTATGCCTGTCATTCTGTACTGGCATACATTAATAAGCTACATGATAATAGTGGTTTTTGTGGTATTACATAGTATTGATCATTGAATTATTCTCAGATCACGAGACCCATCGACTCATTATATATAGTGAACACAATGGTGGAGTGGATGTGACAGCTAAACCACAAGTCCATAACTTTTAATCATGCAAATGGCACCAAGGAATCGTAGTTTTTTGCATTAATGAGGGTATTATTTGTCATCAAATCCACCGTGCTACAGTGTCTGGGATCGGCCATAGCTAAAGGATATGAAACAATATGACATGTATGTATGGAAATGAACCAATAATTAAAATAATGGCAAGTAGTCCATTTGGGTCCCACGTGCATGAGATGACCAATCCCAGCAATTTGTGGTTCAGCTTTCCACCTATCTTGAGATGGTCGTGAATCCACAGTGATACGTATTGACATTTATCTAAGGGAAATATGTCATGAATACACTCAATGTCAAGTTGTTGCCATGGCATTGAATGGTAATCAGTATGATCAAAGTCAACATGGCACCACCTATATCTCGGAGGCACTTTTCAGCGATCCACGGATCACACATACATCACTGTCTATTTGGCATCGGCACATTTTTAAGATCCTGGGTATATAAATCATGCCATACCTCAGTGCATCCCCAGCAGAAAAGCATCACTCGGTACTGGAGCCTGGCATGGCATATGTGGTCCTGATGGGCACAAGCAGATAAGACTTGTGATGCATACGCGCGCATGTTGGGTGGCTCAGACACATAGTAACCTTCGCAAGACACATACATAGCCATGGCCAGTATCAACTCAGACAGATGTTACCCATATCCATCTCTACTATCTGATCCAGAGTAGACTCTCGTTTGTTCACGATATTCGTGCTCCGATAGAGACTTACTAAGATGGAGTTAGATAATGGTCACCCACACGGCGGTATATGAAGAGGAATGCTTGTGAGCTAGTATAATGCCTTGGGGGATTGGTGAAGTCAAGAAGACAAATATGTAACCACATTCACCAACATGGGCAGGATCATAAAGGACGTCATTCTCATCTTAGAGATGGCATTGACAAGCAGCTTATGGAAGCATTTGATAAATTCAAAAGAAAAAATCCCACCAGCATATTATTGTTCATGTATATGGAATTGGTGATGATAGCAATACGGTTTCTTCATGCGGAAGGAGATGGCAACTGACGTGAAGACATTAAGACAGCTTCACATATGCTTCCATTCATGTCTACTTCAGCACATCATTAATTCTCGCCGAGAAGGTGGCACACATGGTCACATCGTAGCAAATAGCTATGAGCTAATTAGAGATATGGGCATAAAATTGAAAGTTGTCGATGGTTTCCAAAGCAAGAGACCCGAACAACAGTCTACCCTGTTCAAATTAAATCCCAATTTGCTGATCAACGACTGGTTAGCAGCACTTCCACACCAAGTAATCAATCGCTTCTTAAAGTGTTTATTTAAGACCTGAGAAGAGCATGATACCCAAAACAGTAACACCGTATCTGGTTGGAGATTTGGTGACATATATAGGTTCATTGCCTTGACAAATACAATAGCTATTTCAATTCATGAAGTGAGCAGCCCACAAGAAGTACATATTCTAGTACAACTTCATGCAATATACACTGCCCAAAATTGAGCAAATACGGCTAATAACCAAGGCTAATGACACAGATCAACACATTGGAAAACTTGTCGATTTGGGAGCTGCACATAGAGGTGAATTAACATTACTTCTCAAACCAGTTTGTCCAGAGCATTAGGACAGAGTAAAATCAGAATGCTTCCTCCAGTGCATTCAATGAGTGGATATGATACAACAAGCTTCGTTCATTGTAAAGGTAAAAGATCGTTTTGTCCTGATGCAGGTAATTTCTCAACAACAAGTTGGCCTCTCTATGTCTGGGCATTATGAATGAAAGACCAGATGAGGTTATTATGCAAAGTATGGATGTATCCAAGGATATGTATGTTCTTTCTATTGTATAGAAACCAACCAGGCCATTATTTCTCTGCAAACTAGCGATAAGGTCATGATTATGAGCGCTCTGTGGAACGACGTCGCTTGTCACCTACAGATGATGCTTACAGACAGCATATCTTTAGAGCTTTATTGCAGACAGTGGTGGTGGTAACCACTGCCCAGTCAAAGCCACCATTGTCCAGCATATTTCAATTTGGCCGGAAATGTTACAATGATGTTGTAGTGCTAGTTCTTATAACGGACCTTCAGATCTTGCAGTATCAGCATATTACCATTGGCCGGGAAAGTGTATCAGAAACTCTATTTGCAGCTGCACCATGCCATGCTCTTATCATATAAACAAGCCTTCTAGCCCATTCCATATTTTTCGATATGGGCACACATGCCATATTCAACAGAGTATTTTCATTGGCTGTTGGCTGCACTGTTTTACTACGATTTGTTTACTACGATTTTTCATTCATGAAACGTCATCACAAAATGTCATCGTTTGACAGTTTATCAGTCGGCAGCGAAGTAACGATTGATTGCTGTGGCTCTGCGATAGTCTTGTGGCTGACATCGCCAGATTTAGTGTTTGTCACTATATTTTACTGGCATTCAGTATCTGTTATCAAGTAGTGGTGTGTCACAGCAGCTGTATCGATTTCACGAAAATCAACAATAGAAAATCAGATAAAAGTCACATCAGCATTGGACAAATATTTCAAAATGACAGATTATATGATAAATAAAACCTCAAACTCGCCAAAGCGCATGCAAATTGATAATTTTCAACTCGGTCCATAATAGCGATATGAAAATTAACCGAGTTCCAGATTCTCTATTTACGGAATGCAGGTGACAAAATATAGTTTGGCTTTGAGCACCCAGGACTTTTTCTGATGATTGAATGAACACTGATTTTGATTGCCTAAGAGAAGGCTCATCAACAATACGGTGCATATAAAATTCCAATAGCTCAATCGTGTGGCCCGCCTCCATAATGCTACACACAGTGAATTATTGATATTTAGTATTCAGTCTTGTTCGAGAATGTTTTGCAAGAAAGAACAGTGAAAATGCTGGATACTAATTGACCAAAAATTATAAACCAGCAATTTAGTTTTGGCAGTAATTATGATGGATGGCAAACATGTTATGTTTAGAAAAGGGTTATTGCCCATTTAATTGTTGGCATTTTGGTGAATACACTGGGCGTGCGCTACATAATATCTTTAAAACAAACATAAATGTGGTCTCAATTATTCTGAATTCAATTGAAAAATTTTTAAAACCCACAAATTATTTATTGTGCCGGTTTATGAGTTCAGAATGTCGGAAAGCCCCGTTAATTGTTTGGAATGGGGAAATGCCACTTTAATGATTATTTTGTGATTACTATTATATACAGACTTTTGTAAGTTTTAAAAACATCCAAATTTGCAATCCAAAGTTTACAATCCGCATACGTTAAGCTGTTTTGACATTGAATCTTAAATTTCCAAATTTGCCATTTAAAAATCCAGTAATTCCTATTTAATATTAATTTTCAGCACTTTTAACCAAATTTTACGACCGTATGCATAAGAAATTCGAAATCAGCACCATAAAATTGACGTAAGATCATTCTGAAAATCCTTGTGGTTCTCTGTGTATACACCCTCAACATTTACCATCAATGACCCCTAACTAGATGTATTCCGATGCTCACAGCTTCTTGTCTCTCACGTTTGACTTCATGTTCCGTTCTACAGACCCTCTCATGTTGATGTTGAGGTCATCCATATGACAAACAGGCATGACGCTGGAAGATATTGTTAGTTGTAGAGTCATATCGACACACGATAGCTCCATTGATCCAGCGCATAGGACACTGGCTGTTCAGAATGTGTATGCCTTGTTCTCGTGCTCAAGCCAGCAAGCTGTGTCTGCACTGGCCTGATGAGGTGGATAGAATGCGCTCTAATATGCTGACTGTGGTGCCTCGCCATTCTCCCCCGTGTTACCAGCTGTGAAGCATTCAGCATAATGCTGGAGATTGATTGCTTAGTGAACTGTTTCTGACTGGGCCTGCAAATGAATGTGTGATCTCCTTGATGTGGAATGTGTGGTAGTCGTACACATCGATGGGCATGTCGTCCGGATAGTGTGCCAGCTGTCATTTTTGTGGGTTCATAAACATTGATCCCAGACTTCACGAAGAATTTTATCTTGTCTAACCAGTCGATGAAGGGCATTGGTACATCAACCAAATGTTTATTGTGGTAAGGTGTATGGCGAACTCGCATGACGCAGCCATACTTCAACATGGTCTCCTCACCTAGTGTACTTCTATACATTTGCAGATACATAGATTGTCCTTGTAGTTGTCAAGTGCCACCATACCTTCCGGCGGAGCTGATCGGATAGTCGATCGGTATTGTCTATGTCGAGGCATGTCTCCCCTCAATCTGCCACCCAGATCTGAGCTGTTCCTAGTGTGCTCATTAAAGATCTCATCAGTGCATTCTTCTGGAAGAACATAACTCTCCCCAATGTAGCGGATGGGGTAGATATGGGCGTGCCAGAAGTAGTTGGCATTCTGTACAGTTCGTTGGATCTTTACCATGAGCTGGTCTGTGATCTCCCCATTGAGGCCTTACAAGAATCACCAGCCAGCTGTTTGCCATCCTATCTAGTCTGTTTCCATTTCACAGAGGTGATCATTCAAAATTTTCTCGCCTTCGCCTTGATATTCTGAGCTAAAGACCCAGATCTTGACCCATTGAGCCGTGTACAGATCCTCCACAGTTAAGATAGGTGGCCCAGTGGATGGTCTTTCCATAATTGGAATTTTGCTATCTAATAGAATTCGTGATCGGCCACTCCTCCTGGGAGCATCCAATAAGCAGAAACTGAACCATCCGCTCTGCAGTATACATTAGTGCATACTTCATCCACGCCTAGTGGCTAAAAAGACACACATGACGAATTTGCTTTGTACTAAATGGGTGTGTATCTGTCTGCCATTGACCTACATGTCAGTCGCGTATATATTAGGGTAAAAATATGTTGTATGGATAACTTTTGTCTCCATATTAATACATGGATAGGAAACGAGTTTGGATTTTTCCGGATCAGAATTGTCAGCGCTCTATCGGAAGGCTGTTTCATAATTGGCTCAGTATCAACTGAGTAATCTAAGATTTAAAATTCTTCGATCAGAGTGCGATGGAGCCAAGTCCATTTCCAGTAAATAGTCCTCCCAATGTAAACGCTGGTCACGTGGCTAATTTTCTGCCCACCCCTCGCACGCTAATTAGCTTCCTCATCTTAGTCACGCCTTTTTAGAAATGTAAGCAAATATAAAAGGAGATGCTTAGCAATCTCCACGTCTGCTTTTAAATCTAGTTTTCTATCGTGAGGGTGAGGCAAACAGTTAGTATTTCTGTGCAAAAAGTTATTAATTCCTTCTCGCGACATTGGTGAGATATCGCCTACCCTCGATATGGACTTTTTGTTGGCCACCCATCTCATCAGAGATTTAAGAATTAAAGTAGTAAGTGCTTACATCTGAACTTTTGAGGGAACAGAAGCTCCAGTTTTTCGCGAACCTCTAGATGTCCGAGCCAGGTAAACAGTCGTTTGCCTGATAAATTACTAAACTGTTTATAACTTGATACAGCAGTAGGTCAAATTAACCCATTATACTATTTTCGTTACCAAAAGAAGTATCTGTTAGTCAAGTTGGTTTCTAAGTGAACTTGCCATATCCTATAATCTCCACCAACGTTCCAAGAGTTCTCTCAGACGAATTTTACATTCCGCTACATCCTTATACATCATACAGTACTGACAAGGCAGAGGATCGGTGTTCAGGACATTTCATCTTCAGCTGTCCCTGTTTCTGTGTTGCAACCTTCAACCAATGAAAAAGTCATAGTTCATGGTTTCCTGTCCGTTCAAGTGCCATGGAATGTCATAGTCCGGATTTCCAGTTTCGTCATCAACCAAATTCATCTTGCCCACGCCAACATATTTCTACAAAAGGATAAATATTTGTGGGTGCTTGCCTTACATGAACATTCAGCTATACTGCGGATTCCCATGGCCATAACGAGATTCCAGAATAATACTCGAGGTCGTCTTCGACTTCCAATATATCCGTCGAATCTCTTCTCCAAGCATTTTGCCAAGTACCTCTATAAAACTCAAATTTGACTCTGACTGACGGGACTCTGGCTTATACAATCGAAAAATATATTTCGATATTATGCTCTGTAACAATTGAATTACAGAGATCTTCGCACTACCTCCCGGGTTCTATGTGAGCGAGACGATTACGTTACCCTGCTGACAGAGTGTTTTCAGTATACAGATTTCCTCACAAGCAGGGAATTTGAGATCAGCTATATATCTTTTATAGATTATTGTATTATCTTTGGCTGATATTATTTTAACTCATTCGCAGTCGTTCTCAATCTCTCCTCCTAATCTTGCTACTTGCAATTTTATTAGATTGGATAATTCATGTCTTGACTGTCAGTATCCGTTGGGACTCATAGGGACTTTGTGCGGAACATGTTTTGATCACACTGTGCACCCCGTGTCAGTTACCGTACAAATAAACTGTTGAAATGAATCTGAACTGAAAAACCCCTTTCAAAGTAGACATATCAGGAGCTGGTACCCCAAGTCAGTCAAACATGATGATTGTTGTGATATAATATACGTTCTGTTACCCAAGTATGTGGCATGAAATCTGTCACTTTGAAAGCATTTGTTGACTCCAGTACCTTCAGTTAGTTGAAGTACTCTGTGATATCGGTACTGTTATTGGCATGTGAAATGTATTGACAGGGTAATGTGATATGACAGTCCTGTGGCACACAAAGTCTTCCATAGAAATTGATGGAAAGTAATGTAACAATTGCATTTAAACCCAAGAAATTCACATTTTCTGGATTTCCGCAGAATATTTGCAGATGCTCCATTGTCTCTTTAGAATAGTATTCCTATCGCGACGAATAGTTGGAAATTCCAACCCTCAGTAAATGGAATCGATTGACAAATTAATGGTTGAATTTTCCTTAGTACCTTTAGTAAAGATCACCCTCACCCTCGCTCCATCTCTCTCTCTTTCTCTCTCTCTCTCTCTCTTCTCTCTCTCTCTCTCTCTCTCTCTCTCTCTCTCTCTGTCTCTCTCTCTCTCTCTCTCCCTGCTCCTCCCTCCCTCCCTCCCTCTTTCCGCCCCTGCCTTCCTCTTCCTCCCCCTCCCCGTCCCCCTCCCCCTCCCTCCATTGTCTCTTTAGAATAGTTTTCCTTTCGCTACGAATAGTTGGAAATTCCAAACCTCAGTAAATGGAATCGACTGACAAATTAATGGTTGAATTTTCCTTAGTACCTTTAGTAAAGATCTCCCTCACCCTCGCTCCATCTCTCTCTCTCTCTCTCTCTTCTCTCTCTCTCTCTCTCTCTCTCTCTCTCTCTCCTCTCTCTCTCTCTCTCTCTCTCTATATATATATATATATATATATATATATATATATATATATATATATATATATATATATATTATATATATATATATGAGTTCATAACACGTATCTAGTAATCATATGTCCGTTACCATATTGTACTATATTGGTTATTATTCTTTAAACCGTAAAGTAAATAAATGGTAGCAGCCAACATATGCAGTTGTTATATCGTTAAAATTGGGTTACCACTCCTAGTTTCCCAATAGGATGGAACTATTTACCGACTTATGTGACTCCAAGGGACGCTATTGTTTCCTAACCCACCCTCTTGACTACTTGCAATCCACCCGAATGAATGGAGAGCATTCAGAGCTTAGCTTCTGACGTCACCGTAGATATAAATCATCTAGGCACGAATGCACCCCCCCCCCCCCATGGGGACGAAGTCCTTCCATCGACTCTCTGCACTGTACACAAAATTAGTTTGTAGCTGGCCCAACCCCACCACCACATTCCTCGAGACACCTGGTGAGAAGTGCCCAGGGTAGGTAGCGCACACGGGGCATGAGGGGAGGGGGTGGGCGTCATTGTCGGCCTCTGAGAATGACGGCGGGGCACCTGCGCCGGTCGATTGGCAGATACCCTGCAAGGGGGCAGTGTGCTACAGTAAATATATTTTGGTCATGATGCCATAGTTCCCACATATGTAGTCATATAATTATATGACCATTCGATGAAAATGTCGTTATAAAAATGCCATTCCCTTTCCAGAAAATGTATTCAATTATCTGTATATATTGCAATGACCAAGACTGCCCACTGTGACGTTGTTGCTAGTTTTATCACTTAATATATACCTCTCTAGAAACCACTACCGTGATAAGCTACAACAACTTACAATCAAATTAATTGCACAATAATCATGATAATGCTTTATGCCATGGGATTAGGTCATCTATTTATTTTTGGAAAGAATATATTTACCTTGCCATATATTCAAGCAAGACAGTTGCATCTGCACCATGTGTGCTTCTGAGTTTGTTATTTTTTTATTAATTGGTCAGTGACTAAAAGCCGTTTCCTCAGTTAACAAATTTCGTGTTATTTTATCTATATTTTCAGCGATGGTGATCATTGCGGTTTCCCTTGATAGTGCATTTTCTAGTGCGGATGTGGTAAGAATTTAAGAAGAATCAACCGAAAACTAATTTTAGTGCATGACCCCACAAAGCTTATGACACGTGTGCTATAGTGAAATTACAGTGGCTTCCAACATTGGTATCTCTACAACAACAACAATAATAATAATAGTTATTATTATTATTATTATTATTATTATTATTATTATTGTTATTATTATTATTTTTGTTATTATTATTATTATTATTATTATTATTATTATTATTCCCCTTTCCCTCCCTCCCTCCCTCCCTCCATCCCCCCTCCCACCACCCCCCCCCCCCCCCCTCCTCCCTCCCTCCCTGCTTCCTCATCCTCCTCCTCTTCTCCATCCTCATCATCCGCATCATCATTATCATCCTTCTGATGCTCCTCCTCCTCCCCATAGGATATGTAGTTGTATTCAGCACACAGTAGGCTATGGAGTTTATTCAGCACACAGTAAGCGATGGAGTTTATTCAGCACACAGTAGGCTATGAAGTTTTATTCAGCACACAATAGGCTATGTAATTTTATTCAGCACACAGTAGACTGTGGAGTTTATGCAGCACACAGTAGGCTATGGAGTTTTATTCAGCACACAGCATGGTATAGAGTTATATTCAGCACACAGTAAGCTATCGAGTTGTATCTCCTTTCTTAGTATATCTGAGTGTGAATACCAACTTGCCTCTAAAAGTGTAGTTCTTAAAACGTATCTTTGTAATCTCCCATCAGGTATGAAGCTGGTGTTTGTCCTACATCTATCCTCGATAAAGCTTTTCTGTGTAATCGTCCATCAGGTGTCAAGCTTGTGTTTGTCCTATATCTATGTCCTACAAATTAGTTCTCTGTCAACCAACTAACGGATGCTAGATCACGTGCATTTTGCCTCAAAGAGGAGTTCATTTCATGCTATGGCCCTCCCCTTTCTAGATAAGCACCGCACACATTTTACGTGTGATGGAATCGATTTGCATACTTTGAATCCTAAGTTTCCTAGAATACCAATGTCAAGGTAACTATATATATTAAAAAATGTTAAATATTTTGCAACTATTTTGTCTATGACAGCAACAGCTCCCAGACAGATTTTTTCATAATATTCAAAAGAATGTTTATTAATCTGTAAATCCATCAAAGACATACAATTTGTACACTTGACACACGTTTCCTGCTTCACGATTCTACGTCATTAAGATTATGAGGTCATCTAAGTATTGACGTATTTGATTATGGCGTCGGATACGTGAGACTTGAGTGACAAATCACATCCTACCATTGTCTCATCATGTGAAGGTGATTCATTTAGACTGATCTAACTTTATGTTGCTCTCTTTATGAAACATATATGTTTTCACTTATAGGAGGACAAGGTCGTAACAGATGCTCTCAGAGAGAAGTGGAGAACAATATTTGACTTTATGGATAGTAATAACGATGGCATCTACACTGTAGACGATATTCATGCTTTGGCCCAGAGACTTGTTCAGTACTCTCATGCTGCGGAAGACGAGATACCTGGTATCATGCAGTTTTGGCGGTTATATATCGATGCTATACATGGGTACTTTGGCGGGAAGAGCACTAAGACAGCGCTGACGAGATCAGAATACGTGATGGCACATGGATGGTACTGGAGTAATCATTTTGATGCGATGAAGCGGAGAATCTATACATTTTACACCACAGTCTTTCACGCTATAGATACAGATAATGATGGTGTCGTTAACTTTGACGAGTTTCAGCCTTACTATAAACAGTTTGGTATCAATGATGCTGTAAATGGGAAAACAAGTAAAGCATTTACACTTATTGATGCAGACAGCGATGGAGACATTAGTGAAGATGAATTTCGTGACATATATCTGAAGTTTTTCCTTGACCCTGCCACGACCGTGAAGGACCTACCTGTGTTTTAATGTCACACAAAGACATATCATGATATAGAGCAATTATCTCAATACTTAGTTAACGTGAGATTCTAAAACTAGCGCACTAATCTGTAATGGATACAGGCTGTATGTATGATTACTGTATTTTGCCGCTGTCATAGTAGAAACATCCTACAGCTGCAATCAGTCCTTCTTCGCTTTTGCCCACTGAAGCCTTAGCTTCCTCAGGTCCATTCTTGACTTGAGTGTAGCTAATCCTACTTTCTTGAGGTCACCTCGTAGCACACTTAGCAGATTTATGCAATGACGTACTCTCCTGGCTCTGTATTTGCTGGCTCCGAGTAGGGCGAATTCCAAGGCTCTCTGTGACGGTGTGTCTTCTGGCATCCTTAGCACATGGCCAAATATGGACCATCTTTGCTGGGCGACTTTTACAGACAGCGGCGGCGTATTAGACATGGCTGTAATACTCTCTCCAGGCTGTACACGATGGGAAATTTTGTATGACGCATGGATGAAATCTACAGCTTGCTCGGTATCTTTCTTTATTTGTTAATCTGCTCATCAATATATAGGAATCGATGAACGGTCAATGGTCTTTCTTTGCAAATCCATTAAAGGCAAATAAAGCAAGATAGTAATGATAATTCGGTTACAGTTAGTGATGGACGGTCATGGCAGATAGTTAAATAAAACAATGAACTCCATTCATATTGCTAGATAAATTAAGAATTTGGCGACACGTAGTAAGCATGCCGCGTTTTAGAATATATTGTAACAAAATGAATGGAATGATAGAGATTGGTATCCTGCCAGATGAATCACGCCGTTAAAGAATTACAAAATCATGACAATGCCGAAGCAATACACATTTGGCAATTTGGTAATAATTATTTGATGCAAATATCAAATATTCTCAAACAGAACGAACTGGAAAACCACAGAGTTGGGTGTTTTATATATATACACAGTGGGCAAAAGCGAAGGACTGATTGCAGCTGTAGGTTGTTTCTATAAATATCAGCCCTTCTTCGCTTTTGCCCACTGTGTCTTGTCCTCAGCCGAAATCCTTAGCTTCCTCAGGTCCATTCTTGACTTATGCCAATGCAACCTGCGTATCCTGGATGCTGTAATACACTTTTGCCAATTTGTATATATATATATATATATATATATATATATAATATATATATATATATATATATATATATATATATATATATATATATATATATATATATATATATTACCTAATTATCAAATGTGTATTGTTTCGACACTGTCATGATTTTATAATACCAGCCTAAGTATTTAAAAACGCCGACCCAGGTATTTACATAGTTACCTATGCATACCTGCCAGTCTGCAAACTTCCGTCAAACCTCCTATGTGTGAGTGAGTGAGTGAGTGAGTGAGTGAGTGAGTGAGTGAGTGAGTGAGTGAGTGAGTGATGTGAGTGAGTGAGTGAGTGAGTGAGTGAGTGAGTGAGTGAGTGAGTGAGTGAGTGAGTGAGTGAGTGAGTGAGTGAGTGAGTGAATGAGTGAGTGAGTGGGTGAGTGCGTGTGTGAGTGAGGGAGTGAGTGAGGGAGTGAGCGAGCGAGTGAGTGAGCGAGTGAGTGAGTGAGTGAGTGAGTGGGTGGGTGGGTGGGTGGGTGGGTGGGTGGGTGGGTGGGTGGGTGTGTGAGTGAGTGAGTGAGTGAGTGAGTGTGTTATGCTTTTTTGTTTATTCCGAACGGGTGAATCGTTTTGAGTTCTTTGATCCAGTAGTGTTCTCTGTTTAATCTTAGTTTTTTGTTATCTGTAAAAATTCCTTCAATTGGTCTTATCGTGATGTCTTTCATAGAATGTCTTGGTTGGTTGAAATGACATGAGATTCTCGTGTCTGTTTGGTGTCGGATTGCATGGATATGTTGTGTGAGTCGTTTGCTGAGTGTTTGACTTGTTTCTCCTATGTATTGAGAGCTGCATTGTTTGAATTCTATGAGGTAAATAATGTTGGTGGTATTGCAGCTCATTTGTGTGTTGATTTTGTAGTCTTTACCAGTGACGTAACTAGTGAATTTTTCAGCAGTGTTCATGTATTGTTTGCATGTGATGCAATTGCTGTTGTTGCATTGTTGGAGTGTCCCTACTATGTCGTGAGTGTCATCTGGTGTCGGTACGATCTTATTGTTAGCATCTGGATTTTTTATTTTGATTAGGCTAGAGTGGACTAGGTGGTCCCTAATGCTTTTATTTTTCTTGAATGCTACTACTGGGTAGTTGGGAAAAATTGCTGCTAAGATTGGTGAAGACAAGATGTACTTTTCCCAGTAGGTCCGAATGGATTTGCCTATGTGTTCTAATGATGGGTGGTATTGTAGTATGCAAGCTGGCCTAGGCTGTTTTTGTGTGGGTTGTTTGTAAAGAATGTCTTCTCTCTGTGGGTTCTCGGTTTTTTCTATGATGGCTTTTATTTCTGTCTCTTTGTATCCCCGGTGGGTGAATGCATCTGTGAGTTCCTGTGTGCGTTGTTTTAATCTAGTGGGATCTGTGATGATGCGTTTGTATCTTAATGCTTGGCTGTAGATTATGGAATGTTTTGTGTTTTTAGGGTGGCTTGATTGTTTGTGAGGATACTGTTGTTTGTCTGTAGGTTTTCTGTATAGGTCCAATTTAAGCTTGTTATCTTCTTTGTATACCATTGTGTCCAAAAATGGGATTTTTTCTGTTGAATATTCCAAGTCAAATTTTATTGTGGGATGCTCTTTTTTCATGTGTGCGTGAAATTCAAGTAGTTCGTTCTCACTAGTGTTCCAAATGAAAAATATGTCATCTATGTATATAACTAAGTGAGATGGAGTGCTGCCCATCCATGTTGATAACATTCTGCTTACTATGGTGTACACGTAAATGTTAGCATATTTAACAGCAAACTTGGCTCCCATGGCTGTTCCATGTGTTTGTATGTAGTAGTCTTCATTGAATTGAAAGCTGTTTTTTGTAAGAATGTATCTCATTATTTGGGCCAATTCGTCTGGGTAGATGTGTGCAGGTGTGTGGTTATTGTTGTTTGTGTTTGTTTTTTCAAGTGTATGTCTGTAATGTTCTGTGACAATCTGTATGCCTTCTTCGTGTGGGATGTTTGTGTATAGTGATCTGACATCCATTGTGCATAGGATTGAGCCAGCATCCACTGTAGTGTTTTCTATATGTTGAATAAATGCAGTGGTGTCTCGTAGTAGATTTGGGATATCATCTGCCGTGTCTTTTAGTAGGTGGTCTGTGAATTCATTAATGCGTGACGTGGGGCCATCGCAGTTGGATACAATCGGGCGTCCGGGTCGTGGTATTTTGCCTTTGTGTATCTTAGGGTTAATGTAGATGCGTGGAGTTCTGACTTTGAATTCGGTGAGATATCTGTGTGTCTGTCCTGTGATGGCTCCGGTGATTAGAAGTTCGTTAATGTATGCATCTATGGTGTCTTTGCATTCTAAAGTGGGATTTTCACAGAGTTTGTTGTAGTATGCGACATCTGTAAGCTGTCTGTGTACTTCTGCAATGTAGTCTGTTTGTTGAGAATGACTATTGCGGAGCCTTTGTCTGCTGGTCTGACGACTATGTTTGTGTTATTAGCTAATGTTTTGAGGGCTGTTTTCTCATGGTGTGTGATGTTGGATCGTGGTGACTTGTCGGGTGGTTTGGTGATAAGCTTGGTGAGTGATGACCGGAGTTTGTTGATGGCATTGGGTGTTGTGCTTGGTCTCCATTCTGAGGGTAGTTTGAATTTGGATGGTGCTGTGGGTTTTTCAAGGTTGTTGCTGCAAAAGTAGTATTTGCATTCTAACTTCCTGATGAATTTATCTATGCAATGTATTTGTGTGTCTGGTGATATGTGGTGTGGTGTGGGTACAAATGAAAGGCCTTTGTTTAGAATGGAATTTTCTGTTTTGGTAAGTTTGTGGTTGGACAGGTTAACGACAATATCTGGTGTTGTTTTTTGTTTGTTGATGATGCCTTGTTTTCTCCGTTTTTGTAGTTGTGTACCTGATGTTAAACGTCTAATTGGCCGATTATTTCTAAGAGTAGTTTTTTCATTTTCGTTTTTGGATTGTTTTATGGCACCACTGCAGCCACTACTAACACCACTACATTAACAACAAAAGCACCCACGGATGCAGAAACACAGACACGCCTACCACCAATCTTCAGCAAAGCCGATTTAGAGCACCCTGTCAACCAACAGCACGAAAACACATTTCAGCAACTATACAAATCCCTATACAAAACAGAACAACTGCAGCACCACATACAGAACATAGAACATGCCATCAAGAACAACACACATATCGTTAAGCCAGGCATAGCACTAGCCATCGTAGACCCCAACACAGAAACCACTGCAGAGATCGACTCGATCTTAAAAGCCGCGGCTAACAGCATCCAACACGCAATCCTAGAACATTGCTACAAAAGACTACACTACCACAAACAGCAAGCACACATAATTGAAGGGAATCTGTTAGACTCACACACATATGAAGCGGACAGAGATGTTGCTAAGGCACACAGGATAGCTGCTAAGTTCGCCACAACCAGCATAAAGACACACAAAACAAACACAAACAGGACACACAATGACACACACAAACAAAGCACACAAAACCCAGTCATGCGAAAGGCAAACATCCCGCCTTTGATAGATCTACAACATCAAATAAACCACACACAGAAGCAAGCACGCCCAGCACAACACGCACCAACAGAGAGACGCCACAGACCACCGCTGTTGCCAACACCTCAACCAGCACAAAGACAACACACAAAGCAAAACCCACATACATACACAAGACTACAAACACCACAGAACAACCAAACCACAACTCAATGGTTTAGACCTACACAGCTCAAACAGCAACCACAGATCAACACAGAGAGACAACCGAGGAGTAACCCACTTCCCCTGCCAAAAAACGGGGGAGCACCACACATACAGAACAAACCACATTCACCACAAACAACCTTCAAACCAGGGCAAGTTGGACCAAAACAAACATCACAAACCAACCGCCACTACACAAACAACCGACACTTTATAATACCCTACTCAAGACAACCACCTCCCATCCACCACGCACATCCATCACCACCAAGAGAGCAGATGTACCTTCCCAGAACACAACCTATCACACATTCAACACACCAACCCAGAACCCAACCCATCCAAACAACATCACAGACAAGTACAAGCACACCACAAACCAAATCATATGCCGAAGCCATAAAACAATGCAAAAACCAAAATGTGAAAAAACTACTCTTAGAAATAATCGGCCAATTAGACGTTTAACATCAGGTACACAACTACAAAAACGCAGAAAACAACGCATCATCAACAAACAAAAAACAACACCAGATATTGTCGTTAACCTGTCCAACCATAAACTTACCAAAACAGAAAATTCCATTCTAAACAAAGGCCTTTCATTTGTACCCACACCACACCACATATCACCAGACACACAAATACATTGCATAGATAAATTCATCAGGAAGTTAGAATGCAAATACTACTTTTACAGCACCAACCTTGAAAAACCCACAGCACCATCCAAATTCAAACTACCCTCAGAATGGAGACCAAGCACAACACCCAATGCCATCAACAAACTCCGGTCATCACTCACCAAGCTTATCACCAAACCACCCGACAAGTCACCACGATCCAACATCACACACCATGAGAAAACAGCCCTCAAAACATTAGCTAATAACACAAACATAGTCATCAGACCAACAGACAAAGGCTCCGCAATAGTCATTCTCAACAAAACAGACTACATTGCAGAAGTACACAGACAACTTACAGATGTCGCATACTACACCAAACTCAGTGAAAACCCCACTTTAGAATATAAAGACACCATAGATGCATACATTAACGAACTTCTAATCACCGGAGCCATCACAGGACAGACACACAGATATCTCACCGAATTCAAAGTCAGAACTCCACGCATCTACATTAACCCTAAGATACACAAAGGCAAAATACCACCACCCGGACGCCCGATTGTATCCAACTGCGATGGCCCCACGTCACGCATTAATGAATTCACAGACCACCTACTAAAGACACGGAAAATGATATCCCAAATCTACTACGAGACACCATTGCATTCATTCAACATATAGAAAACACTACAGTGGATGCTGGCTCAATCCTATGCACAATGGATGTCAGATCACTATACACAAACATCCCACACGAAGAAGGCATACAGATTGTCACAGAACATTACAGACATACACTTGAAAAAACAAACACAAACAACAATAACCACACACCTGCACACATCTACCCAGACGAATTGGCCCAAATAATGAGATACATTCTTACAAAGAACAGCTTCCAATTCAATGAAGACTACTACATACAAACACATGGAACAGCCATGGGAGCCAAGTTCGCTGTTAAATATGCTAACATTTACGTGTACACCATAGTAAGCAGAATGTTATCAACATGGATGGGCAGCACTCCATCTCACTTAGTGAGATACATAGATGACATATTTTTCATTTGGAACACTAGTGAGAACGAACTACTTGAATTTCACGCACACATGAATAAAGAGCATCCCACAAAAGAATTTGACTTGGAATATTCAACAGAAAAAATCCCATTTTTGGACACAATGGTATACAAAGAAGATAACAAGCTTAAATTGGACCTATACAGAAAACCTACAGACAAACAACAGTATCTTCACAAACAATCAAGCCACCCTAAAAACACAAAACATTCCATAATCTACAGCCAAGCATTAAGATACAAACGCATCATCACAGATCCCACTAGATTAAAACAACGCACACAGGAACTCGCAGATGCATTCACCCACCGGGGATACAAAGAGACAGAAATAAAAGCCATCATAGAAAAAACCGAGAACCCACAGAGAGAAGACATTCTTTACAAACAACCCACACAAAAACAGCCTAGGCCAGCTTGCATACTACAATACCACCCATCATTAGAACACATAGGCAAATCCATTCGGACCTACTGGGAAAAGTACATCTTGTCTTCACCAATCTTAGCACCAGTTTTTCCCAACTACCCAGTAGTAGCATTCAAGAAAAATAAAAGCTTTAGCGACCATCTAGTCCACTCTAGCCTAATTAAAATAAAAAATCCAGATGCTAACAATAAGATCGTACCGACACCAGATGACACTCACGACATAGTAGGGACACTCCAACAATGCAACAACAGCAATTGCATCACATGCAAACAATACATGAACACTGCTGAAAAATTCACTAGTTACGTCACTGGTAAAGACTACAAAATCAACACACAAATGAGCTGCAATACCACCAACATTATTTACCTCATAGAATGCAAACAATGCAGCTCTCAATACATAGGAGAAGCAAGTCAAACACTCAGCAAACGACTCACACAACATATCCATGCAATCCGACACCAAACAGACACGAGAATCTCATGGCATTTCAACCAACCAAGACATTCTATGAAAGACATCACGATAAGACCAATTGAAAGAATTTTTACAGATAACAAAAAACTAAGATTAAACAGAGAACACTACTGGATCAAAGAACTCAAAACGATTCACCCGTTCGGAATAAACAAAAAAGCATAACACACTCACTCACTCACTCACACACAAACATCGTCGTGTCGTG
>CM067363.1:9486888-9489388 GCA_034401795.1 Chaetoderma sp. LZ-2023a
CGACACGACGATGTTATGTCGTGTTCCTTTATCTTTTTTTAGCAATGAGAACATGGCTTTGGTTGCTTAGGTAATATTCCGTATGTTGCAGCTAGAAAAAGTTCCATTTTGTTTAAGGCATACACCTAAATAGATGAATTCGTCAACGATATCTATATTATTCTGTCCAATATTGAATGTTTCGGTATCTGTCTTGTTTATTATTGATTCCTATTATCCGTGACTTGACTGAGGCATATACAGTTGGCCTATCGATTGTCAGATTTGAAAAAGTTGAAATCAGAATTCCAGTTTAGTGCGTTTTCAAATTTGCATTTCTTGCTTATTACTTACTGTATGCTGTTTGCATACAGACATTAAAGCCGGCCTAAACATCATTAACAATAGTCTTGAGAAATACCCATTTGAATGACATACACAATTTACAAAATAGTCTTGTCTTGACCCGAAAACGGGCATAAACGAAGCAAAAGCGTAATATTTACTGTTTGGTTAATCAAAATGAGTAGCACTTTGAGGCGCTGTTGACACAAAAGGGGTTAATAAATCGTTATTTTATGTTTCACTCTCACCATAATACATCTACATTTAATAATAGGCTAAATAGATATCGTAATATTGCTACATTTTTGCACCCGGTGTGGGATACCTCTGGGAGATTATGTAAGGACATGCATCAGTAATTCAAACATATGGCGAGCACCTGCTCTTTTGGCCAATGGACCTTTCCATCTTTAGCTATTCCCCGCCCATCACTAGCTAAGCTCCACCCACACTTCGTCGTGTTGGGATTGATCGATACCGGAATACCCTAACTATCAATTTCCTGAAAACTGTACAGGGAAGCTGTTGAATATTTTATAACTAATTTTACTGGGCGCTGTTGTTGCCTATGGCAGCAACAGCGCCCAGTCAAATTAGTTTCAAAATATTCAACAGAATATTTATTAAATAGTAAATACATACAATTTGTACAACAACGCACAGACCGTCTTCAAATATGCGTTCGTGACGTACTTATCGACGTCATTCATGACGTTATTCATTATGTTGTC
This sequence comes from Chaetoderma sp. LZ-2023a, assembly GCA_034401795.1. NCBI lineage: Eukaryota > Metazoa > Mollusca > Caudofoveata > Chaetodermatida > Chaetodermatidae > Chaetoderma > Chaetoderma sp. LZ-2023a. The sequence continues at coordinate 9,487,944 of CM067363.1, forward strand.
ATTCTACACATCACGTAGTCGATTATGACGTCATATGATGGATAGATACTCTTGAAAGGTGACTTGACGGTGATGCTTATGGAATCCACACAGTTGCTTATTTGATATATAAGATGGGTCTACCGAGCAGCTGTCTGTATCTAGTGGCATGGCTGAACTTATGACTGAGAAGGCCCTGTGCAGGATTTCTGAAATTCTTACCCGTGTACTTCTGTTGTTAGATTCATGGGAAATCGAGAGCCCTGTTTCAAATGCAATACCGCTGTAGACCACCGATGTTAGAGGGCTGTGGGATTTGGCCACATCGGTTTTATTCGTGTGGCATCTTTGTGTGTAGCTTGAAGCTATGCGTAGGTATAGGGGCCCTGGGCAAATGTACTCTTTGACCTGTCTTAACTTATAGTGGCCACTTGTGTCCGCTAATGAACTTACGCTGTTCACATGGATAGAATACCCGTCACTATGTCCATCTGTTCGATTCACATATCAAGTTTAAATTACCCAATATATAAATATTAGTATGGCTGGCTAATTTGACGAGCGGTACCTAATTTTATTTATATACATACGCGATTACGACGTTATTTCTATATTTGGAGCATAATTTGAAGGGAAAATCGGCGATAACTCAGCCATTTCTGAACCGATTTTGAAATGGTTTGCAGTTTTGGATAGCTCGTCAATTCTGGTCTTCATTCATACCATGAGTGACGAGAACAAGTAATTTTTAAGGATTAAACAGTAGCAACTCAGTACACTAAATGTACACACTCGCTTTTAGTCGTAACGCAAATGTGTCATCGAAACAGCGACAGGTGCGCGCGTGGTACACGCGTTCTAACGAACTTAGTCGTTTTCACAACGAAATTCTTCTCGTATATGCTTATACACGTTTATTGCTCTACCCAGGGGGACTCACTTATAGGAACGAATCCAGGACGGCGGCCCGTACCCAGCTTAGCTGGTACCGCCAGTATCCGACCGGTCGATCCGCGCTACACACGCATTGCCCACCTGTAAATAGAAGGGCTACGATATGGGCGTCGATTCTGATTGCTCTAAAGTTGATGACGTCGTCTCCTTTGGCTATAAGGCCCTGCTCCTTTCCCGCCAAAAATGCTCGAATCTGTCTGTTCGAGAGAAAATCCTTTGTTCTCTCTCGACCAATCAGGTTCGAATATTTTGTGACTGGAAAAATGGGAAGAGGCCTAATATACAAATGAGATGACGTCATCAAGCTCTCGACCAATCAGCTCGCCTCCCATACCGTCGCTGGTTTCGAAGATCTTATGAGCAGGGTGCCGATGATTGACAGGGGTAATGCGTTTCGAATATCTAGTGGGTGTGGCTGAGATCACATGACACCTGTAGGGCAGTCAGATCGACGTCCATATCATCGCCACAAGATAGGTCAGCAGCCCATATCGTTACCTGGCCAGATCTAT